>JANZLC010000003.1:25223330-25238893 GCA_026413385.1 Erythroxylum gracilipes
CTAGACGTTGTATAAATAAGAGAGGTACTGTTTGTATTATCATCATGAATGAAAGATGCTTTTCTTCCTTACTTTTTACTATTTATTGATTTCCTCAACACACTTACTAAAACTATCTGCCTTATCCAAATCATATTCCTTTGACATATGACTTCAAAAGAGTAGTGTCAATGGTTCCTCTCACACCAGATAGAGTACACGATGCATTTAAGAGCAATATTAAATAGCAAGTGATCATATTTAGTTAAATAGGTTAAGCTACAGATCTTATTTAGTAAAATAGGTTAAGCTACAGAACCCTTAGACCCTGCGCTTCAGCGGGACTTCAACTAGGTGTTAATGATGATGGTTAAGCTACAGAACTGTTGCACTATCGTCTTCCATTTAGAATACTGGCAAGATAAATTTTATTTAGCTAGTATATTCCTCCGTAGATGATTGGAATAAGGACATTGAAATAGAAGATGGTTTATGAATTTAGTTGAAGCTAAATAGAGGCCACATAAAAGATTTGTTGGATTGAAAGAGTTATATTTAATCATGTATAGTGTTGATAACACTTCTTTGACTACAAGCCATAGCACAAATGAGACTTTAGGGACAACAAACTTATTACAAGTAGTTGTATAACAGTTGACTCTAAGTGCTAAAGCTCTAATAATGTTTATACATGACTCGTAGGAGAAATTACCAGATGATTTCCTTAGCCAAAGAATTATATCCTGCTATAGTAGATTAAAGGAGTAAGAGGGAAAATAGTTCTATAAAAATCCAAAGCACTTGTCATTTTTTAGATTTTCCATTGAAAAAATAAAGAGACATTACAATCGAATCACCATGTAACAATAAGGAACAAGTTGTAGTTATATGCCGGATGACTTAATTTAATAGCTAATTGGCACCACTGGACCCATTTTATACAAACAATAAATGGGATTAGGATTCAAGGAGCATGAAGAAGTCATACATGGCTATAACTTCTTCAGACATAACCCAAACCTCATTCCTTCAAAAAGAGCAAGAAACATACATTTTACCCTATTGTAGTTAACTTTTAGACTAATAAATTCATCGAGAAGGAAAGCTTTATCCCTCATCTTCCCTAACTATTTCAACTAATTTTCCATTAAGTTTAAGTATATGATCATTGCAGTATATAAGTAAGGCTAATATGTTCATAATAATGTTGAGAGAAACAATTGTTTTTCTTTTCTAACCTTGCTTGCATGTTCCTATCCTATTAGGATAGTAATTACAAAAGATCCATATAAGTAAAAAAGCACTTATTTTTACTGTTCCAGTTGCTACTTTAAATCAAAACATTAACTCTATAATTAGAAGAATAGAATAGCCTGATATTAGGGTGGTATGGATGAAGATTTAGAGGCCTAAGAGTGCTAAAATTGTTTTTCCATAACCAAGTACTCCTCTGTTCCTATCTTGTATTGAATTATAATTATATGAGTTCTCTAAGTTTGAGAATCTGCCCTATGCTCCAAGAAGTGTCTTTTTTAGATTTCACCATCCAAATGTTTTCAATCCTTAACTAATGCTCATTTACCCATCTTATCCGTAATGAATTCTTATCAATAAGGATTCTTTAGAGCCTTTTAGCCATTAATAATTTATTTACCCATTTAATAGGTCTAATTCCATGTCCACCTTTTAGCTTGGGCATACATATATCCTTCGAACTTACTTTAGTATATGGTTTTTTAGTCATATCCCTGATCTAAAGAAAGTTTCTTAAGAGCCTCTTAATATTCTTACAAATTGTTTAGGTAAGATTAAGTATGCAGACCATTAGGTATACATATTACTTAAAATTGAGAGAATTAGTTGTAACCTACCTATAAATGATAAGCATTGAGTTTCTTAATTCCCAATTCTTCTTCTAATAAGATCATATAATGGTTGATAGTCCGAGTATAAAATTCTTTTAGATGATATATGGAACCTTAAATAGGTAAATGGGAATTCTTAATGGATAAACCTAAATCAGAAGCTAATGCAGGAGTTGATGAAGAAACATCAACTAAAAGCATTATAAAGTTCTTATCCCTATTGATGTTAGACTAGAAAAAGAGGTGAAATCGTTTATGGATGTGAAAAGGCATTATATGAAGGTTGGATCATCACCACTAAATAGTAGAAGATCATCTACAAATGCCAAATGTTTGATTCACAAACTTCTACACTTTTTATTAAACCTAAATCTGCTTTCCAACCTTACATTCTTTATTATGATTCTAAACAATACTTCAATGCACAAGGTAAAGCGATATAGGGAAAAAGGATCCTTTTATCTTAGGCTTATTGCTCCCTAAAAAATATGGGAACTTTTTCTAGTTATGACGACACTGAATAAAGTTATAGTTATGCATTGGTTTATCCAACTAATGAATGCATCTGGGAAGATAAAAGCTTCAAGGGTTAGTAAGGTAAAATCTCAAGTTGCCAAATAAAAAGTTTTATGAATGTCAATCTTGATAGCATAATCAATAGCTAGACCTCTTAAATGATCTTCTCCTTTCTTGTGGATCACTCACTCGACATCTTCACAGATTATTTTAGCTACTTTCTCAAGCTCTTAGGTCTCTCCGTTAGCTCTAATAAAAGCATGTTGTATGTGTTAGTAGGAGTTCAAAATATGGAATCTCTCTACGATACTTTAAGGGTACCTCTTCAACAAGCTCCCTTTAAATATCTAGTAGATCTAATCTCTATAAAAGACCATCTTTCAGAGATTAATTACCTCTCCTTAACTCGATAAAAAAGAGGATCAGTTGTTGGTAAAACAAATCCTTACTATATGCAGATGGGTTTCAACTCATTCTCTCTATCTTAAACCATCTACATATATATTGGAGTTCACACATGGTTCTCCCCAAGAGCCTTATCAAATGTGTTGAGAATATTTTGAAAAACATTATATAGTTATGAGATATTGGGAAGTCCTCATCTACTAAAGTGAATTGGGTTGATCTTTGTTTTCCTAATATCGAAGGAGGATTAGGAATTCTTTCTATTAAAGCTATAAATTAGATGTTAACCACTACGAGGATATTGAGATTATTCAATTATAAAGAGAATCAGGGTTAGATAGGTCCATGCCTATTACTTAAATGATTAAGAATTTTGGGAATTGAAACTTAACAAGGAGCATTCATGGATTTTAGATCAAATGCTAAAGATGAGGAACCATTTATGCTAAGAATTTGAAAGCTTGATAGGAAATGGCTCAAATACCTTATTTTGGCTTAATAATTGGTGTGACCTAGGTCCTCTCCACTTGAGAACCAAATGGAGGTCAATGAGACTCAAGATCCCAAACAATGCCACATTGAAAGAAATTATTAAAAGGGGGGAATGGAGTAGTAAGAGAATAGGATTGTCTTGGCTTAAAGCTAACTTGCCAAAATATAAACCTAATACATAAGATTTGCCTAACGATCATATGGTTTGATATAGTTTGGTGTAAGCATGCCATCCCCAAAACCACATTTATTTTCTAATTAGCTACTAAACAAAGACTAGAAACTAAAGACTGAATCAAAGGGTATATAGACCTCATATGTCATCTCTACAATTTATTACTTGAATCCACTAATCACTTGTTCTTTCAATATCAGTTCTCTCAAGGTTTGTTGTATTTAATCCTTCCATTATTTGGTTGCGCCTGTCTTAAAGAGAACTTGCTTCATGAAATGAATTGGGCAAGGAGGCAATAAAAACTAAGGATAGGTGACTCTAACCTATTGATTATCAACATTTATCCTCTTTGTTAACTTTGTAAATCCTTAGGTATCCTCTTTGTTAACTTTATAAATCCTTAGGCTTTTAATTCAATTCAAAAAAAAAAACTTCTTAAACATTATCACAAAATAAGTTTACTTTGGACAACAGATTGGAGTGGTACTAATGAGGTCTTTCAAATATCACAACTGTGTTCTCTTTTATGAAGTGTCTTAATTTACTGTTATATTTTAATGGTAAATGTTTATATTTACAATTTTTGTTTTAATATTTCGTGCAAATATCAATCAGTTTATATAAATAGAGGTAAAACGGCTATCATACATACTCAAGGACTGATAGTTTTATGCCAAGAACCAAATCGACATTAAACATGTGAGAAAGGTGTCGACCGTGCACATAACAATGCCAGGCATTTAGAATCAGATACTACACGACACAGCATCCTTGCTCCGTAGAACTCAATACTAACATATATCACTCGTATTAGTGTTGCCTGCCTGCATTCATCATAACTTTTATATTCTAATCCGTTTCCTTGTCTACTTATGGCTTCAAGATTAACACTTTCAGAAAAGCAAAATTATGTAATACATAGATTTCCATCATCTCCTCTATCGGACGGTGAAGTGAGTTGGTGGATTACTTCTATCTCCAATCCAAGGAAGCGAACTTCCCACTCTGCATACTTCGTCATACTACCCCATCAAGTCTTAACTCACCATACCTTAATTTGCTATCTATTATTTGTCCAAGTAAAAAGATGTATAACCACGTAAGAATACATTACTTGTTCTAAAGTAGAATTATTGATTAAATGGCCATAAATCAGTGCAAGAAAACAACTAAATGGCCACAAACCAGTGCAAGAAACCCAACCATAATCATTCCCAAACAGTTTCTGAGACAGCAAACACGAGGAGCAACAATTCATCATGATTAACTAGAAGAAAACACTGTCATGTCATACCGTAAGAAGTTCGGATATATTCAACAATAAGCCATCACCAATATACCAAATGGCTCACATGCCTTCCACCTCTCCTACTCACCCCAATAACACTATTGCAGCAATGTACAATCAGAGCAGCAACTGAGCATGTAAAACAATGCCAATTACATATGTATGACATAGCATCCTCATTTCAGAGATCTCAATACCAACTTCAAGGCTTTCAAGGTGAAATAAGGAAGTTAATCTTCTGTTATATGCTTAGCCGTTAATCAATGAACTTGATCACAACACTTCATCAAGAATTCTCCTGCAGCCTGTATAATGTAATTTCCTGTTGCTTGAAGTAACGTCGATCCTCTTCATCCACTAGAACAAGGTTCAGGTAATACTTCACGCTGAATTTATTGTTGATGTTGCGATGTGTTGGTGTTAGCTCATATGGACTAAGAAACAGTCTGATAGGTATAGATTCACCTGTAACATAAATGAGATGATTTTAAGTCATTCGATTCATTACAAACTACATCAAAACTAATCACGTTCCAAGCATTATTTCCATTTTCTTGGACATTCTGATTAATGTTTCACCAGTCATAATACAGAAATCAAATGAAAATTTCAATTTTTCATGTTCTATAAACCACTCGTTCTATTTTCATAATGCGTGACAAGGTTGTTGTGATGTGATCATGGCTATATTTCCTACGTTATGAATTAGACAGTGCTGATCATACCTCTGACTGGTGCTCCATCCATCAACTCAAATTTAGCAAGTGTCTCTGTCTCCACATGTGTATTAGCACCTGATCCAGTGGATTCTCGCCGCCTGATCTCAAGATCCATATTTTTTATCTTGATTCTAACAAGAAGAAAATAAATCTTGCCAATAATCACATCTTTTAGATGGTACCTGAACAATTTAATTACCATGAGCAACAAAAGAAAGATATACCCATTCCAAGCTACATATAGAAACACAATCCAAATTCCAAAAGCTGAATTTAACTTCTGTACTGACAGAATTATGCTACATTGAAGAAGTGATAGAACAAAAGCCTAACTGCCAATATTTTTAACTTACTTGCTTTTATTGTATTCAAACTCAATATGCAGACAATCTTCAATTCCAACTTCCATCTGCAGAAGTCACACGTACACCAAAGATTGGAAAATATTGAATCAATTTCTTATTCATCAGATCATCATAAAACAGTCACATTGAAACTGCTGTTGCTACCGTTAATTTCAAATCTTTATACTTGAAATTGGAAATCATAAACAATTCCATTTACCTTGATACTGTTGTTGATTGATGGAGGCGGGGAGTAATTGCGAACCTGATGCACAACACTGGAATTAAGACAACTAGAAAACCGATGCTAATTATTGAAGAAAGATTAAGGCTATGTACATTAATGCACTACTCTGACTGACAGATACAGTACATACAAGCAACACCAAATCTTTTATGGTTCTACTAGCAAGAACAACCGTTCTCTTCTACTTAGAAAACTAAACGACCATGACATTACTGTATACCCATACAAGATGGAACTTCTTGATCACATTGGCAAAACATAATCTAGAATAGTGTTACTGGGATCCAGTTAAACATCATAGCGGTGGTAAAAAGAAGTGCTACCACAAAATCCTGATATTCAACTATGCTTCCAGCATAACCCCGAGTAACTGTCACTTTCAGAACATACCTGAAAAGGACAAAAATGAAAACTAGCATCACATTGTTAGCAGTATTTTACCCCTTCACCAAATCAGACCCATTGATCATATAGTACAAATGGCAATGAATTATACAAGTATGCCTTAATGTCTACCCACAGACAAATCAATTGGAAAACCAATATCTAGAAGGTTCTCACAACCCTCAATAATCAATTTAAATTACATACAGGCCACAAAATACTATGAAATAATAAGAAAGGACATTATTTCCATTGAAAACTTTACAAACATAGATGGCCTACCTCAGCCTCACATTTACCCCATTATATGTCTCATATGGCATTTCAACTGTAGAGAACTCAAATGGATAAGTCTTTCTTTCATATATTTCTCCAGGAACATCCAATTCACGAACTGCAAGAAATAGATCATATAATCACTGCATAAACAAACCACTAAATGCTTTTGACTTTCTAGATTTTACTAAAGAAGTACACTAAGATCACATTGGAGAATGAATCAGAGCTCGTACAATGATTTAATCCATTTTGTTGAATACACTACTGAATGAATGTGGCATGACATTGCAAAATCATATGATTTGGGAATCGTAGTGCTGTCCTTTTTTTTTTTTAATCCGATGTGTTCTTAACAAACGGTAAAACATATTCGCACAGTGCTCATAAGCAAGCATGCTGAACGTAAACATAAATATCATTATATCAGCTTTCTTACAGGAAAGAAATGAATAATAACGAAAATGTAGTAGTGTATAATCATGCAAGCAGATACATAATGACTTCTCCAAGCTATAGTAGGTACAACAATGAATGAAGAATACTAAAGCTTGCAGCAGCTCCTCCACATTAGACAGTGTGATTATTTTCTTACTGTTTTAAGCCCCTAGTCCAACCTTTCTAATTTAGCCTCAAGACCTTGATGACCAGGTTACCTCCCATATCACATCTAAATTCACTGGCATAATATTTTGATTTTGGTGTAAACCAGATTAGGCAAACAGTTAATCTTTTTTTTGTTTTTTTTATTCCAACTAGCTGGTATAATCAGATTAGGGAACACAGAATAAATTTAAAAGTAAAAATTGAAAATGCACGACAACTGATACAATCATATGAGAAAAAATATAAATTAACTGCAAAAGATTAACAGAAAATTTTGAAAATGCAGGACTAAGTAATAAAAACAAAGCAATATTTACTCACCCAGAGACGTGAAGTCATAAAAATTTCCTCTGTCAAAATACATCTCTGCCAAGAAAATTTAGAATATGAGAGTCGCATTAAAATGTAAAAGAAAGGGAATGATCACTCTTTTGAAAGCATTCTTGCGAAGACTGCTGACTACAGAAAATTGGCACAAGCTAAAACAATAGAGTAGAAGCGAATCCAAGTTCAGCACATTAGAACTTCCAGTGTTTCAAGAACAGAAATAGCACAAACATAAATTATTATTCTAAATTTCTTTAAGAGATCCAAATATTATGTTTTTACACCAATACAAACAACAATGCTTCAAACATGCCTATGATGTGGATGAACTAGTTCTTGTTTCCTCCAATAAATTTGAGACCTGAGATTCAGTAGTTTCATCTCAGTATAGTTTTACTTATTTCCTTTCTTTCATCCGTTTAAGCCTCTATTGTTGCATCACAATTTAGCACTAGGTTAATACAGTTCTTGTGTCAATCATTAGTCCCGGACTTTGACATTTCCTAATATTCAGTTCCCGAACCATAAAAAACTACATAATTGACAACAACTTATTGGTAACATTGCAATTAAGCCATGAAATAACCATAATTGAAAAGTTTGAATAAGGAGAATCAACTTCAATACTTGGAAAGGAAAAGTAGACACAAAATATGATCAGTGGCTACATGTCCAATAAAATTCAATCTTGGCCACCCTTCTTGTCAACCATGTTCCAAGGCATTGTATCAAGCTTCCTTTCATTAGAAAGATTGTGATCTGCAACATATTTTCTATTGGTCTGCAACATAACCAATATTTGATCCTATTTAGAAGCATAATTATTGCACCAATAGAGTTTCTGTTGGCATCAATTTGGTGGCAATGTAATGGATTGTGACAGAGATTAAATTGTTAAGTTAAAGTCTTCCCCAAGTGTACATAATATATATATATATCATCTCATGAAAAGGAAATGGTTCTAGATTCTCAGTCATTATCTTGAAAAAAAAATATAGGACACAGAAAAGTAGCAAAAGAAAGCTTACCTATTTGACCAAGTAATTCAACTTTGACACCATTGTGCTCAACCTTCTTCCCCTGAAGTGGTTCAATCATAATCTAAAAAAGGCACACAAGAAACATATTAAGCATTAAGATCCAAAAAGCAATGTTTTTACATTGGTAAGTGTATAATTGAACAGGTATCCTCAATAACATCAGTAAAGGGAGTACCTTCCCAGTAATATTTTCTTGACTTTGAAAAAGTGGAACCATAACTGTTTGACCGTTTTCCTTCTTCATCGGGACCTGCACAACATCAAAAGCACAAAAAGATGATGTGGATGTGTATCATTCAACCAAATTACAAACAATAAAATGATCTCCCACTCATTTTCTTGAAGCAAACATCTATTGCTTTTATAAGACTTATCAGTACTATAAAAAGCACAATCAAATTTTATGTTTCTGTTAAAGAAAGTCCATTTACATTTGTTCCTACTGGATAATTATAAAGTTAAAAGATTACTAAACCCATATCTCAGACTTCTGGTGAGTTAAAGACTTCATCAAAACATCAACAGAATAATTAGAATAACACAAATGCCAAATCATATAAACACGACATAAGTTCAGTAATAGAGTACCTGCTTGCGAGATTTTCCATCAGAAAACGTTATTGAGATATTACAAGCTGGCTTAAAAGCTCCGATAAGGTAATTCTGACAACCGATAAACCAACTAGCCTCAATAACAAGCACAGAAAACCAAAACTACAAGTTAAAATTATAAACACTGGAACAGTTTCCTTACCATGATTGCCTACAATCGAATGCAAATCGTAAAACCTTGAACAAAAAGCACCTGCCAACGATCAACTCAGACGCATGAATACAAGTGTAAAATCCCACGAAAAGCCAGAATCGACAACTAGAAGAAAAGATAAAATCTAAAGCCCTAAAAAGTTAAATTGAAATGAGAACAATGAATTGGCAATTGAAATTTATTAATGAGAATCAAAAGAAGAAATTTAGTAATCATCCCACCTTATTAGAGAGACAGAGGGAGGAGAAGCCCTAAATCGTAAAGAGTGAGAGAGTCAAGAGATCACTCAAAGTGCAGATGTTGATCGGATGTTTTCCTTGGGTTCTACAGTTGAAAACGAAGACGACTCTACAGTGCCTATGCTCATAACCCACGTGCACTCCACGTGTTGATCTCTTCCTGTTGTGACGAAAATAAGAAACTTTTTCTCATTTTATTTTTTCTAAGGCCAAAATAACAATTTAAACCCTATCATTTATAATAGATTACCGGTAAAATTTTATTTTGAAACTCAACACATATACCAAAATATAATTTTAACTATAATATTTTAAAATATTCAATTTAAACCCATAAAAAATGGATCTTATTATTATATAATTAGTTTTTCAAAATTAACCAAAAAGTTAGTCTAATTGTCTTGTGATTGTAGAACCTGTTTTTATAAATTTCTGACTATGAATCCCATTTGTCATATCATATTGGAGTCATTTTTTTCGTAAAAAGATTAAAAAATAATATAATGTCATATTGACATGGCATTTAATTAATAAAGAATTAATTATATTAAATGTTTTATCCATTTAAGGTCTGTTTTGAACGTTTTGAAAATATGGTATTTAATTTAAATGCTTCAAAATGTTAGGATATATGTTTTGTATTATTTTATAAATGTTGAGCGTAAAGCGCAATTTTAGTCATAAAATACAAGTTGAATTCTAACATTTTGAAGTATTCATTTGAATCTTAACCTTTTAAAGTATTCAATTTAAACTTCTTAAATCCTCTTAAATCCTTAATTCAATAACTCACTGTTAACTATCTCCCAATTCATTCAACTACAATAGTAGTAACAACCATAAAATTGGCTTACGCATTGATCCCTAATGCTCCCTTATGTTATTGCAGAGATTGTCGAAGATGAAGAAGCATGAACACAAAACGCAAAGGTCTGGAATAGTCGTTAGATTATACGTAGCGTTTGGAATAAGACCAGAGAATATCAAATGTACTTGAGTATAGGGGATGACTCGCTAATTGTATTAAAGCATGTCTCCAACACAGTGTACGACATGTTTGTTATGAACGAATGATGTCTTTTCTCTCTTTACGTATCTTTCTCTGTAACTCTCCCTCCATCTCTTTTCTATAACTAATTTCTATTATTCGGAAGTTCGTGTGAGCTACGCTTGAGTGACGAATTAATTCTCTGAACAATTTGGTATCAAAGCAAACGATTTTGGGACAGATAATCGGAGAAGGGACTTAAGGAGCGGAGTTCCAAAGGTTGGAAGATACTTTGAGAGGACTCATAGAAGCACAAGGTTGGAGTGAGAAAATGTTCGCAAAAGCACAGAACCGATGTGAACGGCTGCTTTTGGAAATGCAGGATAGAAGTGAGAGGTTACTATCGGAGGTGCAAAACAGAACAGAGATATTGGAAAAAGAAATGTGGGAGTTATGAACTACGCTCTCGTCTGAATTATCGAAACAGGGTGAAGGAAGCAGTATAACCGATCATACACTTAAAAACAACCATATAAAAACAACCATGCGCAACACCATAAGGAAGGGCACGTTACGTCAACAAGGTTGAGCAGAATTGAGTTCCCTTCGTTTGATGGGGACAACGTTAAGCTAAGGTTGTACCGTTGTGAATAGTTCTTTCAGCTAGATCAAACTCTGGAGCAAATGAAGATGAACGTAGCCATTTTGCATATAGATGAGCATGCACAGGAATGGTATCAATTGTTTATTAGAAATTGTAATAAAACAGAGGTGGTGGAGTGGACAGAATTCACGAGGGCTCTTCAACAGAGGTTTGATGCTGAAATTTTTGATGATCTTGTGGGGGATTTTAAGGAGTTAAAGTAGAACGAGACAGTGCTAGAATATTGTGCGCAGTTTGATCATCACTCTAATAGGTTTTCTTTCTCAAAGGAATACCAAGTTGGTTTCTTTGTTAAGGGCCTTAAGCCGGAGATTGGTGTCGCGATGAAGCTACACGAACCTCAGTCCCTGGTTCAGGCTTATATGTTAGCTTGAAAACAGGAAGCAATACTGATGTCGACAGGAAACTCTAAAATGAACAGAACCCAGTCCATTGGGAACGTGAGCAATGGAAATAATTTCAGCTCCACCTTAAAAGCACCCCACTCAACAACTTTTAATTGCAGTCTGAGCACAGAAGGTATATTACCCACATCGCCTTCAACACTATAGTCACCATCGGTGTGATCTTACAAGGCTTCCAAGACTATCAGTAGTAAAGACTTTGATGAAAAAAGGGCGAAAGGGCTCTATTTTTGGTGTGACGAGAAATATACGTCTGGCCACAAATGTAAGAAGAGACAGTTACAATTTTATGTAGTTTCTGAGAGAATGATAGTGCGAAGGTGTCAACTGACCAAGAGAAGGAGGATCTGGAGGAAGACGGTGTAGACGAAGATTGTCCCATGGTCTCTATGCAGGTGATATTAGGGTTTTCCAACGAAACAGAATTCAAACAAATGCGATTAGTGGGAATGCATCAACGGTAGCAGATTCACATACTTATTGATAATGACAGTACACACAATTTTGTGGACATTGTGGTGGCGAGAAAAGGGAAATGTGACCTCAAAGAAATTGATTATGTTTCAATTACGATGGGCGGGGGATTAAAACTGCAATTTTGATAGTGTTGCAGAAACTTTGCATGGTCCATGTAAGGCGTGCAATTCAATATGGAGGCTCTGGTATTATCATTAGGAGGCTATGATGTCGTTTTGGGAGTTTAGTGGTTAGGGGGATTAAACGAGGTCTTATGCAATTTTAGAACTCAGACAATGACGTTTAGTTGGGAGGGAAAGGTGGTGACCTTACATGGAGATCCAGAGGGAAAATCAAGGATTGTTTCATGTAAAGGGCTCCATAAGACTTTATAGGGTTCATCGAGTAAACAATTGCTTATGATGCAGCTTTCCACTCCAATTGAATATCAACTCCAGCAGATGCGAATAACGGAAGAACAAGGAAGTGTATTTCACGAGATTAATGCAGTATTGTCCAATTATATCGAGGTGTTCCAGGAACCATCTCATCTTCCTCCGAATCGCAAGTATAACCACTAGATTATGCTGATGAACGAAGTTGATACAATCAACGTGAGACCATACCATTATTCAGGAACCCAGAAGGATGTAATAGAATAAGAGGTCAAACAACTTATGAAGCATAGATTCATCTGCCACAGCTACGGTCCTTATTCGTCACCAGTAGTTCTGGTTAAGAAGAAGGATAGCTCGTGGAGGATGTGCGTGGATTATCAAGAGCTGAACAGGTATACGGTGAAAGATAAATTTCTGATACCCCTTATTGAAGAATTGTTAGATGAACTGCATGGAACTAGTTGGTTTTCTAAGTTAGATCTGCGCTCGGGTTACCACCAAATCCGAATGCAACCCAAAGATATCCCAAAGACGGCTTTCAAAATGCATGAGGGACATTACGAGTTCTTGGTGACGTCCTTCGACCTGACGAATGCGCCTTTCATGTTTCAATGATTAATGAACGAGTTGTTTAAACCATTTTTGCGACGTTTCATCCTGGTTTTTTTATGATATAATGATATACAATTCCTCGTTAACCTTACATATTTCTGTAGCCCTTCAGACATTACTGGACAATCAATTATTTCTGCGAGGAAACAAATGTGTTTTTAGAGCTCAACAGGTGGATTACTTGGGTTATACCATCTTTGAAGAAGGTGTGGCAACGGATTTTCCAAAGGTTAAAACAATAAAGGAATGGCCTGTACTAAAGTGTATTAAGGAGTTGCAGAAATTTCTGGGAGTTACAGGGTATTGTAGGAGATTCATTAAAGGATATGGAGCAACAGTGAAACCTAATAGAACTGCTTACGAAGGAAAAAGTATCCAATTGGAACTGGCAATAGGAGGAACATATGACTTTTGAGAGCTTGAAGAAGGCCATTATGTCTGCTCCGGTGTTGGTGTTACCGGACTTCTCCAAACCATTTGTAATCGAAGCTGATGCATGTGGGCAAAGAATTGGTGCGATACTGCAACAAGAAAGCCATCCCATCGCCTTCTTAAATAAAGCATTGGTAAGGAGGCATTATGGGTTATCTACTATAAGAAGGAGTTTCTGGCAGTAATTAAGGCATCAAACAGTGGCATCACTACTTGACTCCCAGACCTTTTATCATTAGGACTGATGTTCAGAGTTTAAAATACTTATTGGAGCAATGTCTGTCAACTCCGTTTCAACAATCGTGGCTACTGAAGCTTTTAGGATACAATTTTGAAGTACACTACCAAAGTGGTAAAGAGAATATCGTAGTAGACTCCCTCTCAAGAATCACGAGTGCAGAAATATTAATGCTGTCAGTAAAATAAGTGCAGGGTAAACTATTAGAAGATATAAAAAAGAGTTGGCAGAAAGATCGAGTCATTCAGGACTTAATCAAGACATTGGAATCTGGCAATGCTAAAGCCTGTGCATACGAATGGTAGAAGGGGTTATTAAGATGGAAAGGACATTTAGTTGTGGGAAACAATTCGAGACTTCATCAACAGATCATAGGCATTAGTCATGATGATGCCATAGAAGGCCATGCAGGTGCAATTGCCACTACAAAGAAGCTATAAAAGATGTTCTTTTAGAAAGGCATCACTCGTGACATGAGGGTTTATGTTCAGAACTATATGAGCTGTAAGAGAAATAAATATGACAACTCTGCTTATCATGGTTTACTGCAACCCTCAGGATCTGGATGGAAGTTAGAAGGAGGTGAGCATTGATTTTGTGGAGGGTCTACCTATTTCAAAAGGAAAGTCTGTTATATTGGTGGTGGTTGATAGGTTCACAAAATACTCTCACTTCATTCCTGTCAAGCCATTGTTACGGATTTCGTATCGTACCGGCTGAAAAATGGTACCGGTATGGGCATAGAAGGTATCGGTGATAAATTTTGGTCGATACTGGCCATTTTCGATCGGTACCGCTAATACCAGATTTTTCTGGGCCATTATGCAAAATGAATACTCCCAGGGACCATTTTGCAAAAAACCAAAATTTAACCCTAAATAATCTACCCCCTTCTCTCCCTCCTGCTTGTCACGCCGCCTGCTTCCAACTTGCCTCGCCGCTTGTCACCGACACCGTCGCCGCCTCATCCTTCTCCGCCTCCTCCTCTTCTCCTCTGTCTTGGAGTCGTGGAGTCGCGCTCGCCTCGCCGTCTTCAACCTTCGTCCACGCCGCCCGAAGGCGTTGCCACCTGCTGAGGTCCACCGTCCGGCATCCACTGCCCACCCCACCGTGACCAGCAGCCCGCTCCTTGCGGCCTTCTCCTTCGTCCTCCTCGCGATGTCGACCCGACCGTGACCCAAAGTCAACCCAAATTGGTGAAGACCGATTGTTTTGGCATTTTGATTTTTGTTTCATTTTTCATGGCATTTTGAAATGTATTACTTCTGTGATTGTGTTGGCTGTTGGATGATGGTGGATTTGGGGTTAAAAATTGGTGTTGTGTTAGATTTGGGGAAAATTTTGAAGTTAATTTCGGTTTAAGTGAAGTTGTGTGAATGTTGAGGTTGATTTCGGTTGAAGTGAAGTTGGCATTTTGCATTTTGGCATTTTGAATTTTGGAAGTGAATTGGTCCGATTGGAAATTAAATTTGGAATGGTGATTGTGATTTAGTAGATTTTAATATTGAATTGTTGAATTATTGATGAATGAGATTGAATTTGAGTTTGTGCAATTGAATTTGAAATTGAGTTTGATAATCAAAATCAAATCAACATTTAAACCTAGTTGTAAAATTGATAATCAAAGTGAAATTAATAATTAAATGTAAAATTGTAAAATTGATAATCAAAATTAGTAAAATTGAAAAAGCTTAAATCATTAA
>JANZLC010000003.1:25250057-25267951 GCA_026413385.1 Erythroxylum gracilipes
CCTAAAACCTGATATAGGTTTTAGGTAAGGCCTGACTATGAAACTTTATCCAGAACCTAGCTTCTTTTCAATCCTTGGATGAAATTCTTCTTAAATTGTTGGCTTAGAAATCTTGTTACCTATCTTTTTTTTCCTTTTCTTCCTTCCTTTCTTTATTCTCTTGCTTTCATCTTGTTTCTCAAATTTTCTTGATTCCTTTCTTCAATATGTTGCTTTCATCTTTGTTCTTATATTTTCTTCCTTCTTTTCCCCATTTTGCTACTTTTATTCCTTAGCTGGGAAATATATTTATCTATAATTATTTGGAACAATTTGATATAATTCAGATTTGTAAATTAATTTCTTGAAAATTTTGTGAGATGAGGTGCGTATTGATTAAGATCAAAGATTTATGGAATTAAGGAAATCTGTGAATGAAGAAATAGTTGTTGATAGTTTAATAAAAGATGACAAGGAAATTGGGTTTTATAAATGGTTTTCCATAAAAACAAATGATTGTTTTGTAGAAATCTTTGAGTCATGGAATGTTTTATAGAAATCTTTGAGTCATGGAACCTTTTAATTGAGTAAGTGGATTTCCCGCCTAGGTAGTTGTTATGAGTATCCGCTTCCCAGTCTTTATCTGCTTAAAAAAAATTATTTAGTCTTTTTTGCAGTCTAACTGCCAATTATCTTACCTGAGGACTAACTGACCTAATTCCTCATCCCCTTAGAGAATAGTTCATGGTGCAACGACAGAGAGGGCAGGAGGATAAAATTGATTCCATAAATTTTAGAGTGAATATGAGAGTTTAAAGGGAAACAAAGGAGAGCAAACACTAAGGGTAACTCAAGCCTTTTGGGTAAAGTAAAAATGAGAGAGAAGTATGAGGGAAATAGAATGAGTCTAATAGTGAGAGTCGGAGATATGGGAGAAGCATTCTTGTACAAGTATTAAGTATCAAATACTTTTTGATTGTAGAGATGAAGGTGCTGATATAAAGAAAAAATTATTTAAAGGAGAGGGAAAATGATATTGACTGGAGCTAAACAAGTTTCCACATAGGAAAGGCACAAAGAAAGGCTTGAATAGCTTGTGAAAGATTCAATTCAAGTGTCAAAAGAAGCTAGAGATCCATTTGATGATATCGGTGGACCATTGATAAGGAGTAGATTAAAAAAAGATAAAGAAGAACTTAATGACTTAATGGTGGATCTTTATGCAAGGAGTGAAATTTTGCTTCTTCAAGAAAATTAATTAAAAGCTATAATATTAATTCAAACAAATGAGTAAGTTTTGGAAAAAAATGGTTATAAAACATAATTAGTGTCGAACTTATAAGTAAAACCACACTAGTCTTTCACTTAGTTTGTAGACTAGAGAAGTAGAAACAAATTAGCGCCAAACTTACCTTTGTTATGTTCACTAAGAGTTTAAAAACGAAATTGACGTATGTTTTAGAAGTTGAACTGACACTAAACTATCGAAATGAGACGTGTTAACTTAAAAATAAGACAAACATAGAAGACAGTAGTAGTAAGAATATCTAAGATAAAAAGTAATGGGCTAGAATTAAAAGAATTATAGAAGCTTTTCGTTGAATTTCTCAAAGAAAGAGAAAAGGACTTTATTGTAAGCCATGAAGAGGGTATTTATAAGCACTTCAATGCCTTATATTAGTTGTATATGGACTATCTAGATTTAGAGACCTTTTATCTCTTAAAAATCCAATGATTTCCTACTAGTTAAAGTTCACTTTCCATCTCAACAATTATCCCCTTTGATGAATGATTCATTACACATACATTAGATCTATAAAGTTGTACCTACAAGGTCTGCATGAAATCTAAGAAAAATTGATACTTGCAAATATAAGTTAATTCCTTGAGCCCTTTCCTAATTCTCTAATAGTTCGTCAAAAGTGGATAAGACGCTAGACACTTGGTCCTCTCTAACAGCTCAAATTTGTTCCAAAACACTTCATCTACTTCATCCTCTAGAACATGTCTCCCTTTATCGCATTCCTATCGCTCAATCTCTCGTACTTGAGATTTGAGGCCTAGATAAATGTGAGCGTGTTTTAGTGATCTCACTCACGATACTCCCAAGTAAGTAAGAATTGAAAAAGAGGCACAAAGTAAGGAGATAAGATCTTCTGTCCAATATTACTCTGTCTTATTTTATCTCATGAAATTTCAGTCATTTATTTTGCGAGACCCACGCGAAACCTATGCGGAACTCACATAAATAAATGGTTGAGATTTATTGGACACAATAAGACATCATAATATTGGACAGGAGATTTGAACTCCAAAATAAGGGGGAATTCATTTAGATCTTTAATTCTCACTTTCTCTCGATTTTTCACAACCAAAAACTAACTTAAACATCCGAGTGCTAACTCTAAAACCACCTCTAACATTATTTTGTAGGAACTCGCCCACCAATCACATAGCTATATAACTTTATATGTTTATGGTGTTTAATATATGTATAAGGCTATCTTATAGATGTAAAAGGTACCTTGTGTTTTTGGTTAATCAAATTACCTTGGAGAGGGCTTTTTTCATCCTTGTTCTTAAAACAGCTCTTATATTAGGTTTTCTAATAACTAATAGTCTTATCTAGCTTGCTAATAGCAATCAAATCTAGAATTTTATGACTCTTATTTTTTTTCTTCTGAATTTTGACAATTCATATCCTTCTTTTGTATTTTTGTTTTGATTTTTTTATCAAACTTGACAGGATAAAACTATCCTTGATCTTGTCATATTAACATTAAATTTCATTTTGTCATTATGGTAAGTTCCATATCAACTAAACATCCTTGACCCCTTCAAATTTTTATTTGAAGATGCTAAAACTATGACTCAAGCAATCAAAATAAGGCCTGTTAACTTAAAAGGAAGATAGACCTGGAAGAAAGTACCAACAAAAACAACTGAATCTCCGGAGGAAAAAAAATAGTATGCATTTAAAGCATGTATAGATGCTTCTCGTTGAATTTCTCAAAGAGGAAAAGATTCTTTAGTAAGAAACTAACTTAAGCATCCGAGTTTAACCACAGCGCAGCTTTGCATGTTATCACCATGAACATTCATGGGTAGGCTATTCTGTAAATTATTCGTTGATGGTGAACTTTTAAAATGCTATACAGCATTGAGTGATTCAACAATTGAAAGAGAGGTGCATATTATTTAATAGCTTTCTGAGTGTACATCAAAACAAAAGGGCAACCCGCACCCGTGTTATAAGCTGAATTTACAACCACTTCAGCAGCCCAATTGACTTGTGGTTGCAGCACCAGACCGCTAATTCTGGTACGAATTCCTTGCGTATAGAGCCGACAGCATCAAGGGGCTACCCGTAGCGAGGTGCACAATTTTCAAGCTCTTAAAAGTCCATCTTTTGACCGCAGAAATGGTCCGTTTTTGTCAGCTTCAACACGTTCATTCGTTCCTCCGTGTAAGTGAGAGGGATGGTCAGACCTTTAGTCTTAAGCTGCAACTACAACATTATGGATGATCATCCAGTATTTACAAAAAAAGAGATTACATATGATCTCAATTAAGATCCTGGCTTTTGATCAGTTACTTTACATGTATCGAAACAAAAAAGTTGGATTAACTGTAAAAATGAATTACAGGAAAGTGAAATCATACAATATAGTTGAGGGGTCATTGTATCATACAGACCATCCTGAGGAAAAAAAAAAAAAAAACCTGTTTGATAAGAATAATGCAATAAACTACCTATCGCTGCTAAAAACCCTTGATTTTTGGTACGAGTTTTTACACGGTTCTTCTGTTCCATGATAATTTTTTTGGCAACTGGACAATGGAATATCCTCGACTTAAACAAAAGCTCCTTAACGTGATCCATCCTTATCTATGGTACCCAAATCTGAACTTTCCTCCTTTCTTCTGCTTCCCAACCTCAAAAGTCCATACAATTTCCTGAACTCCCTCACAGTGTGTACACTTTCCCTGCAAAGTACAGTACTTCCAGCATCACTTGACTCATCTTCTGAAGGACTAGATGACTTGTTCTCAGTCAATCTATGGCCAGCCTTATTGAACCTTCTTGCGTCACTTCTGGTTTGCAGGGCTGTGATGATTGATCTCAGAGCTCGACTTGGTGAATTCCGATTCGAAATCATGATCTCTCCTATCTCGGCAGGACTTAGACGCGATCCACCCTGGAGAATTTCTTCCACCTGTGGAAAGAGCTTATGCTCTTTGACTCCCAAGTAATTATTAGCCAAACTCTTGAATGCAGAGAAATCACACAACGGAAAATGTATATGAACATCAATTCTTCCAGGCCTCAACACTGCTTCATCGACTTGGTCTTTGGCATTCATCGTGAAAACCATCAGGCGTTCCTCTCCACAAGAGGAGACAATTCCATCCATGAAATTCAGCATCCCAGACAAGGTCACAGTTCTTGATTTCTCAGCCAAGTACCGGTCAACATCCTCAACAACGATAAGCGACCGATTTGTGGTTTGTAACAGAAGCATTTTCAAGTCAGAATCGTCACAAACCTTGGACATGTCAATGTCGTACACGTCAAAGGACAGGAACCGAGACATGGCTGCAATGAAACTTGATTTCCCAGTACCAGAAGCACCATAAAGAAGGTAACTTCTTTTCCAGACACGACCAAGCCTGTGATAATATTGCTTGGACTTCAAAAACCATTCAAGATCAGCCTTTACCTTATTCTTCAAATCACCATCAATGACCACCGTGTCCATGGTGGCAGGATGTGTTAAGGGCACAGACCTCCATCTCCCATTTTCTCCGGGCTTGCTATCAAGATTCATATAGAGTTTAATCTCTTTATTCTTCTGTTCGATCTCTTCCACAACAGAGAGAATATGTTGCAAGTAAGTTTTGAGAATTCTCCGTTTGTCTTTCTTTCTCAGCTTCAACACTAGCGCTCTACATCCATCAGTTTCATGTCTCTCGTTGCTCCATGAAATTCTGGCACCGAGGAAAGTGTCATGAATCACTTGCTTGACATCTAGATGGAGGACTATATCATTAGATTTCGGACCCGAAAACAGGTTGGTGAAATTGGAATCTTCAACTGCAGGCAGAGAGCTAAGATAAGTGGAGACCTTGAGGTAGAGTTTGTTTTCCTGGAAGTTTTCATTGAACTGCGGAACTTTGAACAATTGGTGCA
The DNA here is from genome assembly GCA_026413385.1 of Erythroxylum gracilipes. Lineage (NCBI taxonomy): Eukaryota > Viridiplantae > Streptophyta > Magnoliopsida > Malpighiales > Erythroxylaceae > Erythroxylum > Erythroxylum gracilipes. The sequence goes on from JANZLC010000003.1 coordinate 25,255,228, forward strand.
CAAAAAACCTGTCTTCAAATGACCTCCAACAGATCACAAGAATTTGCAGAAATGATGTTTTTGACAAGAACCGGAGGACTAAAAGGACTATACTAATTGCAAGAAAGAAAAGAACCGGACTTCCAGGGACCATGATCTTTGTTTCTTTAGTTGGAACTGGACAAATGATTCATAGGAAATCAAAAGATGGGGTGGTTCGTGATGGTTTGAGCTGAAGCCTGAGGAAAAAATGGATATGTAAAAGTAAAGGGAAAGTGAGGGAGGATTCCAAAGGTGGGTATGGGAGAAATCAGCTTTGGTGCATAGTGGTCTTAAGGAATCAAAGGCGTGAAATTTATGGAAGATACGGGGAACTGGGAGGTGGCTGTTTTCTGTAGAATAGTTTGAGACATGTAGGTGTATCTCAAGTCTTACCACAAATATTGTTGACTGCAATTTCAGAGTTTGCAACTTTAGGAAATTTAATATCTTAATCTCATAGTTTTACGTTTCTCTTGGAAAGAATGGTTTGATTATTAGTATTTGTTATCTTTGAATATACATAACTACGTAAAGAATTCCAACATGGTGACTAGAATGAAGGGTATTCGTAGGTTATATGTCAGGCAGGCAGCCATCTGGACCACATGGCAAAACATAAGAATCTAATAAAGCTGAATCAGGCAAATTGGACCAACGATCTTACGTTGTAAATGCTAAAAATCATATACCTAGGGTGAGCATTTAGGTAATTCGGGCTCAAATTTTACTGTTCAGGTTTGGCTCAAATTATCCAAAAAAATTTCCATCTTATCCGGCCAGAACCCGAAATTTTATTACCTGAATTTATCCAGTCGAATTACCCGAAATTTTGTTCTTATCAAGCCTGAATTATCCGAAATTTTGTTTAGTTCTTTTTCAAAAAATACACAAAATAACTAAATACTTGAATTACATTCTCATATCTCAACAAATAGTTGAATTCACTAATAATATAACCAAATATTTCAATTAACTAGTATAATTAATCTGTTAATTCTACAAGAAAAATAACGAAATGGATTTTTATAATTTTTTAAACATAATTCGGATAATCGAGTCTGCCCGAATTTTTTTAGAATTACCCGGCCTGACCCAAAAATAATTTGAATAATATTCAGGTCGATCTGAATTACCTAAAATTTAGTATTTTATTATCCGAATTAATTTAGACCGGATCAAATAATAGTTGGCGCGAATAATAACATGTACCAACGTAAACATACAAAGAAGGTGAAGTTTCGCTTTTTACACGGAATTGAAGGATGAAGTTTACATGCTTTTGGACATGTGCTAGACTTTTTCAACTGATTTTTATTTCTTCAGCTGCAATCTGAGGCATGAGAAAATATGAACTTAAATAATTATATCCTGTTCCACTGCAGACTGCAGACGCCAATTTAATCAAAGTCTGCCTATGACGAGGAAAAATAAGAACCGCACCAATCATTCTCCTGATTGGCTTTTAGATTTTCTAGCTTCTGATATTTGACTAACGAAATTTCAAACTTTTTTAGCATTAAATGTGGTTCTCGAGTCAATTGTTTCTGCTGCAGTACCCTTTAATGGTCTAATACAAGCTTCAGAAAGCATCTACACTTCTAAAGGTTCCATCTTGTTTAATTTTCATGCGCGTTTATGTACAGAAAAAAATCTAGAATTGTGGGCTTCACATTCTAGGCCTAGTAGTGACTGTTGGCTGTTGCAGATGATATGAACTTGCATAGCTTTTATTATCAAGCAAGTGTATCAAGCAAGTGGGATAGTACTGCCCATGCATGCAACTTCATTCAATGCCCACATCAGTGTAAAAGTTAGACATCTCTCGGAACAATTTGCATAGAATGAGGCCCTTGTGTATTTTGCTACTTCTCCATAAGGAAAGGTGTAAGTGCAATCTGTAACCTATGCTACTTTACAGAAGGGTTCTTGGCTGCAAGCTATCTTTTACGGTGGAAAACTAGATCAAAAGAACTGCTGATATTTTATAAAATCGAAGCTGTACTTTTTCTAGAAGTACAGCTCAAATTTACCATCGAGTCCCAAATAGAATTAAGAGAATGATCAGGAGATACATTTAACGCCAACAAATATATGCTAAACCTTTTCAGATACTGACAATATTCATTCATACGTGCTAAGAAACGTGCAAAATTATCTCTAAACTGCTAGGTAGAAAGAACAAGAGCTTTTTAATGAAATTTTTTATCCTTTCCAAGTTCAATTTTTCTAATGCAGAAGAAATATACTTTGGACCATATTCTTTCAACAGCCAAGCTCTATGCCATCTCAAAATCTATTAATACATTCAAGAATAGATCATGTGGCTCAAGCAGCCACGTTCTGTTAACAAATTTGTGTAGCAGATACCTCCATAAGAAAAAAAATCTAGAGAAGTTAAAAATAAGCTTTTGCTTGTAGTGATTTTACAGAACAACAGATTATTTGAGTGAGTTGAACTAACATAAGGGCTTTTCAACGGTCCTGGGAATCTGACTGAATGTTCAAGATCTGTGAAATTACAATCTTGGAGAGTTCATTTATTGTAGATTGCACCTGATAATCATCTGGCTGTCGAGACCAACTGGGTGACTGTGAGTTTAACCTACTGTACTCGCTTGCAGCAACCCTTGTCTTAGTTGACGTACCTATAACTTTCTCCAAATCTACCTGGCATAATGGCCTTGGGGCCTGAGAAAAGAAACACAAATGAAAAACGTAAGGACTTCTAAAATTTCAAAGTGCTAGCATTACAGAACAGGTGAAATAGACGTGTGTTACAAACAACTTTGCAATTATGTCGAAAATCTCCAATTGCATGCAAGTACATTGCACTGATGCATTTTTCATTCCTGACTTCATAGAGAAAATGCGATGCTTATCCGTAGTGTCAAATAATTTTGCCAACAAAGTCAGGCACTTTGGTTTAATGATTACCAGGCAGCGATAGAATTTTAACTTTGGAACTAAAAGAAGTGTATTTTGCCTCCAAGTCAATACTAGGATTTCCTGTCTATAACTCTGAAGTTGTAGTTCAAAAGCATAGTAGAGTGTCTTTAGAACAAAGTCTTTCATTTCAATAAAACTAAACAAGGAAGAAATGTAAACGGTAAAGAAATAGATGGTGAATACTCACACTCGACTTTTTCCCCTCCTTTTCCTCATCCAGCAAATCTCTAATAGGAAAGTAAGCTGCTTTTTTGCAGAGTTCCAGCAGATCGGAACCCGCGTAACCCTCACAGAGACTAGCTATGTAGTCAAAGTCAATGTTCTCCTCAACCTGCTCACCCTTCAAAATGACCTTCAATATTGCGGTCCTCTCCCTGCAATCAGGGATCCCAATCTCAAATGACTGTGGAAGCCGCCTTAGAATTGCTTCATCAAGTTCAGATGGACGATTTGTAGCAGCAAGAACCATCACACGTGCATTTTCTGTAACTAAAAACCAATTAATATGCCCAGACTGATCCAATTCAAATCAAATAAAGTTAATTACAAAAGTCACGTATAAAATATGTTTGGTAGCATTAGTAATCATGTTAGAGCTGTTTCAAGTAGAAAACTTACGGTCTGTAGTAAAGCCATCCCACAAAGCCATAAACTCGGTCTTCATGTTTGTCATTGCTTCATGATCCGTTGATCGACGTTGCCCCAGAAAACTGTCCACCTCATCAATAAATATAATAGCAGGCTGGAGTTTATAGGCCAGGCTAAAGACAGCAGCCACTGGAACAATATAACAATGAAACATAAAAAGTGTAGTGGACTATGTCATTCCTAATGAGAAGTGTGCGGTGGTGGTGGCAAGTGAAGAGTACACAAACAGCTTGACAGAAGGCAAATAAAACAGGAAGTATAGATAGTTTGATGTTTAAGACATTTGTCATTCCATTGAGGACTTTGATCTTTTTACAAATGAAAATAAGAAATTAGGCACCATCCACTTTTAGACAACTCCTCTGCAAGCATTGGAAACATAAGGAAGAAGAAGAAGAAGCACACAGACTCGCAGAAGCAACAAAAAATGTGGTTCCAAAATCTCATATTTTAAAAAAAAATTCATAAATTCACCTCATAAATAAAGTTAACAGCCTTCATACTGAAATAATAGCAAAATTTAAAAATGCAAAAGAGCAATAATGTTAAACACAAAGCCCACTCACCAAGCTTCTGAGCATCACCAAACCACTTGCTCATAAGATTGGAGATCCTCACATTGATGAAAACAGCTCCGGACTCTTTTGCAATAGCTTTAGCAAGCATGGTCTTCCCTGTGCCTGGGGGTCCATACAACAACACCCCTTTCTGGGGACCGAGAAGCTTTCCGTGTGAAAAGAGTTCAGGTCTCCGCAAGGGAAGAATAACCAACTCATACAAAGATTGTTTGATAGTTTCCAGTCCTCCAATTGAGTCAAATTCAACATCAATGTGGTCAGGATTTATTACATCACAGGCTATTACATCCTGCCCAAGATGGAACAGACACAAATGAAAAGGAATCACAGAAAAACATCAAATCTTAGCAAAGACAGAACATAGATTTTCAGCTTTATGTTCCCCTGGAGAATAATCCCATCATATGAGAAACAAGATATGGTCCTATGGACCTTTAGACCTCTAAAGTAGTAAACAGCAACTGCCCAAATCTTGCATAACCAAATTAGAAAAGGAATGGTTCCGAACAGCAGAAATGGTGTTTAACATCAGCACAAATAAATTAATGGTAATTGCATGTTACTGTCAGTTCTCCCTACAGCTAAAATTTCTTCTACTAGCCGGGCTTTTGGACAGGTTCAGACATTCATTCTGAAGAACCGCCAGCTCTGTGAAATCAACATAGAACAGGGTTGTGAGCTCTGGACTTAAAAGTGACAAACAAAACGTAATAACATTTTTGGGTTTATACAATAAGAAAGTTTTGTAATGCCATCTAGAGACCTAAATCTTTATCCCACAAATGTTTATGCAAAATGATGCTCGCCTGGTGAATTTTATACAATAAGAAAGTTCTGTAATGCCATCTAGAGACCTAAATCTTTATCCCACAAATGTTTATGCAAAACGATGCTCGCCTGGTGAACTTGTTAAACATTAATCATCAACCACTATACAACACCCACGTACCAAAAACTGGTCAAGTAAGGTTAAAGGTGCAACACAAATGAATAAATAGAACAACTCAGAAATTCCCAAACCGTTATTTCCATCAAGTAAAAGCCCCAACCATAATTTTTCTTCCTTCTTTTCCAGATAAAAGATACCACATACCACACATTCAATTGCAGACAACTACTGTACCTATACTTATACCCTAACAAAGTAAACACTAAAGAATACACAAACAAAAACAAGAAGAAGAAGTACAGAGCCTTAAACTTGGTTTTTTTTAATAAAAAAATAGCAAGAATCTGGGTTGTGTACTTCGTAGGGATTAGTCTGGATGAGAGGACGACCCAAGCGTTTAGCGATTTCCTTCTTGTGTTCAAGTGCCTTCTTGGAGGCTTCCCGATTCGGGTCAAGGTGTCGGAGACCGGCGAACAGAACCAGACAGCTCAAAGCCGCACTCGCCGCATATAACACCAACTCCTGCAAGACTGACGAACCTGCCATCCTTTTTTGTGCTTACTGCTATCTTTCTTCGAATAATTCCTCGTACTAATAAAAGACCAAAAGAATTGAAAAAGATAGAAACTTTACTTTTACCCAGAAAAAATATTCAGACTTTCTTCTGCCCAGAAACGAAAAAAGAGCTTATTCCTTACAGGGAAGAGCAACAATGACCCGCAAACTTGTATGTCTTGTCGGAGCAGCGATAGCGGAGGTTGTTAAATGGAGTACGAGGAATGTTAACTTCTGCTTCTGGGGAGTTCTTCGCGATTAAGGAAGCGAAGCAGAAGTGTATGTGAACCGAAACTTCATCACTTCTTGAGTTTGGGCCAAAGTGGGACTACCGGAGCTTAATCCTGGGAGTGTCTCTCCACGGCTAAGACTAGGCCCACTATTGTTTTGTACAATATCAAAATAATAGGATTATTATTATTGGAGTGGTAGTACGAGTACAGTTAGGGCACTTGGATTCAATTTGTTTTTTTGTTATAATTTTTTTGGTTTAGTTATTAACATCAATATATATTGATAATAATTAAATACTTTTATTAATTAATTAAATACTTTTTTAATTTCTTGTACATTTTTTACTAATAAATATAAGTAAAATATTATTATATTTTATTTAAATAAATTTTATTAAGTAAATTTTATATATAAATTAATATTTATTTGTTAATATATTTTAATTACTTAAGCTAATCTTATATGAAATTTTTTATTTTAAAATTTTAGTTTTTAATTTTTAATTTTTATTTATGAAATTTTTATTTTCCAAAATAAAATTTAAACTAATTATAACAATTAAATAATAATGTTATATTAGTTATTATTTTATTAGTAATTAATATTAAATAATTATATTATATATATTTAGTTAATGGTAAATAGATTGTGACAAAAAATAAAATTTAAGTTTTATGATTCACAAGTTATGAAAAGTAGAAGAAACTAAAATAAACACATAAAAAATTAAAAACTCAAAACAAGCATATCTTTATACTAATTTGAAAATAAAATAAAATAGCTTTACACAATTCAAGTATATGGTTAGTCAATAGTTGATCAATCATTATTTTGAATACTTTATGTTTAGTATAACTTTTTTGTAAATAAGTTAGTAATTAATTTGTTATTTTTAATTACTTTTTTATGAAAATGAATAGGATTAAAAAATGTTGACCAACAAAAGTGAAACATAATAAAGTTAGCAACTTAACAGGAAGTAATTAGGAGATAAATGCTAAGCTATAAGGTTATGTCTCTAACGAGTGAACATTTAGCGATTTGTTTGCCTCACAATGAGATCCCATAATGAAGCAATACTTGGACTTAGTTGAGAATAAATATCTTGTGTGAGAAGAAGCTATTTAGTCCAACTTAGAATATTGTGAACTGAAACTTGTATAATTAATGTAGATATATTCTGTAATATTCTTGAGTTTCTTTCTCGCCATAAAGCATAAACACCACAGTCAATCACAAGTTTAAACGTTGTGAGGTCACCTAAATGAGTGAACCCAACATCTTGTGCCTAGGAGATAAAGTTTGGCTTGGAATGAGAGTTTATAAGGCTTTAAGGCACTTCCAAAAGCAAATTGAGTACTTACATTCCATTAGCAAATGATTTAAATTCTCCGAATTTTCGTTACATAAGCCGTATAAGTTGTTTGAGATGGAGAAATCTTTTACCTTGTCCATTGTTCTTAGGCTATGCCTAATAGCCAGCCAGAGGATAAAGAACGCCACTGAGCATTTGCTTGGAAACCACGCAAGTCTCCACCACGAAACTTTGCACCGAGGGGTTTTGATTAGCTTTAAACATGATTCATTAGTGAAGCTTTTGGTGCTTGTATGGATCCTTTATCTTCTCCAAGTAAATTAGGATAATAGTTAGGAATGTGGTTCATAATATGTGGCAAGAACACCCAATAAAAGTTCCGTTGAAACGTAAAGTTTAGGGAGACTCATTAATATGAAACCTTATATATATACCAAATAGAGATGTTGTTTTTGATAGACCCATATGTAATGCAAAATAATGATGTTACAAAATATAAATAAATATGTATAAAAATATGTAATGCAATACATAATATATAACATATAGAATAATACAAAATATATAGAACTTGGTAACGATTAAAAATAAAAAATAAGTAAATGAATACACCAACCAGAGAAACGGCAAGTACAAGAATAAATCAAACTAACCATTATAGGAAAATAATTAGACCAAGTAAGAAATTGATATGGCCAAAACAAAAAGGAGGGAAGCACTATTGATAAAAAATAAATAAATAAGGCTACTATAATGCTAAAGGATCAAAGGAAATGTTTTAAAAACTTAAGAGAATGAGAATCTCTAAGTGAGATTCTTTATCCCTATCCCAGTACATCAAAATTTTCTATTCTGAGCTATGTCCTTGGTAAGTTCCAGCATTGTTATATTATCATTGATCACATCCCCTCAGTTCTGCTTAGGCCTTCATATTTTTTTTCCTCTTACAGTCTCTAAGTACTATTTTTTCTCATCTTCGTACTAGAGTATCAAGGTGTCTCCTTTTAACATGTTCGAAGCACCTAAGTCTCGTCTCTTAATTTTTCATTAATACTGTCTATCTTTAATTTGTCTTTTACCAATACATTCTTAACGTTATCTCTTCTAGTAAGGTTACACATTAAATAGGGCATCCACATCTCTGTCACCATTAGCTTATAACTATGCACTTGTTTGGGCTAACACTTTGCCCCATAAAGCATGATCAACCTAATCGCTAAATGACATAATTTACTTTTGAGCTTTAGTGGTATCTCTTATCACATAAAACTTTTGATGCACTTCTCCATTTAAGCCATATTGATTTGATACGATGGACTATATCTTCATCGATCTCTCATTCATAATATGTGAAAATCCCCTAAACCTACACCTTTAACTCCCTTTAACTACAATGGAACTAACCTTGGCCTTCTAAGGAATCAAAAGTCTCAAGTGACCAGAATCAGAGAGTAAATAAAAAAGGGCTAGTTTACACCAATTATCAAACTAAAACATTGTCTTTTCTCTCCTCTTAACTATAAACTTGATCCCTTGGGGCATAAAGTTCCTCATTTTGAGGATCTATATGTAAGTAGGGCAACATTTGATGTCCTAGAAGTTATGTCCTTTATAATGTGCACGTAGGTCCATTTCACCCACATAGATTCATAAATTGTAAAGAGTCTCTATATTCTTATCTCCAAGAATGATATGTTTATGTTTTTAATGGTGCAAATACCCAAACCCCCTCTTTCTTTAGGAAACACACATCAGATCACTTAACTTTGGCAATAAGGAGACTTTCAGTTATCCATATCCCAAGGTAATTCTTTATTAACCTCTCAATGTCCTTAACCATTCTTTGAGGGAGAAATAAATGGAAGCAATAATAAGTGTGAAGACTATGGTAGACTGAGGTGATCAGTTAAAGCATTCTAACACAAGCGAGGTACTTGTTTATCTAATAGCTTATTTCTTATAAATAAAGTTAGCGAGGGGGCATTCCTAGTAGGTGAGTTTCTTATCAAAAATGGGAATATCTATATATTTGAAAGGGGGCTCTTGGTGCTCAAGTACAATTTAGAAGTACGAGTATTAACTTCCTTCTTTTCATCATTAGAGACCTATCAACAACTTTTGTTTATATTAATATAAAGATTAAAGAGTCAATTGAATACATGCAAAAAATCCATTAAGACCAGTACAAAGTTCTTATATAAACCATAAAAGCAAAGAAGATCATACATAAGAGAAATGTTGAAAAGTCCCAATATCTTGCATATATGATATTTGAATGAGTTACTAGTGGAACTATTATGAGCAATTAATCTAATGAGGACTTTCATACATATTATAAAAGATAAGTAAGATGGGGTCACTTTGTCTTAATCCTCGAGCTCCTTTAAATGGCTTAGTGGCTTCTCCGTTGATTAGAATACTATAAGAAGTGGTGCATAAGCAATTTTCAATCCAATACATAAATTGTTCAAGAAACCTAATGACATTATAAGAATCAAGACCCTTCCTTGTTCTTTTAGGTTTAAGTATGACAAGAATAATATTCTATGACTAGTAATTCATTTATTTTCAAGCCGACCACTTTATTGTCTAATATTTGATTGACCAATTCCTTATATTGGATTGGGTGAAGAGTCAAAATAAATTTCCAAATTGCAAAATGAAAAGGCCTTAATGAAATCAATCTTAAGTGAGCAGTGTTTTAGTGCTTTTTGGTTTTATAACTTTTGAAAAGCTCCTAAGCAAGTATGATGTTGTCACTAAGGTTTCTCCTTTAAGGAAAAAACACCTTTTAGCATCGATGAAGCTGCCTAGCATATCTTTCATCTTTGTAGTCAATATTTTAAAGATGATCTTATAAATGACATTGTAATAAGATATAGGCATGAAATCATTCAAGGAACCGGGGTTAAAGGTTTTAGGAATTTAGTATATATGAGTATTATTTATTTCATTGAGTAATCAACCATTAAAGAAGAACCCAAAGATGATTTTTATTTAAAAAATCCCCTATAAATTATCAAGGTTTTTTAAGAAGTAGGTGTTAAGGTCATCAATGCTCAATTCCTTTTTCAAATTCATGCTAAAGAGAGCTCATTTTATCTCCAAGGGATCACATGGCATTATTAGAGTCTCCTTATGTTATTGAGAGATTGATTACGAGATGAACTTCTTTAATTCCATAAGAGAGGATCCAAAGGGGACAGTGGTTCCTAGAAAGTTTTTGAAATGATTGAAAATCATCAACTTGACCTTAATTTGTTCCTAAGATACTAATCTAGTTCTATCTTTTAGGGAAAAGATTTGATTAGTGTTTTTCTTATAGAGAATTGTACTATAAAAATATATATTTATATCTCTTTCTTTGATTCGGTTGGTTCTAGCTCTTTGCTTTATGAGGAAGTAGTGATTATCTAGAGCTTGATTATAGCCATTTAAGGCTCTTTTCTCATTATTTCTTACTTTATTATCTCTAAGATAAGGCCTTATTTGAGTTTGTATAACACATAGGTCATCTTTTTCCTTAGAAATAGTTAGCTCTGTGTTCTTAATTTTATCTACTTAAAGCTTCTTTAATTTAATTTTCACAGCCTCGAGCTTCCTTGCACATGTATAAGCTTTATATCTCTCAACATGGACATTGAGGCCCTTCTGTCCAACATCCATAAAACCCTCTACCAAGAAATTGTTAAATATAAAGGGGAAGTTTATTTTCCATGATTAGTCACCACCAACACTTTAATTATAGTATGGTCTAAGCAAAGTGGGACATAGAAGTAAGCTATACTATAAAGGAATTTTGAAATCTAGAGAGGACTAACTAAATCTCTATCAAGATTTTTTCTAATAAGTCAGTCTCCTTATTTATTACTCCAGTTGAATTGTTCATCGTTGTACCTTAAATCAATAAGATAAAACTTATTTAAGAATTCCTTAAAGCATTAATTCCTACTTTTATTTGAGAGCTTCTTGCCTTCATTTTTCATTAGTGATTAGGTGCATATAAGGTTAATTAGGGCCTTTTTATAGAAGGACATAATAAGGATAAATTTTTTCAAAGAGCATTCATTAAGAATTCCAAACAATTTGTGTAAGTAAAGGTGACTTTTAATTTCATCAAGAATATAGTTTACTTTGATTACAAGATGAATAAATTAATTCAAAAAACATCACTTGGTTAATGGTAATTTTATTAGGGCCACAAGTAACTAGGATTCTTCCATATGAGTGGGCTTGATGACTATTTAGAATGACCTAATTTTTACCAAAGATCCATTTATTCCTCTTTGTTTTCTCCTTCTTGATCTTTGTTTCTAACAAACCAACAATATGCAACTTCTTTGATTACATATAGTTATGAATCATCTGTAATTTCTTAGGACAATTTATGTCCCTCATATTCCAAGCTAATATTATTAAGCAAAAGAAGTAGGGTTAATTTGCCCTCTTGTATTTTCTTTTAGGTTTCATTTTGGCAGAGATTTCTAAAGATACATTAGATGGAGCCTTGCTTGGATAACTAATCTCAAAAACATTATTTTGTGAAAGGTTAGAAAATGCTACTTATGTTTCTCTGTATTATGCATTGTGGTTGTTACTTACCAAACAATCTTTAGGAGCTTCATATACACTAGGATTTGAAATGTTTTGCTGGTTTGTCAAGGTCTTGAAAGAAATATTGGCTTCTTCTTGTGGATCATAAGTAGAGGTCCCTTTTAGGAGTGGTTGAGGGGGAATTAAAGTAGTATTTCCCACTAATAGATCTTCTTTATTTTGCTTATTACCATCTTTCAAATCCTCCTAAGTGGGGAATACATCCTTCACCCCAGATGAGCTAGTAGTAAGTGATTTTAATTTATTTATAAAATATTCTTGGAACCTCATACTAGTCATTCTTTATAATTTATTAGCATTTTGATCTGAGGGCATCCACTGATAAATAACTTGTATTTCTTCCTCCTTTAACTAAACAAACTCACTCAGTATTTAATATCTTTTCCAAGTTATGCTTTCCTAATATCTTGAAGAAAATCAATTTATCCTTATTATTAAAGACATCTTCTAAGCTATGTTTAGACCAATTCATATGAGCCCATCTATGAATAATATGGTAAACTAGTTTGTTATCCAAAAAGAAGCCAACCAGGGTATTGGAACATTTCTTAGGAGACAGCTCTTGAGCTACCAGACGTAGCTTCTTGAGGAGGAAAAGTTTGAGGTTGTTAAAGCTAAAGTTGTCTTCTACAACTTGCTTCTAAGTTCTTTTAGGAAAAAAAAACAAGGTATCTAAGGAAAGAGGAGGAGCTAAGGTTGGAATAGTAATAGAAGTAAAAGGTTCCTCAAAGGAAGGTACTAGGGGTAAGACAACGAAAGAAAATGCCATTAAGAAGTATAATAGAAAGTGCAAAATGAGAGGTGAGGAAAGGGTTAGATTTGTCACTAGAGGAGGATCCCAGCTGAGCTATGTAACGCCCCAAATTAGGGGTTAGCATATTAAGCAACTTTAGTCCGATTTATGTTCTGTCTCTTTGAAATTTT
>JANZLC010000003.1:25268051-25284148 GCA_026413385.1 Erythroxylum gracilipes
TTAACTATGGTTTGATTGATTGAAATGCAGAAGTGTTTATGCTTAAGTGAGAATGTGATAATTATGTTAAGTGCAAAATTGTGAAATCTTATGTTATGTGAAATGATGTGCTGTATGAGTTGAGTAAACTATCGATAATAGTTACCTCATTGAGTTCGCAAAACTCACCAAAATTGCAACGTTGTCTTTTCAGGATCGAGAGACGAATTTAGCTATTGAGAGGCTCTACTGCCGTGTACACTGTGATTTGACAAAAGAAGTTATGGCTCAAAGGTCGGTCAGCTGGGGCTTTTGGATGGTTTAGATAGATTTGATTCTTTTTCCTCTTTCATGTAGTAATTTTTGTACTAGGTTTTTGATTGATGTTCAGATAGAAGAGATGCAAAATAGGTAGACTTTTGATTTTGATGGAATGAAATGAGGAAAAAGTTGGTTTCAAAAAGTTTGTGATTTTTATATTGATGCTTTATTATGATGCCATGTGAAGGGAATGTAGTGATCGACCGTAGCTCACCCATATCGTAGGATATATACCGGAATGACCTGCAGGCGTCCCGGTGTGTACCCTGCGGTACAGGGGCGCGACATGTATGGCATATTATGCATGGGCATGAAAATGCATTTATAATCTCTTAGTATTCTTTCATATTTACTATCCTAACCTCCTCGCAGGTAATGGGATGTTATATATTTACCTTGACCTTATGAAGATCAGTTCTTTACTCCTTATTCATCTCTATTAAGATTTCATACTCAGTTATGTTTCAATATCAAGTCTTCTTCAATACAAATTAAATCAATAAACACAAACTATAAAAAGTTCCCTATCCAAACCTTAAGAGAAAACTAGTACTCAAATCTTATTAATCGAATCTCTATAAATCCACAAATTAAAATTACTTACCCTCTTTAGACCCAAACATCTTCATCATTGACAATGGAGTTCTAACGTACCCATTCACCTTAAACTTTTAAGGAGAAAGCTCACACTACTAGAAGGCAGATAGGTAAGAGGGATTGAAGTGATCGGCAGTGATGATACGTAAAGGCGGCAAAACCCCGGATTGGATAGGATTTGAGTAAGTTTTAAAAAGAGAGAGGGATGAATATTTGGGGATTAGAAATAAATTTAGGGTTCTGAAATGACTTTCTTTATTTTTCTTTTCTGAAAATCCATGTAAGCCATTCGTTTTTTTTACGTAGCATCTAAAATCCAACTGGCCTCTCCATAACGGCGGGTATGTAACACTTCCTAATTTTCATCCAAAATAGCCTAACATTAAGTAGACTAAAAAAATGTTTATACCTTTATTGAGCAAATTAAAATGTTTGGATCTAAATTGATCAAACTCAAATAAGTTTGGCCCCAATTTGGGCATTTAGCCCTAAAGGGAATGTCATATTGAAGAATTTTTTAGCTGAATTTTAGGAGTGTGTGGAGAATAAAGGGGTGGTCATTGATATGAAACTTAAAGGATTGACAATCACTTAAAGCAACAAACAAAGCATAATTTGGCAAATCAAGAAGAGGCTAGATATTTTCCTTTGACTAGAAAAATTTTCCAATTTTGATTTAAACAATTACCTAGTTGAAACTGAAAAATACTCAAAAGCAGTCATAAGTGGCCTTTCTCACAATATCAAGGATTATAAGGCCTTTGTCTTTGTAAAAAAATTTGGGAAAAATCAAGGATTTAAAGTTATTTAAACTAAAAGGGGTAGTAACACTATAGAGGAGGTTAAAAAGATAATAAGTAGGGTCTAAATAAAATAAGAGAAGCATCCCAGCATAGGGACCTTCTTTAACATAGAAAAGACAGCTATAAAATGTAAGGGCTCTAGCTAATTGTAACTCTTTAATCCAATAGAGGTCTGTATTAAATAGATAAAAGAGAATGATAAGAACTATAAATTCTTCTTTAATTCATTTCTCGATAGAAGGAATTCAAACAAAATTTCCTAACTTATTAATGAGAAGGGTCAAGTTATTTCTTCACAACGGGACATCAAGGTGGAAGCTACTTCATTTTCCAAAAGTATCATTGGGATTACAGCAGTAACCTCCTCAATAGTTCCCGGACCTATTAAAATCCTTTATCTCTAATCACCTTTCAGAGAAAGGAATGAAACTTTAATCAATGCAATCATTGTTCAAGAGGTTAAGAGAGTGTTCTTTGAAATGAATCCCATAAAAGCTCCTAGTCTTGGGCCTGAATGAATTTTTTTTACGAAAATAGATAGCCCTTCGCTATCTTAGAACTCCTTGAAAAAGGTAAGATCCTCAAAGAAATTAATATGATTTTTTCATTTGATTCCTAAAGTACCCAATCTTAGTTCCTTAAATGAGTTCAGACCCACATCTTGTTAGAGATGGCAATAGATTAGGTTGGGTATGGGTGGGCCCTATCATTTTAGGTCTAGGCTCGACCCGAGCCCGACCAGACGGGAGCCTAAGGTTGGTCAAGCGGGTCCTGCGCTGAATTTTTTTTTAAAAGCAAAACAATGTTATTTTGGGTTACTAGGCTCGGGCAGCTCAAGGCCGACTCTATGCTCGGCCGCCCTGGCCCAAGCCCGGGCAAAGAAAACTAGGCTTAAGGTTTAATCAACTAGGCCAAGTCAGGCCCATGCCCTTTTTTCCATCCATATATCTTGTTGTAACTTTCTATACAACATCATTTCTAAAATCATTACTAACAAATGAAGAAGGTTCTAAAATTATTGCTAACATAATGAAGAAGGTTCTAAAATCAATCATTAGTGATTCTCAATGAGCCTTTATGGATGGAAGGATAATAGGTGATTATATACTTATGGCCTAAAAGTTGTTTAAGAGATACCATAAGAAAAATGTCCCAAAAAATTGTGCAATCAAGTTGATTTCTTTAAGGCTTTTGATACAATTAGTTACAAGTTTATCTTGCATCTATTAGAAGCATTTAAATTCCATGAAAAGTTCAAAACATGGATAAAACTTTACTTAATGGCAACTTCTTTCAGTATTTTAATCAATGGAGAACTATCCCCACTACTCCAATGAGCAAAGGGCTTAAAGCTAGGGGACCTAATCTTAGTTTCATTATATATATAGAAACTTTAATAAGATTGATCAAAAGCAATGTCATCTTCAATCCTAGTTTCAATTTTCATAGTAAATTTAGGAAGATTGGTTTGGTTTCTTTACCATCTATAAATGATTTAATCCTCTTTTCTAAAGCTCATGATGCCTCAATCAGTCTGTTAATAGCTTCCCAAAAGTCTTCAAAAAATCATCAGGATTGAAGGTTAATTGACGTAAAAGCCATATGATCATTTTAGAGCGTGCTCAAATAAGTGTGGAATGGCTTTTAAACATTTCAAGTTTTCAAATTATAGCTCCATCATTTAAGTATCTAGAGCTTTCCACTTCTGTAAGAAAGCTCCAATGGATTACATCCTCCTAGTTGAGAAAATTCAAAGAAGATTGAGATATTGCTGCAATAGATTAATCTCTACTGCATTGAGAGTTCCATTAACCAAATCAGTCTTAAAATCACTCCATGTATATTGGTCTCCCCATTTCTTCCTCTCTAAAAGACTTATTAAGGAAATTAAAAGGCTAATAAGGAGATTTATATAGGCTGAAGGAAAAGATGGGAAGTTTTTCTCCAAAGTAAATTGGTAGAGTTATGCAGGGCCCCAAAGGAAGGTGGGTTTGTTATAACCTGCGTCAGCACCAGCAATAATGTTCTCCTCGGGAAGATATTATGCATCTTAATGGTTAACAAAAACTCTTTACGGGTGAGCTAGCTTCACTCCTATTTCCTAAAAGACATAAGTTTTTAGGAGATGAATAGTAGTTCTTCTCTCTCCTCCTTTCTTAGGTGCCTATTGAAGTTAGGGGATGAACGAGGGGAGAACTTTAAATGTAGAATCAAGAACAAGGAAGTTGCTTCTCAATTCTTTAACAATTGGAGCAAAGTAGGTCCACCATACAATAATCCATTGATGCCCTTGCGATGCTACAAATTAAATACTCTCTAAGCTCCAAAGTCAAGGTATGGATCAACCACAACTAATAGCAAGGAGTGCTTAATGTGATGATTATTAAGCTGTAAGTTGAACTATTTGAGGAAAGATGGGGACTTGTGGTTGGGACACTCGTCAGGTAAATACATCAATGCTTCTGCTCGAGAATTTTTCAAAGTTAAAGGTCCATGGAAGGATGGAAAATGGTGTGGAGGAGTAACTTACTTTCTTTTTGTGGCTTCTCTAAAGCCCCCACACTAGACATAATTATCTTCTTGAATATCTGTAATACGTGTGTACTATGCAAGGAAGAATTTGAATTAGTTGAGTACCTATGTTTTAATAGCAAAGTCTTGGAGGAGGTTTGAAGTTTAAAAAGAGACATATGCTAATTTGACACGCAATGCCAATGCTACAATGATATATTAAGCATGTTTCAAGGAAACAGAAGATTTACCTAGGGTAACCGGGCAGTTGCTGAAATTGCCTTTGGATCATATGCATTTTCTATCTGTGGAAAGAACAAACCAATAGATGCTTCAAATGAATTGATCAGAGAAGCTTGGCACAAATTAAATGAAGAAAGAACTCATCATATGGATCAGAGAACAACTCCTTATGATCTGGGGAGGAACATGTGGCAATCTTACTCTTTTGGTTTTGGAAAATCAAAATGAAAACATACTCCAATCTGTAAACTAGTTAGCAATTTATTGTTTGGTCAAGTCATGGCAATCATAATGGCTTTTGAGTTGGTTTGTATTGTTAACCTTCACAAAAGTTAAGTTGATCCAGGTCAAAATACAAAAATAAATTATTATATTTTTAATTAAAAATAAAAATTAGAAATAACAATATTTATTTCTGAAGTTATCTACATCCCAATATTCTCTTTTAACTTTTTTCAGAAGTTATGATCTTAGACACTTTAACCCAAAAATTACATATAAAAAGCAACGGTAAGCCTGCACTGCTATAGTATCATTCTGCCAATAAAGAATTCATTTTCATCTCTATCTCTTATTCATTGAATGTGACAGACATAGTGCAAATGCACCGATGATAAGGGTGTTTAATATCTGAAAGATAAAAAGGTGATGCGTCTTTAATTTCTTACGCCTAAAATAACATAAATAAATATAAAAAGAAAGACTAAACAACAAAAACTAAGTTTTTTTTTTTTGCATAAATTACGATATTTTGCAAAGTTAGAATCTCAAATGTATGTTATCGAAGTTGAGGATAGAAATTATTCCCTTTCATATCATTGAACTTCGAGGGCTCAAGATGATAAATAAATACCCAAATTACAGAGGCCGCATATATAATTAACCTTAAAATAAATTTCAAAATATGTGAATAAAGTGACTTTCAATCATTACTTTTGACCCAAGAATTTTAATGAGAAAAAGATTTTATTGCATCACACTAAATTACTAATTTTATATAAGAATGCAACGTACAAGAGACTGAAAAGATGATTGGTTTATAGTATCTAATATGTAATAAAAATAAAAGAGTGAGAAGCACAAAAAGAAAGAATTCCCATCTCATCGTATTCATTTCATTTGATTAAAGCAAAAATTTAAGGGAGTGTGGAAATAACTTTTTTACTTTTTATTTATATACAAAAATAGAGTTTTCATTTTGTTTGAACCATGCTACTTTTTTCTTTTTGTTGTTAATATATATATATATATATATATATATATATATACCTGAATTTATAGAAGCATTAATTTGTGATGATAAGCAAACCAAAAATGAAAACAAAAAGGTTTGAGTCAATAGGAACTAACATAGATAGGTATGTTACTAAATTGAGTCAGGATTTGATCTTATGTGTAGGGGAATAAACATAAAACTTTTTTGTTTAATTTTTTAAAAATTAAAATCACTTAAAATTCTACAAACTATTTAACAGATAAATTATAATAAAGCATGAATTGTAATTTGTATGTACTATTATGAAGTTTGATCATTTTCTTGTCGTATGTCTTCAACGTTCTTTAAATTGGCTGATTTCTACCATCATAGTTGCATAAGTATCTAGTCTTTAATGATATTCACATAAGGAATTGAGAGAATTTTGTCACTATTACAAATGGGTTTAGACAAGGAGTGTTACTTCTTTAAAGCATAAGCTTATTTATAATAGGTTTTTAATTGATATAATAATAATTTAATTGTAATTAAATTGTAATTTCATTAAACTTTATAAGAATTATAATTAATTATAATTAAATACCAAATATTAGGTAGAGGTAAGGTTGCATACAATTAGACCTTCTTCGTTTTTTAAAATATTCAAATTGAACCATAACGTTTTCAAAACGTCTAAAACATACCATAAATAGACAAAAATTTTGACGAAATTAATTCTTTGTTAATTAAATGTCATCTTAATATTGACATGATATTATTTTTATATTTTTAAATAAAAAGTGAACTCTACTGTCACTTAATTAATTTTTTTAAATTAATCAAAAAGTGAGTTCTATTGCTACATAGCAACGGGCCACTGTTTATATATTTTAGATAATGAGTTTCATTTTCCATGAGACAATGGGGCCCATATTTATATATTTTAGACAGTGAGTTTCACTTGTCATATGATAGTGAGACTCACTTTTTATTTAAAAAATAAAAAATAATATCACGTCAGTATTAACATGACATTTAACTAACGAAGAGTTAATTTTGTTAAATTTTCTATTCACATAGGGTCTATCTTGAATGTTTTGCAAATGTTAAAGTTCAATTTGAATACTTCAAAATATTAGAATATGTTTTATAGTCGGTTGTGAATATTAAATTCAAAATACACTTTTAGCCTAAGGAAAAATGTAACGAGTGCTAATCTTTTTTTTACTTTTATTAATATTTAGTCTTAATAGAATAATCACTATAAATAATTTAAAAATAATGCGTAATTATAATATGAATCTCGTAATTATAATCTTATCATAATTTTATTTACAATGTATAATTATTCTATGAATTTTATTATATGTATTTAAACATTTACAAAATAAAGAATTTTTTGTCACTAAAGTATTAAGTAACTGTAGAGCATAAAACATCAAATTCCAACACCATCCATAGTCCATACCATTTTAGAATCTAATAATTGCCCTGACTTGTCGTCATCAAAATGCCTTGTTCCAGTTTCAATCTAAGAAACGATCATAATACACAGTGCATATATAATCCTAAAAGATATGAATTTTTAAATTACGAAGGAAAATGAATTGTAAACCACTTCAAATGGTATCTAATTGTCTTAGAAATTCTATAAATTATAAAAGTGAAGAAGAAAAAGCCTACTATGTTTGTTCCAACACGGCAATATATAGTTCTTGATTTTAGTTTCCATAAACAATCTTGTCAAAGTGCTTTGTCTGTTTTAATTCTTATTTGCTGTGTTTTTTCTTTTTAAAGACATCTATCCTTGTGAACGTGAACTAACACATCAACTGATCAAAGAGATAATAAATGAAAAAAGTCAACAAAACCAAAATGCATTAAGTTAGTTCTTTGGTTCATTCAAGTCAGAAGAACAAATATATCGTGAACTTACAAGTAAACAATGTGCGGTTGCGATCTAAACTTGCCATGTCCATAAAGAGTCATAGGACAATGATAGCCAAACATTTAACACAAGAATATGGGTCTTTCAATGTCCTGTAAGTGATGGTGATTTGTAGAAGAAGCTGTCTTCGAAGTGATATGGAGCTTGAAAGCAAAGCATGGACAAACGATAGAATTTTGATGTATATAGAATCTATGCAACTTGTAAAGGATCTTCTTTTAGCAAACTCTTGCGGTCCACCAGCCAAGCCAGGCCAACCACTGAGTCTGTTTTCGCATCACTCATTCTTTTTCGTCTTCTTTTCGTCAAAAATTACAAAAGATCAGACCTTTGTTAAGAACTGAGTCTGTCCTGTTCTTTCCTTTTTTTATCAGTGAGTTGATTATGACATGTTTAGGCCACACGCTTGGAAAGTTAAAACACTTTAAAGGGAAGGTAGAGATGACCCAGGTACTCAGTTTCCGTTTCATTCCCTTCTTTTTTCCTTGCATAACTTCCTCCACTGTATAAAGGCAGGCGCAGATCTATATTAACAGGACCTAACTTATCAACAGGTTCTCCAAACACGCTGAAAATTCTTTTTTTCTTTTTCTTCAAGACCAGTAAATCTCCTGTTCTCCAAAGACGTTGAAAATTCTTTTTTTCTCTTTCTTCAAGACCAGTAAATCTCTACTACAAGTCTGTCAGTGGTGGGTAAAAGTGGTAGGCATAAGTCAACGCGAAGAACAAAATTAGTGGCCTGACAGTTGTTGGACTGTATTTCATCCATAGTTGGACAGTTGATGAGTGTACTACAAATGTTACGAGCAAAAGTCTGTGTTGTACTTCTTTGCAGTACATGTTAAGGGTGGCTCTCAACATTTTCTAATGTTTGGTGGGCTGTTAAGAGCCACCGTCTTACATCTACATAAAGTATCGAGATTTTCCCAGCAAATTGTACTAATTCGCAGAGCGATAAAAGGATTTAAATCCATTTTACCGGTGAGGCATTTAATGCTCTGGTATCTGCATTAAAAGACTTCAAAATTAAGGATTTTTTGTGGAGGTTTCCTTGCATTGGAAGGAGGACCCTCTTGATATTCATGGCTTTTAGAGGCTATTTTTGCATCCATCTCCTTTTTCATTTCTTCATCTGCTGATTCTGTCCATTGGTTTCATTAAGTCTCGTATCTTTTTTGTTCGTTTTACTAGAGAGGAGAATTCAGTATATATCAAAGAAAGGGGAATATGAGCATGGAAGAGCAGGAGGTTGAGAAGTCTGAGAGGGAGGACTTGGAAGAGACTCGAGATCAACTAGAGGACTTGAAGAGAATTGCTCCGTGGACTAAACAGATCACAATCAGGGGAGTCATTGCCAGTATACTTATTGGCATCATATACAGTGTGATAGTCATGAAGTTGAACCTGACCACTGGGCTGGTCCCTAACCTCAACGTCTCTGCTGCACTTTTAGCTTTTGTCTTTCTTAGAACTTGGACTAAACTCCTGCATAAAGCAGGAATAGTGTCCACTCCCTTCACTCGACAAGAGAATACCATTGTTCAAACTTGCGCTGTAGCTTGTTATAGCATTGCTGTTGGAGGTTAGACATTCTAATATCTTTGTATCATATGTGCAGCATCTTGATTTGAACTTGTTCCCCTTTTTTTTTTTTGTCTATTTTAACTTTATTATGCTTTATCACAACATATGAATTGCAGGTGGTTTTGGGTCGTATCTGCTGGGGTTGAACAGAAAGACGTACGAGCAAGCTGGGGTTGACACAGTGGGGAATACTCCTGGGAGCACCAAGGAGCCTGGTATCGGTTGGATGACTGGTTTTCTGTTCGTAAGCACCTTTGTTGGGCTGCTTGCACTTGTTCCTCTCAGAAAGGTGATTTATTTCTTCAACTATTCTTGTTCGTCGATTGATAGTTAGCTTGCTAGTACTACCGTTGTTATAAGATTAAATTGCTAGTACTGTGAAACTGGAAAATGACTCTGATCATGCTTTTCTTGCTGCCTCAGGTAATGATTGTAGACTACAAGTTACCTTATCCCAGTGGGACTGCTACTGCGGTTCTCATCAATGGCTTCCATACGCCAAAAGGAGATGAAATGGCTAAGTATGAAGCTGTCCTGAAAATTTTCTCCGTCAGTGAAACTTGAGTATTTCAGTATTCAACCAAGTGTAGATTCTTCTTGCAGGAAGCAGGTTCATGGGTTCATGAAATTCTTCTCTCTGAGTTTTCTTTGGGGATTCTTCCAATGGTTTTATTCCGGTGGACCGCACTGTGGTTTTTCTCAGTTTCCAACATTTGGATTGGCAGCCTGGAAAAATTCGTGCGTGTGTGACATAATTTAATAGCTTTTTTAATGTACTTTCTGGTGATTAAACTTTAGGAAATGTTAACTTAATGATTTGAATTTTGCAGGTTTTACTTTGATTTCAGTATGACATATGTTGGTGCAGGAATGATTTGCTCCCATGTTGTGAATCTGTCTTTACTTCTTGGTGCAGTGCTTTCTTGGGGTGTAATGTGGCCACTTCTCGGTGAACTTAAAGGAAACTGGTTTCCCCAGACTTTACCAGAAAGCAGTATGAAGAGTTTAAATGGTTACAAGGTGTCAGAAATCAATATAAGGCATTCCATGGTTTGTAGTAATCTGCTATGATCAGACTGATTACAGCTAATGATTTTTTTTCTTTTCTTTTCAGGTCTTTATATCTATTGCTCTAATCCTAGGTGATGGGCTATACAACTTTCTCAAAGTAGTCTATTTCGCTGCCAGTACTATCCATGCAAAAGCAAAAAATAGCTATCCTAGACCAAGTAAGTTGAGAATACTCATAATTTCCCTTTCCCACGTATTGAATATCTTTTGCAGCTTTTCTGCTTACCTGGTCTCTTGTCTTCCTCTTATGTGGCTTGTTAGAGTTGGTATGGTGTCTGAGACAGGTACTAGAAGGGACATAGACATAACATTGTGATACTTTTGAGCTTACAAGATACTATTCAACATTATTTTCTTTATGCAGGTGCAGCATCTGCGCGTAAAAACCAACTTCTTGATGACCTAAAAAGAAACGAAGTCTTCACAAGAGAAAGCGTTCCGATGTGGGTTGCATGTTTAGGTTACATAACCTTCTCCATCATATCGATCATCGTGATCCCGCTCATGTTTTCTGAACTTAAGTGGTACTATGTACTTGTTGCCTACATTTTTGCACCCTCCCTCAGCTTCTGCAATGCGTATGGTGCTGGTCTAACTGACATGAACATGGCCTACAATTATGGAAAAGTGGCCCTCTTTATACTTGCGGCATTGGCTGGTAAAAATGATGGTGTGGTGGCAGGACTTGTGGGATGTGGATTGATCAAATCCATTGTTTCTATCTCCTCAGATTTGATGCATGATTTTAAGACTGGTCATCTGACTCTCACTTCTCCTCGAGCAATGCTTATTGGCCAGGCGATTGGGACTGCCATCGGCTGTATTGTAGCTCCTGTTACATTCTTTCTCTTCTACAAGGCCTTTGATGTTGGGAACCCTGATGGAGAATTTAAAGCTCCCTATGCACTCATCTATAGGAACATGGCAATTCTAGGAGTTGAAGGCTTCTCTGCACTTCCCCGTCACTGCTTGCAACTCTGTTATGGTTTCTTCGCATTTGCTATACTGGCCAACCTACTAAGAGATGTGTCACCCAAGAATATTGGAAAATGGCTTCCTATTCCAATGGCTATGGCTGTGCCCTTTTTAGTGGGTGCTTATTTTGCAATTGACATGTGCGTGGGGAGTCTTGTTGTGTTTGTATGGCACAGATTAAACAGCAAGAAGGCAAGCTTGATGATTCCAGCCATGGCTTCTGGCTTGATCTGCGGAGATGGGTTATGGATACTCCCCTCATCAATCCTTGCTTTGGCGAAAGTTCATCCTCCTATCTGCATGAACTTCTTAGCTAGCAAGTAAAATTTTAGACAAACAAGGGAGAGAGACATAGATAAATCAGATGTTCATACCCAAAGTATGGAGGATCGAAGAGTTACTATGTAGTAGTTAGATGAATGTCACACATGATAGAAACGGTTAAAAATGAAGTAGAGCACGCAAGCATGAATAATTTTACTGGAAAAATGGGAATGATGAATTGTGATTGTACCCTGAGTTTGAGTTGCAGAGAACTCGAGGATAAATAAGCTCCCTTCTTGTAACTGAATCATATATTCATTATTCATGATGAGAAAATTTTCATTTGGGTTTGGCGGGGTTTGCTCAACTTTCCAATTTCCTAAAAAGCAAATTGTTCAATAAAGAAACAAAATTTTCTCTCTTAGGAGCAAGCTTATTTATTATCTGATAATGTCACCGAATCTCTCTATATCTCACAGAAAAAGAATGGAGAATTAGGGGCCTGACATCAAAAGAAATTGTATTTGATTTACAATTGTGAAAATGTTTCTGTACCACATTATTGCCACAAGTCCCTGTCTTTCTACTAATTTTGTAGCACATGCAAAGACGGTTTTCCAATTTTTGTGCTTTTTCTCTGTAGGTCCATTAGTATAACTGTAAAAGGTGTATATCAAGTACAAGGATTTCGACTAATAACCGAAGTAACAAGAAGGATGATTTGTTAACTCCAGGGATGCTTGATGGTCTTGGTATTACATTTGTTTACTTGCATTGACAGGATTGGCACAACTAAATTTGTTGACTTCTCTGTCTGTTTCTCCAAGTCAGCAGCAGCCGATGAGGGACAATCCATGTGCTGACTGAGGAGGATAACATCCATTTGGCAATTGTTATTACAAGTTGCTGAAATTTGGATTCCTTCTGAGTTCTTCAAAACTCAGGTCAACTTCCAACAAGCCAAAGAGAACAAGAAGAAAATTAAAGAAGCAGCCAGAGGGACGACTCATAAAGGTATTAACTTTACTGGATTCCTTCACGCTTTTGACGATTCCTTAACATTGCCATTTTTCTTGAGTTCTGATTGTGCTATTGTCTGTCTTTTGTTGTGTTATAGGAAGCAGACGTTTGCCAATTGTGGAAAGTGGAATATGAGCATTGAAGAATCAAAAGAACTTGAGACGTTTGAGAGGGAGGACTTGGAACAGACTCAAGAGGAGATAGAGGACTTGAAAATTGTTCCATGGGCTAAACAGCTCACAGTCAGGGGAATAATTGCTAGCATAGTTATTGGAACGTTATACAGTGTGATAGTTATGAAGTTGAACCTGACTGGGCTGTCCCCTAATCTCAATGTCTCTGCTGCTCTTCTAGATTTTGTCTTCCTTAGAACATGGACTAAGATCCTTCACAAAGCTGGAATAGTTTCCAATCCTTTCACTCGGCAGGAGAACACTGTAATTCAAACCTGTGCTGTAGCTTGTTATAGCATTGCTGTTGGAGGTTAGACATTCTTTTCTTTGCATAATATCTGAAATATCTGGACATTTTTGAAACATTGGCTAATTTTATGTGTTTACTCGAGTTTTGCTTCATTTTTCACTCTTGAAATCACAATCTATGTTAAAATATGGAATTGCAGGTGGTTTTGGGTCTTATCTCCTAGCTTTGAACAGAAAGACATATGAACAAGCTGGTGTTGAGATGGTGGGAAATACCCCTGGGAGCATCAAGGAACCTGGTATTGGCTGGATGACTGGTTTTGGCTTTGTAAGCAGTTTTGTTGGGTTACTAGCACTGGTTCCCCTCAGGAAGGTGATTCATTTTGCAGTACTTTTCTTTAATGAATTGATTATTAGTGTAGTATTGGCGTTGTAGATCCTTTGTTTCATAGTTTGGGTGGAGAACGAAATGAAATGGAATTAGTGAACAAATACTTGCTCGTTGCTTGTGTCTTACGAGTACTTCAAATTGGCTCCTTGAATGAACTAGAAACACTAGCTACTTGGCCTTCTATATATATGGATCATGGGTTTTTCAAATTTCCACTAAAGAAGAGTTTAAGAGTTAAATTTTGAACGCTGAGTGAATTTTGATTCTGTGGATCCTCAGCTTTTCTCAAAAATTTTACTTGAAAAACTTAAAATTGTCATTTGATCGTGCTGTTTTTTCTGTCCCAGATATTGATAATAGACTACAAATTATCATACCCAAGTGGAACTGCTACTGCAGTTATCATCAATGGATTCCATACTCCGAAAGGAGACAAAATGGCTAAGTATGCTGATCTGATCTGATCTAAAATTTGCATAAAACTCCAAGTATCGAAGTACTCAAACAAGTGAGAATTTACGTTTCAGGAAGCAGGTCCGTGGGTTCATGAAGTTATTTTGTCTTAGTTTCATTTGGGGCTTCTTTCAGTGGTTCTATTCTGGTGGAGAACAATGTGGGTTTGCTCAGTTCCCAACATTTGGATTGGCAGCTTGGAAAAATTCGTGAGTATATGAATAAGCATTGGACGATTTAATTGCTAGAAATATAAATATGCTCAAATACTGATGTTACTCATCACTGACAAATAATTTGGAGTTATGCAGATTTTACTTTGACTTCAGTATGACTTACATCGGAGCTGGGATGATTTGTTCTCATCTTGTGAACTTGTCTTTGCTTCTTGGCGCAGTGCTTTCTTGGGGTGTAATGTGGCCACTGATAGGGAGGCTTAGAGGAAATTGGTTCGCTGAGAGTTTACCTGAAAGCAGTATGAGGAGTTTAAATGGTTATAAGGTGCACAAGCCATGACATCTTAGACTGCATTCATGAGCATATTGCATTATTTTTCTTTTTAATTTGTCCCAGATGAAACTCCCATAAATCATTTAAATAATAACTCTTTTTGTATCAGGTTTTCATATCCATCGCTCTAATATTAGGGGATGGGATGTACAACTTTCTCAAAGTTATCTATTTCACTGCCAGTTCCATTCGTGCCAAAGTGAAAAATAGCTGTCCTACAGCATGTAAGTTAAGATTTCTTCATTATTCCCTGCTAGTGGCAGTACAGTACCTTGAAATAAAAAAGAGGCCATTGCCTTGCCTGAAATCTCTTTTCAGCTTTTCTGTTGTTTTCGATGCTGTAACTGGCCTGAGGAATATTATATTAGTATAAATATACAACATTGTTTAATATTTTAGCTTATCACGTAGACAGTGCTTGCTAAAACTCTTACTTTCTGTATGCAGCATCGGATAATAAGAATCAAGTTCTTGCTGATCTACAAAGAAATGAAATATTCATAAGAGAGAGAATTCCGTTGTGGGTTGCATGCTTAGGTTACTTGGCTTTCTCCATTATCTCAATTATTGTGATACCTCTTATGTTTCCCGAAGTGAAGTGGTACTATGTACTAGTTGTCTAGTTGCCTACATTCTTGCACCCGCTCTCAGCTTCTGCAATGCCTATGGCGCTGGTCTAACTGACATGAACATGGCCTATAATTATGGAAAAGTCGCCCTCTTTGTATTAGCAACCTTGGCTGGTAAAAATGATGGTGTGGTTGCTGGACTTGTGGGATGTGGTCTTATCAAATCCGTTGTCTATATTTCTTCTGATTTGATGCATGACTTGAAGACTGCTCATCTCACCCTTACTTCTCCTCGATCAATGCTTCTTGGCCAGGCCATTGGGACTGCTGTTGGTTGTGTTGTAGCTCCTGTCACATTCTTTCTCTTCTACAAGGCCTTTGATGTTGGGAACCCTGATGGAGAATTCAAAGCTCCCTATGCTCTCATCTACAGGAACATGGCAATTCTAGGTGTTGAAGGCTTCTACGCACTTCCACAGCACTGCCTTCAGCTCTGTTACGGTTTTTTCACCTTTGCCGTATTTGCCAACTTATTGAGAGATGTGTCCCCCAATAACATTGGAAAATGGATTCCTATTCCAATGGCTATGGCTGTGCCCTTCCTGGTAGGAGCTTATTTTTCAATTGACATGTGCGTGGGAAGCTTTGTGGTGTTTGTATGGCACAAATTGAACACCAAAAACGCCAGTTTGATGGTTCCTGCTGTGGCTTCTGGCTTGATGTGTGGAGATGGGTTGTGGATACTCCCATCATCAATCCTTGCTTTGGCCAAAGTTCATCCTCCCATCTGCATGAGCTTCTCTGCCGCCAAGTAAAGTTTGAAGGAGACAGAGACCAATTAAATTACGACAGAATTTATGTTATATGAAATCATAATTTGAACACTTTTCTGTACACCAGCAATGCCCAAGGGGGCAAATGTAGCCCTTAGGTTCAATTACTGAAGATGCTACTGTGTATATTGAAAAGAATTGTGACCTTTCTCATTTCTTTACAGTTTCCAATAGTAGTCTTTTGGTGGTTTGGATCATCAAAAGAGAGCAAATTAAGTTGTACATTTATGTAGTTTTCGTAAAAGAGATTCTTATAATCTAAATTCAGAGTTCAAGAACATCGTGTTTAGCAAGTTCTGTAACTAAAGTCTTCTTTGTCAATCGTCTGTTAAAATTATTAACGAAGAGAATACATAAGATGTCATCTTTTCACAGTCCTATTTCATGAGATCATGTTAGTTTAGTTTT
>JANZLC010000003.1:25284248-25307789 GCA_026413385.1 Erythroxylum gracilipes
ATATTATCATTTTGGTTTCATCATAATTTTAGATGCAAAATACAATTATTATATAAGCTTTATTTTATTAGTTAATTAATTAAATATATATACATAAAGTAAACAATAACTTTAAACAAATAATCAATGATTAGGCTAAATTTTGGTTTGAGTCCATCAAATCCAATGTTTTCTCTTTTTTTTTTTAATTACAAGGGAAGAACAAAACACAACTGACTAACTAGCGCATAGATCTGCCGTACAAAATGTCGTGGGCGTCTCGGAGAAGGTGGTCCAATGTTTTCTCTTTCAAAATTTAATGATGTGTAAATTAAGTCACATCATAATACTGACATGATATTGGCATAAGGTTAGTTGGATAGGAAAAATAACATTTTAAGTCATTTTTATTCTCAAATTTCCAAGTTCCAACCCACGTAATTGGTTTCTCGTGTTAAGCGTGAGCATGGTCAGAATTAGTCAATGAAATTTGTGTCAGAAACAATGGACGTTTGCCGCTAGTTTTTGATGGGTAGCAGGGCAGCTCGAATTCTCTACTCTTTTCTGGGGACCCAACGACCGTAGAATGTTAATTTATGTAGTTACAGCGCTTGGTTTTTTTAGTTGTCCGGTTCAACAAGAGGGTGTCAATTATAAGAAAATATTTTTAAGTTATTTATATTTAAATTAATTTTCGTTCACGAGTTAGATTGAAAGGAATAAAATACTAGTTAAATAAATTTTTTCATTTTCGGGACTCAAATTTAAGACCTCTTATTAAAGGATGAAAGGATGAAAGTGCTGAGCCACCGTCATCAGCCATCTTCTCCTGAAAAATTGTTTGACCTCATCATTAGACATAACTTTCAACGGCCGTTTATGGTTTCTTTCAATTAAGCACTTATCCAAATTTAAGACCCTCTTTCCACTTTTCTCCTCTCCAAAGGAAGGTTTGAATGGAAAGTTGTGATGTTCTACTTGAAAATGATGCGGTGCAAATGTGATAAATGACCAAACAAATTTTTATAATTTTCTTTTTGGCTTTTGATCTTTGCCTTCACAAAAAAAACAAACTGATTTTAGTTTATCTTTATAAAAATTTCATAAATTATAAGGAGAACGATGCTTTTCCTTGAACATGTTTTTGACAATTTTAATGTTACACGTGACCGTTGAATTACTTACTTCTCCTGGTCAAACAAAGATGTCTTAAGGACAAGTGTGTAAATATTCTTAAAAAAAGGGGCGTTATATTGGAATTACGAATGGCTCGTATGATCGTATCACCTTTACTAACGTGTTTTAATACATTTAAGTCGCCAAGGCCGGCCGGTGATAAGGGTCTTTGGAGAGAGTTTTTGTGCAACGTACGAACAATCTTCTTTGCATCGAACTCTCTCGCTCTCTCTCTAACCTTGTTAGATTCTTTGTTTAGTTCCCAATTTTTGATTCAGATTCCGTCTCATTTCTGAC
This sequence comes from Erythroxylum gracilipes, assembly GCA_026413385.1. Taxonomy (NCBI): domain Eukaryota; kingdom Viridiplantae; phylum Streptophyta; class Magnoliopsida; order Malpighiales; family Erythroxylaceae; genus Erythroxylum; species Erythroxylum gracilipes. The sequence continues at coordinate 25,285,701 of JANZLC010000003.1, forward strand.
TCTTTTTCACCTGTTTACGTATTGATTTTGATCTTGTGTGGTGTCGGTTTGTCTGTTTCTGACGGCCGTTGGCAGGGGTTAAGCTTACCTGAACCATAAGATCTCTACTCTTTTTTTTTTTCTGATAAATCTTGATGCTTTTGCTCTTGGGTCTTTATGGGTTTTTGATGTTTTTGTGTTCTTGTTGGTATTAGGGAAACAAATGGCTCCTGAGAAAAAGGTTTTCCATTATGAAGAGGTTGCAGACCACAACAAGATCAAGGATTGTTGGCTCGTCATTTCTGGCAAGGTCAGATCTCAAAGTTTTAGTTAGTGGGTTGACTAGTACCATTAACATACTGACCGTGTTGATAGGATTTCCTTTCTTAATCCATTTGGAATTCAGTTGCTTCAATATTCGAAATAGTAATAGCATTTGGATTTAAGGTTGCAGATTAGCTAGTCTTATGGTAGGATATCTTTGTGAAGTATACAGGAGGATAGAGTTCATGTATCAGGGGTGGTGGCTTGCTTCATATTCCTGTTTAGTTTTGGTTCTAAAATGACATTTTTCAATCACCTGCAGGCGATCATGTGCTAACAAAGTAATTATTTATTCGGCGTATATAGAGATGTGTCCTTTTGTTATTCAGTAGTCACAGTCATGGTTCGAAATTTGAATCCATCAACCTCTTTTCCTCTCTTTGTTGTTTCTTCTTCGGATTTGGTAATATGCATGATTAGAAAAGAGTTCTTAGGCATTGTCGCCCTGACAAATGATGGCCATCAAAGTTATGCATGTTCTAGTAGGAGACGTGCTTCTATCTGTACATGATGATCTGATTAGATGAGATGCTTTGATCCTCTGGTAAAATCCTCTATGTTCTGTTGTTTTCCTGGGTCATTACCTTTATGATTTGTAAAATCCTCTTTGGAGTATTGCATTTCTTTCTTTGTTTAAAACACTTTTCCCTCTATATGCATTATGAGTTTACATCAAGATTGCTCTTTCCAATACTGTTGTTTTTCTTTGGTGCAGAATCATTTGTTGTACAAATATTCTCGTGATGAAAGTGTGAACTGTGTTCATTCTTTATTTTGTCCTTTCAATTAAAATGATGGAAATGACATGAGGTAGTTGCTTTTACACTAGATACTATTTTGTTCATGACTTCAGCTAACGTGTTAGTTCTTTGTCCAAAATTCAGGTATATGATGTCACCCCTTTCATGGATGATCATCCTGGAGGAGATGAAGTCCTACTGTCTGCAACTGGTAATGCTATTACCATACATATGCCATGAATCCTTAGAAAGCTTTATCCATCATGCCAATCTTTTTTCTGGAATAATAAATAACTTCTCTACTTTGACAGGAAAAGATGCAACGAATGATTTTGAAGATGTTGGCCACAGTGACTCGGCTAGAGAAATGATGTCAAAATACCTGATTGGCGAGATAGATGCCTCGACTGTCCCGACAAAACGAGTCTACGTGCCGCCACAGCAAGCCCCTTACAATCACGATAAGACCCCTGAATTTGTGATTAAGATCTTACAATTTCTAGTGCCACTCCTCATACTTGGCTTGGCCTTTGGGGTCCGACACTTCACCAAGAAGGAGTAGGCTACAACATATAATACCCCATTACGGGTTGATTGTAGACTCCAGTTCCTTTACAGATTAGCTTTCTCGGACTGTGCCCCTAAATTATGGTCAGTTTATGGGTTTTTAGTGTTGAGCTCGTATTTGGAACATTTCATGTCATTGGTAATAAGAGAATGATTGGACGTATTTTCCTCGTCAACTTCAAGTCGCAAGGGTTATATTGGTCTTGTTTAACAATTAGCTGATTTTATTAGTTGTTAACTTATAGCTAATTCTATCAATTGATTTGACCAATTTATCGTATTAGCTGTTTATCATATATTTGGTATTAGTTGTTTATGTGCAAAATAATTTATGAGGACATCACTTTAAAAAAATTATAAGGGTATGAATATCATATATCTTAGTATTTTGTTGATTATTCTTATATGAATTTAGATTTTAGATATTTAATTATATAAAAATTAAATTTATAATTCTAATAAAAAATACAAAACATATAATAATAATAATAATAATGTTATGAATTTTATTATTTAATAAATTAAAAAAACTTATAAGAACGTGATTTTAAAAAATTATAAAATCATGATTAAATATTTAATTTTACGAAACTTAAAATATTGACAATAATAAAAATAGAATAAAAATTAAATTTTACACAACATTTACAATTTTTTCAGACCTATAACTACATAAACCCCTCCTCACCCACTCATTAAAACCAAGAAAACAACTTATCCATACAACAAATGAATATCAGCTGCTTACGCTTATCACTCCTCACCCACTCATTAAAACCAAGAAAACAACTTATCCATACAACAAAGGAACATCAGCTGCTTATGCTTATCGAGGATACAAAAGGGTAAGTTTGACTTTTAATATTTAAAAGTTCAGCTGATTGTTAAAAACGCTCCTATAGCTGATTATATGGTTTTGAAACTCGGGCTAGATCGACCGGTGATCGGTGACTATTGGACTATCTGGTCTGAGTGACTCCTAAAAACCAGTCCTCAATTGAATCAATGCGAACTGATGAGAACTGATCAATTGACCGGTTAAACCGAGACTGGTCGAACCTATTGACCACTTGTTTAATAAATTTTTTTATTTTTTATTTTGTTTTTTTCTTTCTAAAACTCATATATTTTTTTATTCTTTCAAAAATAAGACCTACTTTTTTTTCCATAAATCTAATAGAAATATAGAAATTTATATTATTTGGTATATTTTTTATTTTTTAAATATTATTAATATTATGTATAATTAAATATAATTATTACATAATTATAACATCATACCGATTTGACGTCAAATTAGTGACCAATAAAATATCTGGTTCAACGTCCGATTCAAATTTCAAAACCTTAGCTGATTATGTTAAATAAGTTGTTGGAGAAGCTGTCCACCAAACATGTTTTATAGTTGTTTGACTTTTCAAACAACTTATGAACAGCTAATTGGTTGACTACCAAACAAGTCCATTGTCCTGCAATCTGTGGCTCTCTCTCTCTCTCTCTCTCTCTCTTTGGGCTTTCCTCTTGATTTGAAGGAAAAAACAATGCAAACAAGTTTAATTTGCATCCTGCAATTGACGTGAACATTTTGCCAACCATTTTAAATGAATATTTTGGGCCAGTATCGAAATTCATAACATCGCATTAGATCTTAATGGTCAAGTATGTTAACATGGTCTACCAATTTTCCAGGAAATTAAAATGATAACTACTGCCACACACACTTCAACGATGGTGACAAAAAAATCATAATGACTGATCAATCACCTTCTATGCAAATCTTTCAAGTAAATTAAGACGACCCCAACAATTAGAAGAAGAATACTCACTCTACGAAGAATGTCTTCTGGTTAGAGTTGTAGTTTCACTTGCTGTTCGATTGGACTTCTTTTCCTCGCTAGTGGTAGTATGGTTCAGAAAGTCACCTGGTGACTATGTAGTAGATCATGTTCTATGTTCCAAAAGGTGGTGCACTGAAACCAGATGAGTGTAAAGAAATCCTTTTCCATCATACCTTCTACAGATGGAGAGGCTCAAGTGATGCTTGCTTTAGAATAGAATAGAGACGTTCAATGTTTCCATGAAACAAAAATCTTTGTAACAACACAACCCATCGAATCCATCAAAGGGGTGTCTCTATCTTGTCATACAGAGTCACCACCAAATCATGTGCATCATCTAAGAGCTTCCATACGTCGAGTTGCCCAGCCATGCTATTGCACTCCCTCAAAATCTCATCCATGCTACTGTACATCTCTATTATCAATTTCCTTCTCTGTAATACAGAAGCTGCAATTGCATAGAGTAATAGGTCATCTGTAGGTGGAGCTTGCTGCCTTATCCTGCTCCATGCAGATTTTGCAATACCAGTCCTTATGGCTGCCTGATCTGCCCACACTACCTCCCACAGGCAGAGCGTTTGCTCAAATGTCAATTCCCTCCTAAATAGCACCACCACCATCCGATAGACAAAAAAGCAATCCTCAGCCTGGAGCTTTTCCAAGTGCCTGTAGAGACGAGAGTCTTTGCATTTGATAATTTTGGAAACAATGTTTAGTTGCCTGCGAATCCCCAACTCATCAAGCCTGAAATTATGTCGAGCTTTCCTCATAAACCCTACAAAGCACCAGAAAGCCTCATGATCCTCACTAATCACAGTAAGCAGTGGTGAAAGTAGATCGCTCATGCCCTGGCAATATCCAATTTCAGGATCATAAATGGCATAGGCTTCAAGAATAGTAACTAGTCGTGCAGCGTGAAAAATTCTGCAGGGTTCTAAGTGATCATAATCCTTCAACCCAACGGCCTCTGCAAGACGATAAGCTGTAGCCATTGATACTGCAGCCTGAGAAGGCGCGTATGATACCCACTCTGCATTGGCACGCACTGCATCAACACGAATAATCCGCTGCCACGTATCAAAATTTTCTGTAGTGCGTGAATCTGAAAGGAACTGTGTCATTGAGGGAGAATTAATCTTTTCAGAGGACACATCAAGATCGTTCACTTCCTTGTCTTCTGAAGAGGAGGATGCCTGAATCACTTCAGAGATTTCACACGAATCTGAATCAGAAGACTTGTTGCTTGGTGCAGAGACATCAGAACTTATATCTTGTCTTAAATTGTGATCATTTTCCAATTGCTGGCTGTGGGCACCATTGGAATCCTCTGGCCTCATTGCCTCACTTGAAACATATTTCCTGGCCTCCTCTTTTTCTGAATCAATGTTTACACAGGCGTCAGTGTCTCTACCTTGAACTGAACTATCATCACCTTCTAACAGTGCACTCGAGCTATTATCTGATTCTCTTTCCACAAGGGAAAGAGATGCCTTGTCAGTAACCATCTCATAACCCGAAGAGTCAGTTCCTTGAAGCAGATCACCATCATCAACATTGTGGCTTGTACTACCAGTTCCACTCACTTTAGAACTCTGATTGCTGTGTTTGAGGAACTCCTGACACTGCCTGCGGAGTTTCTCATATTCCTTTCTGGAGTCACAAAGAGAGCAAAAAATAATCATCAAAATCAAACCAAATGGGCGATAGACTTTCAGAGATTGAGACATAACACTGCTCTGGGATTAGAGGAGCTAAAATGGAAAAGCTCCCAACAGAAGCTTGGCAAGAAGTACCTTTTCTGAGTCATAAGAGCCTCTCTTTCTTCTCTGGAGCTATTCAATTCATAGCTGTTAAAGGGAAATGAGGGTCATCATTTTAGAATGGTAGATGGGAGAATAAAGCTTGTGTAGGAATATCATGCAATACAGAAGAAATTTGAGCAACAGATTCCAGAAAGAAAAACTGTAGCAGCTTGATTGAGGAAAAAGGACCAGACATAATGCAGATAGTTTCACATCAATGTTCAAACAGAGTTAGAATAGAAAAGTAGCTCGCAGCAAGTTGAAATGTTACACTGAGAGTAACATTTAGGGCATATCTTGCTGAGATTATAGCAACATTGGAGTTCAAAGATCATGATGCAAGATTCAGATAACTTTTGGATAAAACGTTTGAAGCCAAATCTTTTTAAGACCAGACCAAGAACCAAATGATATCAAAAATCAATATTATTGATGTCTGATAAAAAAATGAGCATCTTTTGATTTGAATTATAACAGCAACAGCGTTAGCAGTAATAAGAAAAAAGTTAAGTTTGCTTACACTCCAAGGAGAAACGGCCAAACCTCAGCTCTAATATTCGGATCAACCCCCTATTTATCATGAAATAAGAGATAAGTGCCAATCTAATATGATGAACAGCACATATAGCAACTACCAATGGTTACTCACCCCACTACGAACTCTTTTCAGAAACTTAACTCCACCATCACAAAATTTGCCATCTGGTGTAAACAAACTTCTCCACTCATCAGGAGAAAGGGCATGTTTTCTTTTCTTCAAAGACCATGGTGATTTGATATGCCCCCTGAAATGAAAAAAGAACAATAATCCAAGGAAATGATGTTCTTAACTTATCCAACCGAACATCAGAAGCATTTTCACACTTGAAATAAGAAAAAGAAAAACTAGAGGCAGATAACACAAATTGAACCAACTATAGAAATTCTTGTCTTGCCAGCCGACTTATGGTAGACGGTGGAGAGTGACAGCAGAAAAAATATATATCCATTTCCGAAGTTGGTAAAGGGTAACTTCACCTAAATTAAACCATAATCATAATGACGAGCAAGGAAACAGAAAAGGAAGGGAAGGACTCACTATTCAAATCAATATGTCTAGTTTTACTGATCATACAAAAATAGAACTTGGAAAATAAACGATAATCATTTAGAGTTTTACGGGTTCAACTATAATCCACATAGACAGAAAGGAAAAACAAAAATGTTAAAGTTCAAATATTTTGTTCAATAATTAAGAATTCAGCACCATCCCCATTCACCCAAATCTAATCCTAAAAGAAATACGAAGAATTTGAAGACACTAGAGCAAGCAAAACACAGATAACTAAAGACCAAAACAAACAAGACAGAACACATGTAATATATATATATGTGTGTGTGTGTGTGTGTGGATTTACAAAGTCCCGGTCCTTTTGTAGATTACCTATTAGTGGTGTAGAATATGGCCGCGAACACAGCGATTCCGGCCAACGCCGTGACCGCAACAGTGACTCTGGAAGTAGGGGTAGCCACAGCCCACCACAAGCCGCCACCGCCAGCGCCGCCGACGCTGCCGGAGATGTGACCATTGTTGTGGTTGAACATTTGGGGATCGACAGCAGCTTCAATTACAGGAATGCCCTGTTTTTCTTCTTCTTGGGTTTATTATTTGATGCTTGTTCTTTCTATGGGTTACCCAACTGATAGGACAACCCATATGCAATACTTTATACTCTGCGTGTGTGTCTCTCTCTCTCTTTGTCTTGATTCTACATTATATTCTTTTCCTCTTTTTTTTTTTGGTTGATGCATGCAATCTCTCTTTCTCCTGCTTTTATATTAGTAAGTAAATTAGCTTTTATATTATAAGAAATCAATCGTAAATTCTGGCGGTTAGGCCAATTATGTTATATGTGTGGAATGTTGGCTATTAAACAAATACATAATAATAAATTTTTAGTGGTAAAAATAAAGATAAGGTAAAAAAGTTTAATGTTTAAAGACAAACTAAAGTGATATGTATAAATAACAAATTGAGAGAGGCATGTTTTAGATGGTTCGACATATTAAGAGTAGACACTCCGATAATCTAGTAAGAAAATTTGAGAAAATAATACTTAGAGATTGTAAGAGGAAAAAAAAAAGGTCTAAAAAGAATTAGAAGAAAGTGATAAAAAATGATATTATGTTAGATCTTACTAAAGGCTTCACCTGAAATAGAAAACTTTAGCATACTAAGATAGAGGTTAAGAGTCTCTCTTAATTGAGGACATTCGCTTTCTTGTAGGTTATAAAACTTGTGTCATTTGCATTTATTCTATAGTATGTACCTACGGTGTATAGCTTAGATTGGTTCTTATATAGTGTAATTAAAGTTTTGACAGGCATGGATAGAGTTATTCCTACATGGGTCTTTCGTGGTAGGTAGGGGTCTCTTCTAGTATATATTTCACTTAATATTTATTGTTATTCTTAGACATGTTCTATATGTACATTATTTTGTGTTATATTTATTACTCTTGCTCATTGTTACTCGTTAGTGTAATTTGTATTGTGTTATATTTTTATATTTAGTTGTTTTTCTTACCTTTTATGTTTATTTGATTGATTGATTGATTTATTTTACTTTATTTCTTAGATATGTATGTACATCCATTTATATTGTAAGATCTTCATGATATATTACATGTGGGTCTATCAAAAACAATCTCTTTATTATGTAAAGATAAGGATGTGTATTATCAAACCTTCTTAGCGGGACTTCAACTGGATGTTAATAATGATAACGATAATTATAAGAAATCATTCCAACTCATTTAATTATCCAATTTTGCTTACAATTTCCCAAGAGTTTCTTGATTAATATGTTTCCATCATCAATTTGACACTTTTAATTGTGATTTGAATTCCCTTAAAAAGAATGTGCCCATTAAATTGTTTACATTAGTACTTTGGTTTCTACCAACAACTTTATATGGATGGATAATTTATAATTTGCTTTAAAAGGATGGTTTAATTACTTTCATAATTTAAATATAGCAATATTATTTTAGGATTGCGAGATTAAGGAAAAAGGATAACAGAAAAAGCATCAACACAGCATTCAGAGTATACCAGAAAACTATTCTGTAAGCTCAGGAAAGAAAAAAACTTTTCCCCATTTCAATTTGATTAACATCAGCCAGTTAAAGGCCAGCAATCTATTGCTCTCAGCAGCATTCTGGGCCGGCTGGGGACAAAAATAATTGTGTAAATCCATTGTTTGTGCAGAAATCATCTGCTCACTGCCGTGCAATGTGATTTGTGGAAATCAATGGAATACATACAGATGATGAGATCAATAACATCTGAGAGTGAACAGCAAGACAAAAAAGGATATGCAAATACTCCAGAAACCATCAGAAAGGTGTCTTTATCTTGTCGTGCAATGTTACGACCAAGTCGTGAGCATCATCAAGGAGCTTCCACACATCAAGATGGCCGGCCATGCTATTGCACTCCCTCAAAATCTCATCCATGCTACTGTACTTCTCTATGATCAGTTTCCTCCTCTGCAGAACTGATGCTGCAATTGCATACAGCAATAGATCTTCCGTCGGAGGTGCTCTCTGTCTTATTCTGCTCCATGCAGACTTTCCAATGCCAGCCCTTATGGCTGCTTGATCTGCCCACACCACCTCCCACAGGCTAAGTGTCTGCTCAAATGTTAATTCCCTCCTAAATAGCACAACCACCATTCTATACACGAAAAAGCAATCCCCAGCTTCAAGCTTCTCCAGATGTCTATAGAGATGAGAGTCCTTGCATTTAATAATCCTAGAAACAATACTAAGCTGCCTTCGAATACCCACCTCATCAAGCCTGAAATTATGCCTGGCCTTTTTCATGAAGCCCACAAAACTCCAAAAAGCTTCATGATCTTCAGCAATCACAGAAATTAAGGGAGAAAGCAGATCACTCATGCCCTGGCAATAACCAATTTCAGGGTCATAGAGTGCATAGGCTTCAAGAATTGACACTAGTCGTGCAGCATGGAATATTCTGCATGGTTCCAGGTGATCATAGTCTTTCAGCCCAACAGCCTCTGCGTACCGACGTGCTCTAGACTCTGATATTGAACCTTGGGTTTGGCAGTAAGATACCCACTCACAGTTGGCTCTCACTGCATCAACACGAATGATCCGTTGCCATGTGGCATAATTCTCAGTGGCAGTGCGCAGGTCTGTGTTTAATTCTGTAACTGAAGGAGAAGTATCGTTATTGGAAGGTATATCAGAAGCTTCCTCTTCCCTGTTGTCTGAGGATGAGGAAGCCTGAATGACATCAGGATCTTCAGAGGAGTCCGAATCAGATGAGTCGGTGTTCGGTGCAGAAGCATCGGCATTTGTTTCTTCCTTTAGAATATCGTCACCTTCCATCAGTATACTTGAGGGACCATCAGAGTCCACAGTATCTGGACTTTTTTCTCCACTAGAAAGTGAGTCCCTTGCACTAACCACATCTTCACAAGAAGAGGAGTCCGTATCCTGGACAATATTTCTATTGTCTCCCTGGCAGCTTGGTCCACCAATTGCATTTAATTTAAAGCTCTTATCGCTGCATCTGAGGAGCAGCCGACACCGTCTACGGAGCTTTTCATATTCCTTCCTACAGCCACAGAATGTCAAAGAGCAGTGAGAACAAATGTCTATATTAGAAGTGGGGGCTTTACATTCAGAATAAGTAAAAATTGACAATCACCAGCCACTAGAATTTTGAAGATGAGCTGGTAGAGTTACCTTTTCTGGGTTCTTATAGTTTCTCTCTCGTGTTTGGAGCTGTTCAATTCATACCTGTTTAAAGGAAGAAAGCTAATATCATCAAATAAGGTATTTAAAGGAACAAAGAAACAGAAAAATTCCAAGAGAACTGTATGAAGAATTTCCAGAGATAGAAATGTTAAGCTTCCATTAAAAGCCACTTCATTTGACTCTTGCGATGTAGAGAAACTCACTAATATACAACTCAACAAAAAATTAGTGAATCCAAATCTTTCGACTGGATAAAAATTATTAAAAGAACACCCGGAAGCAGAAACATTTTCAAGGAACAAAGAAATGCATGTTCCAAAAGTGAAGAATATACTGCAACATACAGAACTAGAGAAATGCAAAAAAGTTAACAATAAGCCATGTCGATGGATTTGACTGAGGGAAGTCAACTACACAGCTTTTCCGGAAATGGGAAAGATTTCAACAGTCTAAGAGCCACAATATTTGAGAAGTTTGAAAGAGATGATCGCCTGAAGAGATATAACAGTCACACCCTTTGCCAACAAATCATATGGTTGAGTATGCTTACACTCCAAGAAGGAAAGGCCAAACCTCTGATCTAACACTTGGATCAACCCCCTGTATGAAGAAATAAAAGAGATAAATATCCAAAAATCAGCAAAACAGAGTTAAAGAGGAGCAATTCCAATGATTACTCACTCCACTTCGAACTTTTTTCAAAAACTTTATGCCACTATCACGGAATTTCCCCTCTGTTGTAAACAAACTTCTCCATTGTCGAGGAGTAAGTGCACGTTTTCTTTTCCTACGTGACCATGGTGATTTTAGACGGCTCCTGAAGTGAAAGAACAGCCATCAAAGTTATCATAAATTTATGAATCAAGTGATTGTAGTAAGATGCAATGGAAAACAAGAAAAGAAGGCATTAATGATGAAACAGAGGACAATCTAAAGAAAATCAAAAAGCCAACAATCAACCAAAAGTAAGGCTGAAAATTTCCACGAACTAGTCAGTTTTCAACAAATATTGTCAAGTGCCACTATTAGAGAAAAGAAACTACATTTTTGCACCTAATTTTACTGTCCCTCCTTCTCCTTCTAACCTTCCTTTCTGATTTTCCCTCGGTTCTTTCCTACGATAATGTACAGGTGGTTTGAAGCATAGCAGTGCTTCAAGCAAAGAAGAAGATAACCTGAACCTCAGAATGTCAAACTTTAACAGCCACAACACAACACTGTTACTTCATAAAAATCTCTTCACATACTGCTTGTTTTGGTCAACAACTCAAAATGTAAGGAATTTTTAAGCTTCCCTCAGAACAAAAGGACTGTAAACCATCGAAAGTTAATATTTTCATTTAAGAATAACAAAGAAAAGATTTCATATTTGATTATTCACGTTCCATAGAACTGGATCGTCATACAGAGTCATTAAAATACTATTTAAACAAAATCAACCCTACTAATCTATACTTCCGTCGAAAGAAGTGAACACAGGTACAGTGCTTCTCAAAGAAATTCCACTTCAGTGAAGTACTTAAGAAGGTGACAATTAAGTCAACCCGTTAAAACCAAAGAACATTACTTTAATTAGAGCAAAGGAAAGTGAAAAAAAAAAAGAAAATAAAGACAAAGGGAACTAGACGAGGAACAAACACTGGATTCAACTAAAGATTGAACCTGAAAAAAAAGATTTTTGACGATAACCCGAGATCGGATCTGGATAATGAACAAAGAACATTACTTTAATCACACATAAAAATCAGCGAATCGCGGAAGAAAGGGACTTGAGAACTCACCGATCAGAAGAGGAGCAAGAAGCAGGTGAGGATGAATTAGCAACGAATAAGACGGAACGCAAATGAACCCATGAAGAAGAGGACGACGAGCCTGTCGACGAGGATGACGGAGAAGATGGATTTGAAGACGACGACGACGTGTGACTTCGTTTTAGAGCTTTCATCTACTTTACTCTCTTCTAACTCTACTTCTTCTTTATTTTTCTCTGTCTCGATTACTTACTGCTACTGCATATAACGGGCGGCGAACACCGCGATTCCAGCCAAAGCTGTGACGGCCACGGACACAATGGACGGCGGAGCATATTTCCACCAAAAACAGCCGGCGGAGAGCTGAACTCCAGTGCCGGCGACGACGAACATTGAAAAGAAAAGAGCGATCTGTGATTGTAACAAAAAGAAAACTGGGTTGTTCTTGGAACCTTAGCTTTTGCTTTCTTTTAAAATAACAAAACAAAGTGGAGGCAGGAGAAAAGAAGCAGCAGAAGGAGGAGGAGGGGGTCGATATGATTGAGGTTTTTTTTTTTTTTTTCTTAAGGTCTTTTACATCAACTGAAATCAACAACTGCTTTGTCTTTGGTTTGGTCCACTCCCATGTTTAATTTATTCACCTTTTCTTTTTCTTTTTCTTTTACTTTCTTTCCGTCATCAGATTCTAAGTCTAAAGAGTAAAGACACTTTATCTTCATCCCTCTTGATTTTAACTAAATAGAAGAATAATCCGATCCTTTATTATTATTAGGTGAAAAAATAGTGTCTTTGTAGATGAGGTTAGAGAACACAAACACACCATCAAAACTTGGTCGACTCTCAACTTCCGTGGAAAGGTCTCTGCAGAAGCTACTTCTATCAAATACTGTTTACGTTAGTAAATAAATTTACTCATAATTATTTATTCAAGACTTTAGAATTGTATCGTATCTCAAAGAGTCAATCACGCAAGAAATAACATTTGGTGGGTGAGAAGCAACCACCAAATGAATTGGAAGAATTTTCTCACCTTCTTTTTTTTTTCTTTTTTGGAAAAAAAAAACTGAGTATCTAATACTGAATTACTGCCTCATTTATGTCCCAACAGCCTCTTTAGTATCAATGAAGGTGCAAAATGATGGCTTTGCATCATGACCTTTAATTATATTGTGGTAATTATGCAAGTAAATAGGGTGAAGAACTGATTATATTTATATTGTTATAGAAAATAATTATAAAAAAACCTAATTTTGTTGACTTAAACTAAACATTATTTATTTCCGTACCAGGACTGATTACATTTATGAGGAATAAATTTCTCTCTGACCTACTCAAAATTCAAAGTCCAAGCAAAGCCATTCTTTTGCTTCGTAAGACGGTAAACTTTCTAGCATATATATATATATATATCAGTACGAGTTATTACAAATGCAAGCTTTTCTTATCATAGTTGTTGGTAATTAATTAAGGTTTCCTAGATCAATAACGCTCCATTCCTGATACTTGTGAGAATAGAAGAGAACCCTCTTATTAAAGTAATTATCATCGTCAAAACTTAAAAGTTAAAAGCAAAAGAAGTGTTTGGTAAATGTTCACTCCCAATTTCTTTGCCCTGACGCCAACAAGACATAGAGTGCTAATTTCCATGATCATACGTTGGACAAATTTTCTAAACCAAGAAAAGGGCGAAAGAGAGTCAAATTTGGTTGTTTTAAAGACAAATTCTGTCATAATTGTGTCCTAATCGTGGGATGTCAACTAGACATGCTTAAATGAACACCTTTGGAAAAATATATATAAAGTGGTTGTTCTCTAGGGTCATGCCAAACAAAATGAAAATGGCGTTGGGTTGGGTTGGGTGGGGTGACCGTCATTAAAACCATTACGTTATGAACATCATTTTCTTCTTCTTTTTTAATTAAAAATGTATTAATTAGCTCAATTAATTAGGCATGTGATATGTGGTTTCAAACCATTTTAAAGATCAAAGGAGAAAGAGACTCGTTGCTTTGACCAGCCATTCTTTAGAGCGACTGCTCAATTCACAATGAAAGTAAAGTTTATTGTTGCCCAACATTATCATGTATTTACCAAGTCTAGTTAGGTTTAAGGGGATTGAGATTCTTCCTCGTCATGTATTGATCTTTTCCTCTCTTCGTCGCTTGTGATGTACTTAATAAACATTTACAAAACCAAGAGGAAACAAACGGGATGGTCTCTTTCGTTTACCATCACCACATTTATATTCTCGCTAGGCTACTCGTTCGTTTATAATTACCCATGACTTGAGCTTATTAGACTTTAAGATCTTACCAATAAACAAAGGTGGTCCTATTAGAATTATAAGACCAATAGCTCATCATATTATAAGCTTCATAATAAAACTCGAAATTTCTAGCATGACTTCTTATTAGTCAAGTAAACGTATTTAAATATTTTATAAACTAACAATATATCTTACATTTTATTTGTTATAAAATTCTCTCCAACGTCCCATCGACATTAGTTTCATGGAACAAAGTGATGACAACGAATTGTCTTTGTCATGTGGAAAGTGGAACATGGCATCACCTACACTATTCTATTGAAAATTTTATAGCCAAGTTATACGTATTTCTTTATTTAACTGAAAACAAAATACATAATATTATTTGATGAGCAAAAACACCATGTAATTTCTTATCTGATGATTTAGGAAAGGAGTTCAAAAGTTAAAAGAGTAACATTAAAAACCACCGACCACCAAAGTATAGCGATAAACTTAGAATTTAACCTCTGTTTATGCATATAGCAGTATTAAATACTTGATAATAGTACTTTGCCGCCCCTCAAAGACTCACCAAATACGAGCGCAGATTAATTTGAGCGCGATAAAGACTTAAAGGTGACACCGAAAATTCAAACCTATCCAAAATCAAATTAAAGACTCATCAAATACAAGCGTGGATTAATTTGAGCGCGATAAAGACTTAAAGGTGACACCGAAAATTCAAACGCATCCAAAATCAAATTAAGGTGTCGTAAGATACGAGTACAGATTAATTTGAGGGCGATAAAGACTGTAAGGTATCACCGAAAATTCAAACCCATCCAAAATCTAAAATCGTCCTACCCAAAAACAAAAAAAATAAAAATAAAGTGACGTTAAAAGATTGGTCAACATAATCAGGCGCAGTAATTTTGGACACTTGCATAAAAAAGTAGATAGAGAAGGGAATGAGAAACCCCCGTTAGTTGCCCTTTCCTTTTCTTTGCTAAATAATTGCAAAGCAACCAAGTGAATCTATGACGACTAATTACCCTCGTGTTTTTTTGGTTGACTTCGAATAACCCAAATTTCCCTATGTTTTGTTTGACAGTAAAATCTTTGGAAAAAAAAAAAAACAGACAATGACTCAAATTAATATCTACCCAAGAAAGAAGCAACCGAATCCTTTTGGTGATTCTATATGTAATTGTCTATAGTTAATTATGCATATTCATAGATTAAAATTGAATAGTTGGGTCGAATCCGGAAAATCGATTAAAGATTGCTTGAAAGTTGCATGCTAATTTGGTCTGAACATACTTATGAAGTATGATGAATATGCATGAGATGCATGCACGCTCATATATATCTTCCACTTATTTTGTACGTATCTTGATTAATCATCATGTAGAGTAATGCCAAATCTTCATAATACTTGCTGCCTCTTGTTCAGCTATTTAAAGACTTTGTGTTAAATACATTTGACACTAGAAAGCTTTTTGTTTCTTGTTAAATTTCTTCAGCTGGATATACACAGAACATCAAATGTTTGAATATTCGTTCGCATCAAACAGAAAATTAAGAGCACATATATGCACTGTTTGAGTTAATAAACGTCTAAATAAATCCTAGCATATCCTTTTGGAAAAATTAAGAAGACCTGGTTAGCTTCTACCTGTATCTGACATAAAGATGGGGTTGGTCCCTCTAATATAAAGTCCAGCATTCCATCATGCATTTGTACCCTACAAACTTCTCTTTTTCTTTTCTTTTTCTTTTTTCTTCTCAATCACGATAAACAGATTCAATAGGTAGGATAAATGAGACAGTGACACCACCTGCCTACCAGCCTAAGTGTGTGTATATATGTATGTATACTATACATATACATTTTCAGTGTCACGAGAACAAGCTCATGTCAATATCCGTAACATAAAATGCGACCAGCTCTGTAGTGAGGATTTTATCTTTGTGTATGGCTAAAATCTACTCAATTCAACACTATGTACTCTGCCTCTGGGGACCGCAGCGAGTGTATACTGTGTACATTAATTTCTTGCACGAACGACTGCGACGTATTCTTCTCATCCTACAACCTATCTAACGTGGTGGGTCTGGAATTTTATGATCAACTCTTGATTTTGCACAATACCGACCATGTATATTAGTTATATTCGAATGGTATCTTATTTAAACAAAACAAAATTATCGTCTGGTCAATTTATACCATAAATTTAAGCAAAAAGAAAAGATTTCTCACTTTAAGGTTTTAAATCATTAGGTTTAAGCAAAATCATAACAAAAGAAGAATGCTCTTGAGGGACGTTTTCAACTTTCTGACTTTATATTCAATAGCTTTTGATACACGATTCCTTTAATTTATTTGGTCAGTAAGAGTGATCCACACAATATTTATAACAAATACCCACTATGTTATTTTTAACATAAATGATAACTATTTGTACACTATTCCAATTTGTTGGGGAATAATGGACTCTTAAAATTTTAACAATTTTAATTAGGTCTAAACATAAGTTTTTCAAATTTTTAATCAAATAATATTTTTAGATTACTAATTTTTTATAAATATTTTTTGTGTACCACTATTACTTGTCAAATATTTTCACAAATATAAATTTAACTAATTTGTATTTAAATATTATATTGAGTCTACTAATGTTCCAACTTAATTCAAAGTTTGGAATTACTGGCTAGTTTGTACGGCTCTCAATTCTTTATTAATTTATTCAATTTCATGATGTTGAACACTTCCAAATCATCTATTAATCCTGACGAGTATCAACATTATATAAGAACAGCTGAAGATTCTATTCAAATTACATACGAAATAATGAATTTTTATTGATCACTTAATTATGTCTTCATAGTTTATGTTATTCCCAAAAATTATCAAATAAGTGATTATTTTCATAGGATAATCATTTAAGTAGAGTTGATGAATAGTAACCTTAAAAGGTGATAACTATTCATGTATTTATTTTTGCATTAAACTATGCAGTTACTGTAATTCATGATATAGAACTATTCACGTGTACAGTACTATTCATACATACACATACGGTGCTATTCACATATATGAAACTATTCATACGTATGGGTTATTCATACAAACGGGTACTATTTACGTGAAATAGTGAGAGCTAAATTCTGTTCGTGATAGAAGCAATGACAACAAAATTTGAAATTGAAAAGTTCAATGAGAGTAATTTCTCATTGTGGAAGTTGAAGATAAAGACAATCTTCAGGAAAGATAATTATCTGGTGGCCATTAGTGAACAGCCAGCTGGAGTCACAGATGAAAAATGAAACGAGATGGATGGGAATGTTGTAGCTAATCTTCACCTAGCTTTAGCTGATGGAGTATTATCCAGCATAGAGGAAAAGAAGTTTGCGGAAGAAATATGAGTTCACCTCACAAAATTGTACGAGGCCAAATCACTCCATAACAAAATTTTTCTGAGGAGGAAACTATACACTTTACGCATGGCGGAATCCACTTCGGTGACGGAGCACTTAAATACTTTAAATACTCTATTTTCTCAACTCACATCATTGGGACACACAATAGAGATAAGTGAGCGTGCGAAACTTCTACTCCAAAGTCTACCAGATTCGTGTGATCAACTCGTCATCAATTTAACAAACAACATAGACACTCTAGTCTTCAACAATATTGTAGTTGCTATTCTGGAAGAAGAGATTCGGCGCAAAAGTAAGGAAGAAAGGCTGACAAATTCGCAACAAGCAGAGGCCTTGGTGGTGACGAGAGGGAGATCAATAGAACGTGGCCCAAGTAGGAGTCATAGTCATAGTAGATCAAAATCCAGGAGTAAGAAGAATTTCAAGTGCTACAATTATGGCAAGAAATGACACTTGGAGAAGGATTGTTGGAATTTGAATAAGAAAGATTCTATTGTTCAAAAAAATGTGGCAAATACTTCAGATGATAGAGGTGCAATGGTCTGTGAAGCAGTAATAACTATTGGAGGTAAGAGAAGATTTGTTGATGTATGACTTCTCGATTTAGCAGCTACTTTTCATATGACCTCGCGAAGAAAATGGTTCTATCAGTATAAATCTATCTCTGGGGGATCTGTGTATAGTTGTAATGATCAAGCTCTAAAGATCGTTGGTATTGGTACCATTAAGTTAAAGATGTATGATGGGACAACTCATACTATTGAAAAAGTGCGACATATCGAGGGCCTGAAGAAGAATTTGTTGTCTGTTGGATAACTGGATGATTGCGGTTTTAAATTTAAGATTCAAAACAAGATCATGAAAGTAATTAAAAGAGCATTAGTATTTATGAAAGTAAAGAAGATTGTTGCAAATCTGTACATGCTGAAGGGAGTAACTTTGCAAGAAGGAGAGGCATCCGTTGCGGTGACTAGTCCAGACCACAAATCTGCAATGATGTGTCATAAAAAGCTTGGATATATGTCAGAACAAGGAATGAATATACTTGCAGAGAAGAATCTACTTCCAGGTCTCACAAAGGTATCACTACCCTTCTGTGAGCATTACATTATAAGTAAGCAACATCGATTGAAGTTTAACACATCAAAGTTCATAAGCAAAGAAATTATAGAATTGATTCACTCTGATGTATGGCAAGCACCGATTGCGTCCCTAGGAGGAGAAAATTTCTTTGTATCATTCATTGATGATTATTCAAGGAAATGTTTGGTGTTTCCTATCAAGAGGAAGGCAGATGTGCTTCCAACTTTCAAGTTTTACAAAGCGCGAGTGGAACTCGAATCTGGTAAGAAGATCAAGTGTTTGTAGTCAGATAATGGAGGCAAATATACTGGGAAAGAATTTGATGAATTTTGCAAGCAAGAAGGCATCAAAAGGTAGTTCATGACGGCATACATCCTCAACAAAATGGAGTAGCAGAGCGAATGAATATAACTCTACTAGAAAGAACAAGAGCGATGTTGAGAACTGCAAGCTTAGATAAGAAATTATAGGCAAAAGCTGTCAATACGGCCTGTTATATGGTGAATCGAGCTCCATCAACTGCAATTGACTTAAAGATACCGATGGAGATATGGATTGGTAAACCAATGGATTATTCCAACCTCCATATATTTAGAAGTCTGTCCTATGTGATATTCAATGCCCAAGAAATTACAAAGTTGGATCCAAAATCTAGAAGATGCATTTTCTTAGGGTATGCTGAAGGTGTGAAGGGATATCGTCTGTAAGATCCCACTGCCCACCTGATTGTTATTAGCATGGATGTTATCTTTATGGAAGATAAGGATCAAGAGCAAGCAGAAAATGTTGGCACTGTACAAGAGAATCCAGAAACTACAATAATACAAGTGGATGGGGAAGTTGATTAAAATGATTCTTTTGAAGCTGCACCAGAGCATGAGGAGCAAGAACCAGTTGAATATGATGTTCCAGATACTTGGAGACTAGCTCACATAAGAAGAACATCGAGCTGACACTCAGATTATATTATGAATAGCAATATTGCATACTATCTTTTAACTGAGGACGGAGAGTCATCAACTCTTCAAAAAGCAAGTTTAGATGCATCTCAGTGGATCATTAAGCTGCATCTTATCATGTAGCAATATTTCTGCGAGTCTTAAGTATGTAACATCAAAAAATTGTCGGTTCATAAATGTCAGCCCGCAAAGATCAACCCCAAAATGTTGAACCAGAGCAGTAGCTAAATAGCCCATTCCTATCGATGTTGCTTTCTTTGTTGCAGATTTAATCAGAGATTTGGAAAAATAAGCGAACATGTTAGGTATGTACTTTTCATCTATGCAATATAACAGTGCCAGTTCCTTACTGGAGCATAGACTCCCAAGCTACAGGTGAATATCTAAACAATACATGGAAGATATTCAAAGAGATGTTCAAATGATGCCCACATCATTGAGTACCATCATAAATGCAGATCCAGACATTCTATAATGGGATAGGTCAAAGCACTAGGCAATTTTTTGATGCGGCAGCTGGCGGGAATCTAAGAAATAGCCCTATGTAGCCTGAAATACTCCCTCTAAAACTTGCTTAAGATATGGGATCTTGGTCACTCATGATCCTTTCAGGCATACTATATAATCTAAAGATGTGGTCTAAGAATAATCTCATTATGTTCATCATAGTTGTTGAATGCTTAATGGGGATGAAGTGGTCATACTTGCTAAAGCGATCAATGACCACCATGATTCCTATTTTTCCATGCAAGGCTAGAAGTCCCTCTATAAAATCCATATTCACATCCTTCTAACACCCTTCAAGAATCAATAATGGTTGTAACTTCCTTGGGTATTACATATTCTTATATTTATTCCTTTAACATACAGTATTGCTCTTGATATAGTTCCACACATCTCTTCTCATTCCCTTTTAGTGGAAAATATTTTGTAGTCATTTTGTTGTTGCAGTCACTCTAAAAGGCCCTCCCAGAGGATCATCAAAGCTCATTGATATTAATTTTAGGTGCAAGTCCTCATCAAACCCAACAGCCACCCTTCCCTTCCATCACAGTCTATTGGATTATGTTCATAATTGTTTTGTCCTTTCTCCAACTGTTTTGGATTTTATCCTAGAGCCTTATGTGCACCTATGTTTTGCTTAAGTATGCTATAGGGTGTTTCTATTATTGTAACACAGCTCCAATTCCTATCTCACTTGCATCTGCTTCCACGACGAATGGTTTGGAGAAGTCAGGTAGGGCCAAGATTGTGGCAAAAGTGAGAGTCTCCTTTAATGCTTTAAAGGCCGACCATTGTGACTCTCCCTAAGCCCACTCACTCGTTCTTATGGCTTTGAGTAAGTTGTGAAAAGGTTATGCCATCTGTGCATAATGACAGATGAAGCACCTATAGTAGCCCGTGGACCTGATAAATCCTTGAAGCTCTTTAAGGAATTCCAATATAGGCTAGTTTAGAATTGTCTCTACCTTCCTTCCATCTGTCACCACTCCATCGTTGGAGAATGTATAACCTTATCATATCTCTACCACTTATGTGTAAATTAAAACAAAAATCAAAAGGTCTTTATAAGGTTGTAATGGAGTTTAGGTACAATATGATTAGGATGATAAAAATGGTTGATTAGAAGGAAATTTACTAAATCAAATATTACATGAAAGTTGTTCACAATATACACAAGTCCTTTCATTATAAAACTATTGGTACTATATGCTTTTTCACAATACAATTTCTCTATGCTCTCAAATTTTTTTGATTAATCAAAATAATTTCGAGTATTCATCATGTACCATAATTTAAGAAATATTGGACCTTTCAAGTTTTCAAGTTTCAAACATTTAAGTAATGTAAATAATCTTAAGGGTTCAAAACAATAAAAAAGCTTCAAAGAAAATAAGAATATGTTAAAATAAATGAAAAAGGCTATAGCTCAAACTTAGTTATTCCTAAGGGATAAATTATGGGTAAGATAATTGTTAAAGAAATATGTTTAAACAAATTGTTAAATCTAAGTATCTTTATCATTTTAATGCTTCTAATTTAACAACTGTGGTCTTAAGATGTATAATAAAAGCAAGTTCTAGAATTATTGAACTATGCATGATAGCACACATGAAACAATAAAAAGAGATTAAAATTGTTTGAAAACTTTTCTTTTATGCTCAAAAGCTCACGAAAAGGATAGGTTTATGTTTGTAAATAATATGCAATTTTATTCAACTTGATGATTTCAATGATTACTAATAATATGCAACATCCCACTACCATAAAGCAAATACTCGAATACTCGAAGGACATTCAAGTACCTACCTTATGATAACGGTATGTTGAAGCAAATCAATCCGATATACACATGGCAATCAATCTAACACATGGCATCATCTAACAACCTCGAAAATCACAAATTTTAAAAACCATTTCATTCATCAAGTTTACATTGAAATCTCCAAACAATATGTATACAACTTCTACAAAATCTAGCAGTTCGACAAAAACTCAAGCTAGAAACTTCTGGTGTCAGCTGACAGACCTCTGAGCCATAACTCTATCCAAAAGGTTCCTTAAATCTGACTAAGGAACTAGGTCTC
>JANZLC010000003.1:25346905-25359000 GCA_026413385.1 Erythroxylum gracilipes
TTTTGGAAGTGTGCTTTTTGGGATCTATAACTTTGCTATAGACTAAATGTTTAAGACAAGTCTTATAATCCTCAATAGCACGCTTAAATAACGAGGTCTCATTGATAACATAAATATTACAAAGAAGAATAGGTACAACATATAAAATTCTTTTTTAAGTAATTCAAAAAATGAGATAGATTATAATTAGATATGTAAAACATGTCAACTTTGTTGAAATGACAAAGTGAAAAGTCTTGCTCTCAACTCATTTAAAATTGAAAGAAATACCCATAAAATATTATTATAGAATGAAAAAGAGGAATTACAATACAAACATAAACTAACTATAAGTTACAAATACTACTTTGTAGCTAAAAAACCTATAAGATTAGGATCCTCTGGATACTTAATTTTATTTTTTCCATATATGAAATAGGATGGACAGACATTTGTAGGTAAATCAAACCAATTATGAATAATATATAAATATTATGTTTGTAATATCTAGATTCTTTTAACAATTTTCCAGTAAAAGATTTAACTAAGAACCAATCAATCTTCAGACTGCCTTGTTATTGTTATGTTATTTATATAGGTTATATAAGAATCAACACTATATAAACTTGTAATTGTCGATCGCTTTTGTCATAAAATTTATTATATCATTTTTGGTATGAACTTTATGCATATTCATAGTTCCTTCCTCCACTTTATCACAAATAAAGTGAAATTAAACTCGTATGTACTTGATTAAAAAAAAAGAATGGATTCTTTACTAGATTTAAGGCACTCTAACCATCAAAATATAATGAAATCTCCTGTTGTTGATTGTGTTTGAGTTTTTCCAGCACCAATTTCAACCTATCATTTCTTATTGGCTTGAATAGTTAGCTCATATTTTGCTTCTATTACAGACTTAGTCACATTTGGTTGTATCTTTAAAACCTAACTTATGACCTAATAATAGTAGGCTTAAGTATATAGCGTATAATAAATTTTCTTTTATCAAGATCACTTGCATAAATAGAGGCAATTTATCCTTTAATTATAAATTATAATCTTTCATGTTATAATGCAACACTATATGTCTTCTTAAGGTATCTTGTATACAGTACTTAAGACATTTTCATCTCCTCATTGTCATTGTTAGGGCTCCTACTAAAAGATATTTTGAAATTATCATGAAGAGAGGTAAATATTGACTAACAATTTTGCGTATTGAAACAAAGCAAAACTTTCTTTAGGTAATTTTTTTTGTTAAGGTCAAATCTCCTCATTATTTTTGTGTTGGTGAATTAACATCTCTAGAATCTTGTTTATTAGTATCAATTTCTTCATCGATGGAGTCTATAACCAATATGTTATGTATATAAAACAACAAGAAAAAGAAACCATTGACACTAAAGATCTTAAAATATACATAGAGATTCACATTAAGTCTGTTTATCCAAGATCTATGATCAAGATATCAAATTTCGTATACCAACACCTTTGACTTCTGTTTAAGTCTATGTAAAAATATATTTAACTTGTAAACTAAGGACTCTTTTTAAATTCCTTGAAAATCTGAAATGTATAAATTTCTTCTTTAAGATCTTTATAAAAAAAAGAAATTTTAATATATATGACAATTAAAATATTTTTATAAGGTAACTTTTATTTATAATTATTATGGAAATTAAAATATTTTATGGGTAAAATAGTTTAATTTATATCAATTGTAATGGTGATTAAATTAAATCAACAATCATGTAATTATTGTTTATAAAAATATTGTTGTAAGATTTTAGGAATTATAATTATGAATTGCATTACAATTTCTTTTTATATATAAGCTAGAAAGTTATATTATAATTAAACAGAATAAAATTCAACCAATAAAAAAGGAATGAGCGAAAAAGAAATTTACCGCAGTGTTAAATGAACTTCACTGCTGGGCCATGACATAAGCGGTTTCCCTATGCCAATATATGAATCGGATAGTCCACAAGCCCAAACAGCACGAAATCTAATCTCTTAACCAAACAAACCCCCACGACCACAGCAAAACCCTAGTGGGATGTATGTATGTATATAAAGAATCGACAAGTTGACACGCATAGAACTGTGAAGGGGAAGACGGAGAAGAGAAGATGCAGATATTCGTCAAAACCCTGACAGGGAAAACCATAACCCTAGAGGTTGAGTCCAGCGATACCATTGACAATGTCAAAGCCAAGATCCAGGACAAGGAAGGTACTTACTATTGCCTGCTTTATGCTTTCTCTTTCTATTTGTGTTTTTTCTAAAAAAAAAAAACTAATGGGTTTTCTCATTTGTGTGTCTTTAGGTATTCCTCCTGACCAGCAAAGACTGATCTTCGCTGGGAAGCAGCTGGAGGATGGGCGCACTCTTGCTGATTATAACATCCAGAAAGGTTTATTTCCTTTTCTTGCGAATTGGGATTTCATTTTATTAGCATGTATAAGCCAAAGTTGGTTACTTGTCCGGGTTCCTTGCAGTGGCTTCAGAAATGAAGTTAATTTGATGGTTCTAAAATTGTCTTGAACAATGTATCTTGCCGGACAATTTGGTTGTCTTCCAAATAGGACATGAATGTAGCGTATGAATTGGATTTTCGATTTCTTTTCTCGAATACATTATTTACTTTATTTGTTATATGAGCAGAGTCGACCCTGCATTTGGTTTTGAGGCTCCGTGGTGGAATTATTGAGCCTTCATTGATGGCTTTGGCCAGGAAATATAACCAGGACAAGATGATCTGTCGCAAGTAAGTAAATTGCTTTCACTTTTAACCGTGTGTAGATAAGAATGTCTTGTCGACTGTTGAATTTTTTTATTTAAGAATTGTGTAAAAGAGGTCTATTAGTATCATCTTTATTTTTCAAGTGATTTGTGTTCAAATTATGTGATCACGCATCTGAACCCAATTTTATTCAGATTAAAGCCTGTGTTGAGTTGATCTATGTGCTCCATGTCTAGATTCATTTAACTGAAAAATGATGGAAATTTTAGATTAACATGCAATTTAGCATGTATATTAAAGAATGTTTTAATTCCATCGCAAGCTTCTTTCTCATGACATGTAGAAAAGACACCTCTTTTGTCTCTTAACATTTCATATTGATTTTTTTCCACCCGACTGGTTTGGGGATTGCTGGGATACGAATCAAGTATATGTTCTTTTTAGTTACAAGATTACATTTTTAACAGGCCTGGTGCTTCTTTCGCATGGAAAATGTTAATATCAGCATATGATATCTAATGGATGGAAAATTATTTGTTGCAGATGTTATGCACGCTTGCACCCTCGAGCTGTGAACTGCCGGAAGAAGAAGTGTGGACACAGCAATCAGGTAAATCATCTTAGGATTATCTGTTTTGACCAACTTTTGTTTAACATACTATAGCTGTCCCTGCTTGCGAAATTTATGGACGCCATCTTTTTGGTTGCAGCTGAGGCCAAAGAAGAAGATCAAGTAGGGTTTTTATCTGAATGATGGATCTTGGTATTTAGTACTAGTTGATTCGAAGTTGTATTGGCATTGAACATTTTGCTATAGTAGGCTTCTGCCAGGCTTTTTGGATTATTATGTTTGTGTTGTCTCAAGGTTTAACACTACAGTTATCATTTTTATTGCTGTTCTTATCATTCACACTCTTATATCTGCCTTAATTCTAATGCTTCACTGGTACGACTTATTTACTCGTATTTACTGGCAATGGAGCCTTGTTTACTAGTAAAGCGTTGAAGGTAACGGGGTAGGCGTATGCGCGAGCTCAGTATCTTCTCTTTTGGTCGGAGGTTGAGTTGCTGAATTACACAAATTTTACTTTAATATCTGAATTGTATGAATTCTAAATTGAATCGATGATTTGTTAATAATTAAGAAAATTTGAATATTTAAAGGTGGGATTGAGGCCAAAATGTATGCCAAATTTGGAAAAAAGCCCAGCGCCGTATTGCTAGAGGTCTTAAGCTTTTCTTGAATTTAAGCCTCTGAACAGTGTAATGCAATATGTAGTGCATCATTGTGCTGTACTTCCTGAGTATCCTCTAGAACAGCCAAACTAGCCACTTGTTCTGAACGCATTGAACGAGTTCACAGCGGCGCGGGGACAGAACGTGTCCACAAAATGAAAACGTATCTTCTTTGTCCAGGCCTTTCCTCTTGGCTCCATAGAACAGCCATCTACTCCGGTTCACTTCTTGTGCCATTCATAGTTGATTCGAACCATTTTAACCACAGCATGAATCGATCATCTGTTGTATTAAATAGAAAAACGGATTGTTAGGTCGCTAGTCTTTAATGTTAAAGAGGTAAACATATTACCAGAATTTATGGGCTAGATTTGTTGGTGGTGCAATCTATGCCTGACCTTGTCTGAAAAACGTTCTGTATCATTTTGCCGGGAGACTTGCGTGCTGCATACTCTAATTGAAGCAATTCATCTGAATTCAGACACCAACCAAGAGCCCCCAAATTTTCCTCCGCTTGTCTAACTGTCTTAACTCCAGGTATTGGTACTGTGCCTTGGCAGATACACCAGTTTATAGCAACCTGCAAATACATTCTATTGCATAAGGTGAATGATGCTTCTTTTGGAAGATTAACATCGCAATTGATCAGGATATAAGGTCTAGAGATAGAGCATCGATCTCTAGCGCCGAATATTCACTGAAATTGTGAAATTTTAGACCAAGAAACGTATTTATCTCCTGTTTCCCATCAAATTTTGCTTACCTATGCTTCCCAATATAGTATTTAATGCAAGCTCACGTTTCGTGGTTTTCCTTACAATATGATATAAGCTTTCTTCAACCAATCACGGTAACAAGAAGGCGCAGGCTTAGTTGTTATACAGAATCATTTCGCATTAACATGTTAATGCGAACAGAAAGCTGGCTAAAGTACCTGTGGCACAGTTTTACGCCTCTTTTCTGCAATTTCTCCAAGTGCGAGCAACAGTGGCTTTAATCCCGGAAGAATTTGCCTGAAAAGCAGGGCCCTGCGGAGCCAGAAAGTAACTTTATGTTTAAGCCAATACACATAATGAGATGGTAAGTCCAGACCTTACTTATCAGACTTGAAGCACTGCAAACAGAAAATCTTTACTATACCGAGGTCCAACCGGAAGTTTAGATGATGTATATTTCCCAGTAAGCATTCCAAGTCCTAAAGGACTATAGGCAATTAGGCGGATTCCTAGAGAGTTACACATGTTTCGTATGGCCATCTGATCTTCTTCCATGCTTAGCAGAGAGAACTGGACCTGAAATTTATATTATCTTGAAGATCAGAAAAACAGTGGAAGAAACCAAACTACATGAAAAAAAAAAAGCAGCTCAAAACGAGAAGCATTAATATGATTCCCATTTCCAAATATTAATTACACGGATGCATTGCTCGTGAGAGATTTGCAGTCAACTTCAGGGAACTAAACATGCATAAATAATCTCATGTAGCTATACATGTTCTAACCCTGTAACTGATCCTGCAAATTTCAGTAAAATCTTAGATTATTGAACTAAAAGGTGACATTTTCTTTAGAGTGATAACTACTCTGCCCAACCAAATTTGACATACACCCATTGCGTCTGAGCACAATACCTGAGCTGAACACAGAGGTACTCCTCGAGCTCTGAGGTAATCATAAATCTTTTCCAGCTGCTTTGGACCATAATTGCTCACTCCAACAGCCCGAACCAAACCCTAAATACAATTAGAAACTGAAGTCTTCTTTCAAAGAATAAAGAAACAAAATAAGAAATGAAAGGACAAACATTCACGATTTCCTATTCCCATAGTTTCAAAAGCTATAAGAAAACGTTTCAAAGACAAGGGCAGAAAATAAAGCGCTTTGTACGAGTTGCTGAAATTCTCCTCTGAAATATAGTTGTAGTAACCTGCTCGTACATTGCCACTAAACCATCCCAGAGAGCCAATTCTTGAGGAGGGGCATAGTTTGCAGTTGACCAGTGCAATTGGCCGATGCCTATTTGCTCAATTTGCAGTCTTTCCAATGATGCCCTGTAAAACAACTCTGCGTCAGATTTCTATGGGAACATTTATGTTGTATCCAATGTATAACTGACTAGTATGTTTATCAAGTTAGACAGATAAAGAAACATATTGCATGGGGGAGACAGCAGAAAAGTTAGGGGGAAGTTTACTTGCAAGCTTTTACAAATTGCCCTGGAGTTAGACGCCATGGATATGCAGCAAACTTTGTTGCAATAACAATTTCATCCCTTGTTCGTTTTCCTGAGAATACAGGCAGGCATGACCACACAACTTCTTTGGAAATCAGATCAAAGATTCTTTCTTGATATATAAATGCATAAAGCAAAACTCACGTCTTGGTCATACATAAAAAATGTTGTCACAATCATATGTTGTAGGCTCATAGCAGTATGTGGATGTTTTTTCAGAAGAAAATCAGAACTTCATTCCATTTGCGTCTTTCAATCTGTTTCAACAATATTCAATCCTTATCTACCATATCAAGTCTAACTAGTCAACCCGACAAGTTAAATTCTTAGGTGAAGTTGCAGGTCATAGTTGCATCTTAACGATTAACCGACTCAATTTTAACGTGGCTTGTTTTGAAATCAAGTATAAGTTGTCACTATGTTATGCATCAGCTACATGGAAAGAATGAAATCCTAGAAGATACAAACCTGGAAATTCTCGTATGAACTTCCCCAGAAGCTTTTCGCTCTGGCCATTTAACCTGCCAGTGCCATATGAATCAGCCGTATCAAAGAGATTGATACCATTTTCCACAGCAAGATTAAAGGTTTGTTGCAGATCAGTATCCATTGATTCCCGGTATCCCCAGAGAAGCTGGTTGCCCCATGCCCATGTGCCGAATCCCATTGGAGATACACTCATTGGTCCCACCTTCACCTGCTCATCACCACTTTTTGCAGTTCAAACCAAGAGAAGAAAATGAAGGCATGTAATTAGGTACACAAGGATCAAGCATACTTTTTCCCAGGGCCAGAAACGTGGGAACTTAAAAGGCTTTAAGGGTGGTAAAGAAGGTGAGAATTGATTTCCAGAACCAAAGCTTGTAAAAAGAGCAATGGTTGGTGTTGAAATTGTATATTCCATGCTTCTTTTCTACCCCTTTCAGTTTCTGCTACAGGTTGCTGGAGGCTTGATAGGAGCAGAGAGTGAATTCAGTTTGTGTGGCCAATACTAGTCCTTGTGGATGGACTTTCAAAACATATGACAGCTGTGGGATTTGAACCCACGCCCTTTCGGACCAGAGCCTAAATCTGGCGCCTTAGACCACTCGGCCAAACTGTCGAACGATGCTTAATTGTCACTCGGATAAAATGTCGAGCTATTTTAAGTACGATCATATAATAACTGCATTCATCTATTTGTTTTGTTTTAGAATGATATTATTTTCAAGGACTTTAAATTTCAAGTATGATGCGGAGATGTTTTATTTTCTTTTTCTGAAGAACTTGATAAAAATGTGTTTCCTCGGCAGCCTGACATTATCCAATTCTTTTAATACATTACACTTGTCCGGTATCAAAGTTTAATTGTTTAGTATAAGGTCAAACTTAAAAATGAATTAAATTCTATTTTTAGATTTATTTTACTGTTGTATAGATATTTGTCTATGTATTTATTCCATATAAATGGCCCAAACCGGAAGAAAGAGAGAGGGAGCAAAGAATAAAATTATTTAAAGGACAACACTTGGGTAAATGATAATCAATAATTAGGGTAAAAGACCACTTTTTAATAATTTCTTAGAATATCTAAAACTATTTTGGGTTTAATTCATCTTTAAAATTGGGTCCCGTTTAATAGATAGTGTTTCAGCCATTTTTTAGTGTATTAGAGGGCATTAGTTATTTTACCATATCAATCAGGTAATTATTTTGTTTAGTTTTTGGCTAGTGCGTTTTCAATCCATCAGTTAATTTTTTTAAAGTTCCTTTATAAGAACTTATTGGTGATCAACTCATAAAATTTTGTTTGATTGACAATTATGCCTTTTATTCTTTTAGTAGTAGTGGCGACCTTTAAAAAAAAAAGAGTGTGATAATTGCTATAATAATAATAATAATTAAATGTAATTAATTATAATATAATATAATATAATATAATTAATTATTAAAATATAATAATTTATAATTAAGAGTGTCACAAGGTGACAATTCTTGTGACACTCTTCTCGACACTTGCTATAGTAATTATTATAATTAAATAAAATATAATTAATTAAAATATATGGTTTTTGTTGATTTGATTTATTATTATTATTATTATTATTATTATTATTATTATTATTATTTGCATGTTCTGTATTTTTTATTTGAGTTATAAATAGAATTTTTGTAAAATTAAATATCTAAAACCTAATTTCTTATGACATTTTAAGTTATGTCCTCATAACTCATTTTATACATAAATAGTTAATACTAAATAGCTAATTTTATCAAACATCTTTAATAAACAGCTGATGTTATCTGCGAGTCAAATCAACTGATATAATCTGCTATAAGCTAACCGTTAATAGAATCAAATAACAGCTAATATAATCCGTTGTTTGCCAAACAAGACCCTACCATATTTTAAATAATTTTGATCTAAATCCATAAATAATTTCATCGTACAACTTTTGTGTAATTAAAATTTTTGGCCGATTTTTTCAAATCGTATTCCGTAGGTCCTATAAGAGTTTTAATTTTAGAAATTTCTTTTAATTAAAAGCCTTTTAAAAAATTCATCATCATATTTAGTATTAAACTCAATTTAATCAGTTATTTATAATTTTATTTATAAAATTGATAAAAATATGAAATTCATTTTGTTCTCAACTTCATGATGTCATAAGCTTAGGCATTAGCTTTTCTAATTCCTAGATAAAATCGTGCATTCAACCAGATATTTTGATGGCTCAATTATGCTGTTAAATTCACACCAAAACTTATTTTTTAAAAATCATACAAATCTATAAATATTTTAAGACTTAAGTAACTAGTTAGGTAAGCAAAATATGGTGCCTAACACTTCCCTATTTTATACTTCAACCTTCGAGCTTAATTTTCTATTTAGACATTTTAAATTATTTTTCATAAGTTCTTTTTCTATCTTTTCTTAAATTAGGTGTGTGGTGATTTCATTATCCAAAACTTCATTTCGATTCTATTCCTATTAAAGGCATCCAAAAGCATCAGTGACACTTATCATCTTAGGTTGAGCATTTAATACCCACCATTTTGATAGGCCTATACTTTGAAATTGCTTACCATCTCAATAATATGCTTTCTCTTTATATCTTATCCATATCATAAGATTCCTTCACTCCAATGGTTTAAATTTTGAATAGAATGTGTCGCTAAACTTATACCACATATTCTTTAGTAAAGAGAAACAAAAGGGAAAAAAAGGCATGAGGTAAGTAACTTCAATCGCATGCAATATAAATTGAAGAGAAATTAACTTTGTTATTAGAGTGATAACATTAGAACAACTTTTAGTGGCATTTCACAACTTCTCAATGATGAACACAATAGATCTAAATATGAGAAAACTTGAGACACATAAATGATAAATCTTTTAAACATCAGTTGGCACCGTTTGATAGGAATCACACATTTGCTAACAAAAACCTAAGATCTACTAGAGATCCTTTGAAGGACATTAGGGAACTGTTGATGCAAAGTAAGGCAAGGAAGGCTAAAGAAGTCCTCAATGTCTTAATGGTGGATCTTTACCTACCACTAGAGGTTAAATTTAAGCCTATGATGATGATCCAAGTGAATGATTAAGTTGATGAATCATAGGTTGATATTGTAATCAATATCAAACTCTAATGATAGTTAGTACCAATCTTGCATTGTTTTTGGAGTGCTAAAGAAATAATATGTAACTACTACTTAATTAGCTTTGTAACTAGTGTCGTCTTTTATAAGATTTTGTAGAACATAGTTTCGTAATGAAATTGGCACTAGAATTTAGTATGTTAGTAGAAACATCTTTAGTTTACATAGTTTTTTCCAAAATGATATCATCGGTAATAGTCCAAGAAAGGTGCAAGTCTTGTACTATTTACATATTAGGGCTTTGCATTGATGAGGTATTGGTTATTTTGAATTTATTGCTTTTATGCTAATAAGAGGTTTAAGGATGCTTTTTATTGATAGTTTTCATGATAGTTTATGATTGTTATTGTTAAATCAAACTATTAGAGCGAGTTTTTTTTTTCCATCTTTTAAAATGCTCTTTCTCAAGTTTCTCGAGAAACTTTGATCTTATCTAGCTTGCTAGTGGTGATCAAAAGCCTCCTAATCCCTTCTCTTCGTATCAAAGCAACAAAAAGAAGGCCATCAAATAGGAGGTCTTCCAATTCAAATGGACAAAAAAAGGAAAATTCCAATTTTAGCAAAGTTGCATATTCTTTTGTATGCTTCTGTGTTTGTTTTTATAGATTGATCTATGCTTTATAGAATGGTATTAGGTCATATTATGTTGATATCAAATCTAATTAGTCCTATTGGTAAGGTTCGTATTAGAATTTAGTATTAAATCTTAACTTTATATTCAGATTCTTTGTTAATATCTCTGTTTAAATATTCAATATTGTTCCTATCTTTCTTAAAGCTTTATTGAGAACATATTATTTTTAAGTTAATGATCCTTGTTTCTGGAGTTTCAAGTCAATGAAAAAAGGGAAAGTTCAATAAAAATTTTTATGAAGAAAAGTTGTAGAAAGTTTCAAATTAAAAAAAAAGTAAAAAGAGGCTAGCAATTACAACAGACAATGAAAGAGAGTTTATTTATATTTTAATAAGAACAAATAATCCTAATACTTAAGATATTTTATTTATCTATTTGCTTTTTATTATATTGCTTTTATTTCATTCTTGTCAAATTCTTCTTCTTGTTATTAAGTCCAATTGGGTTCCTTCAAACTTAATTAAATATTTTGAAATTTCTTATTGTTTCACTTTTAATTTCATTCCTTGTTTGATTTATGCCTAAAATTTTCTTTTCTTGGGAGTATTTGATGATGAGAGAAAGATTTAAGCTATCTTTATTGATTTCGATTGTCTACTTTACAAGGAACCTTTAGTTAGAAGCTTAGGTTAAGAGAGAACCACCTTGTCAAGGTGGAAGTTGCACTTTGAACCCCATCAGTCTTAACTTTGAACCCGATCTGATGAATCGATTAATTCATTTCTTCACTTTTTGTTGAGTAAAACCTTGATAAAAGTACGTAAGAGAGTGCTTTTACTATGGGCTTTTTGTATAAGTATATTGCGATTTAAATTCGAACCATAACAATGTCTAAACATAAGAAAGTACGGAGAAAATAGTTGGACTATATATTTATTAACATTATCTAAGGCCAATATGAGTAACTTATGTGCCAATTGAGTGAAGTTATTAAAAGGTTAGATAGTGGGTGCAATCATAAATGGCTTATAGCATAATCCACATATGGCGACTAGGATGGATGACTTTGAAGTGAATGGTAAGAGCGAAAGGAGCTACTAACTGCTTGGGTGAACTAAACCTAAAAGTGGTAAGGAGGGAAAGGAGGAAAAGGAGGAAAATGGGGAGACAAAGAGGGGTATATTTTATAGGATATAAAAGAGGTTATGAAGAAAGGTAGATGATAACATAAGAAATATCATGATGGTGATACCATATTTTGTAGAGAAGATAGATCCTAATACTCACTTGAAGTGGGAGAAGCTTATAGAACTAATCTTCAATTGTTAAAAATTCTTAAAAGAAAGAAATGTTAAAATAGATGCTATGAAATTTAGTGACTATACAGTAGATTAGTAGGATTAACAAATTCTTACTACGAGGAGAAACTAAAAGATGCATATTAAAACTTAGAAGGAGACGAAGTTGGTAATGAGGAAGCAATTTGTACCAAGTTCCTACTATAGAGAACTTTATCAAAGGTTATAAATGTTAATTCATGGATCCAAGAGTGTAATATCTCGATTCTCGCAGGAAGGGTAAAATAGTAAATATGGGTGTTCACTGCGAGCTTAGTAATGTAATTGCATGTTCATGCATTATGTGACATACATATATTGTGAAGACTGAATTTATTGCACATGA
>JANZLC010000003.1:25424549-25438925 GCA_026413385.1 Erythroxylum gracilipes
AGGACAAATCTAAAAGTACAACAAGAGCTTGAAATTAAAGAAACAATGGCTAATATGAGAACATTAAGGGAGTTGGCTACACCAGACTTAACTCAAAGATCATTATCCATTACTTTTCCTAATTTTATTGACATGTCAATTTTGAACTTAAGTTTGGGCTAATCTGTTTGTTGCCTAACTTTCATAGACTTGCAAGTGAGGATGCACACAAGTATCTTAAAGAACTTGATATGGTATGTCTATGTATGAAACCTCCTGGGGTGACTGATTAGCAAATCATGTTAAGGA
Source organism: Erythroxylum gracilipes (assembly GCA_026413385.1). Classification (NCBI taxonomy): domain Eukaryota; kingdom Viridiplantae; phylum Streptophyta; class Magnoliopsida; order Malpighiales; family Erythroxylaceae; genus Erythroxylum; species Erythroxylum gracilipes. The sequence goes on from JANZLC010000003.1 coordinate 25,424,838, forward strand.
TTTTCCCATTCTTACTGAAAAATACAACAAAGGATTGGTTATTTAATTTGCTTGCTGGGAGCGTGAACATGTGGATTAAGATGTAGAGGCTATTTTTGGAGAATTATTTTTTAGCACCAAAGTAACCAACATATGGTATAAAGCAACATAATGGAGAGTGCCTTTACTAGTATTGGGAACATTTTAAGAAGTTATCTACCAGCTACCCCCTTCATAACATATCAGAATAACTCCTTATCCATTACTTATGAAAAGGAGTTTGGTCGATGTAGTGAGTGGTGAGGCACTTTACGAAAAGACTCCTATAGAGGCCAGGATTTTAATTGAGCACATGGCTACTAATACTAAACAATTTAGCATTCGTAACGATGTTCGTCGTGTAAATGAAGTAAGTACTTCTTCCATCAAACATCGTTTTGATGAGCTAACAACTGTTTTTACACAAATTAAAGAAAACATTTAAAAATGATGAAAGTGATGAAATCGTTAGGGATCCAATTCTTTGGTTCAATCTCAGCCTACACCCAATTAGACATATTTCATTGATTTGTTATTATCAAACTTCTCTTAGCAACTATTAATTATAGGTTAATGATAAGCTCTATTAACCTAAGTTTTCCTTTAAATATGTTTAATTAAGAGACATTAATTAAATCTAACTACCAAATAACCTAGGATATGATCTCTAGATTCAATTGGGCATTTGCTTTACGAATTAGGAAAATCGATTAGTCAAGGCAACAACCACATATGCTCGGATCATTTATCCTAGGTTAAGTTATCCCTAATGATTACTAACCATTAGTTGCTACAAATGAATCTCAAATATAACAATTACAAATTATATTGAAATTCTAGTTATAGGTTCATACACAAACAATTGAACGATAACAAGAATACGATTATCCATACATGAATACCCAAATTGATTAAACAAAGGATAACCTAAACAAGTCCTACAGAGAGAAAGAACAACAAAAATAATGGAAGAAATGTTTAACCAATCGTCGACGTCCATGTCACCCCTAAATTGGAGTCAGAATGTCTAGCTTTCCATGGGTCTTCAAAGGATCAGAGGTTTTCCCCTCTTTATTATCCTGAAACCTCTCTGTCGATTCTTCAAACTTTTCCACGCGAAAACATAACATTTGTTATCGCAACATGTTCTTTTTACACTAAAATGTGGGGTTTTAAGACAATTGGACATTTCTCACAGGTGTGACCTGCTATTCACAGTTGTGAACCACGTTGTATGGGCGTGACACATCTCTCACGCCTATGACACATTTGTCATCGCCGTGAGAGATGACTCATTTCCATGACAAATTCATGCATGGTCGTGAGCCATTTTACATCATATATTCTTCATGTTCTTGTCTTATTCTTACTATAATCATTCTTCTTCTTATTCCATGAAGACAAATGAGTGTAAATCTTCAAAAAATGACTCAAATATAGTGCTTTCCACTCACTTTAGCTCCTTCATTTCTGAATTGTACCTAAAATCAAATATGAACTAAAGTGAGAGTTTTAATCATCAATTGCTAAGTGTCATGGATTAAATGTATCATCAATTAAGCATATATCAGTAATTAATAGTATTCATCATCTTTGTGGGAATGATCCGTACTTGTCGATACTAGCTACAACTACATCATTCACTTACAGTTAATTCATATTTGACTAAATTAAAAAGTCATTCATTTTTTATTCAGTTAAAATTTGGTCATATTTGCTAGGTGCTAAGGTTATTGTTTATTCTGATCATGCAACTTTAATTTACTTGCTCATGAAGAAAGAAGTAAAGTTGAGGTTGATTAGCTATATTCTCCTCCTTTAAGAGTTCGACTTAGAGATAAGAGATAAGAAGGGGACAGAAAATGTGGTTGTTGATTGCCTTATTTGCTTGATCAGAAAGGAAAATAATATCCCTTTGAGTGAAACATTTCTAGATGAACAATTAATCTCTAACGATTTGACACTTCCATGTATGCCAATATTGTGAACTTTTTAGTTAATAACAAATTACCTATTGGTTTGTCAAAGGCTCAAAGGGATGAACTGAAGAATAAGGCAAAGTACATGCTTCGAATGATCTACATTTATAAAGGCACTGCGGGAATTAAGTCATAAAAAAGTGTGTGCCTGAGAGGGAGACATCTTCTATCTTATCCTTCTGTCATTCACATGCTTATGGAGGACATTTTGGAGTAAAAAAGACTGACCATAAAGTTTTAGGAATTTGTTTCTATTGCAAGTATCTTTTGCAAGTTGTGTGATAGGTGCCAATGGTTAGGTAACTTGTCTCGTAAAAATCAAATGTAACAAATTTCCATTCTTTTCTGCAAAATTTTGTATGATTGAGGTATTGATTTTATGGGACCTTTTCCTTATCTTTTGGTTTTAATTATATACTACTTACAATTTATTATATTTCTAAGTGGGTGGAAGCTAAAGCCAAAAAAACTAATGATACTAAACTTTTTTTCCAATCTAACATCCTTTCTAGGTCCAGGATGTCAAAGGCAATCATAAGTGACAGGGGAACCCATTTTTGAAATAAGGTGATGGAAACGTTGTTCAAGAAATATCATATCATGCTAAAGTTTTCCACCTCCTATCATCCCTAGATCAATGGCCAAGCTGAAGTGTCCATTTGAGAAATTAAGTCAATATTAGAGAAAATAGTTTAGCATAATAGAAAGGATTGAAGAGTAAGGCTAGACGAAGCATTATGGGCTCATAGGACAACTTATAAAATGCTAATAAGGATGTATCCATATAGACTGTTATTTAGGAAACCGTTTCATATTTCGGTGGAGCTGTAACATAAGGTGTATTGGGCCATAAAGTGATGCAATATGAATATTGATGATGCGGGAGTACATAAAAAATTGCAATTGCAAGAGCCAGAGGAGATGCAAAATAACTCCTATCAGAATACAATGATCTATAAAGAAAAGACCAAAGCTTTTTACAATAAGATGATCTCGAGCAAAAGCTGTTGGTTAAAAAACATTTCTCTATCACTCAGGCTCAAATTATTCCTAGGTAAGTTGCTCTCCTGTAAGGTTGGTTCGTTTATGGTATGTTATGTATTTCCTTTATTGCAATAGAGATATGGAGTTTTAAAATAGAAAAGACATTCAGGGGGCGGCTGGTTAGCATGGGAAAATGATAATATGAATGAGAATGAATATAATAAAGAATAGGAATGGATATTATCATTATAATTATGATGATTGGTTAAGAAAAAGGAATGATTATCATTACCATTGATAGTGGTTGGTTAAATATTGTAATTAATTAATTACAATATTTAAATTAATGAATGAATTATATTTTAATTAATTATTTTGTTGTTAATTAATTACTAATGATATTTTAATTAATAGTCTTTGGAATCCAATCAAGTGAAGCACAAGAGAGTGATAAAAGAAGTAGTCCAAAGAATGAAAGAGCAAAAGAGTAAGATACTACCTCAAGCTTCAATGTAATTGAATTCCTATATTTGGAGGAGTGAATTCAATTTATAAAGGAGATGGGTTTTAATTACATGCATGAATTGAATTCATCTCATTTTTTTGTTTCCAAACAGTTGAATTGAATTCAATTCAGCCCTTTCCAAACAGGCTGTTAGTTTGGATGACCACTCACAGCAGTCATCTACCAAGCACATACATTTATGAACATCGTACAAATACAAATAATGATGGCATATTTAATCAAATAAACAATGCAAACATGCTATAATATTTTTTTCATATACCATAAATTCACCTTCAAAACTCAAACATTGATATTCAACTCTCACTGATACAAATTATCAATACATATGAAAATGCTCATTCATATATCGATTATTTATGTTGTCATACAGTATTTCTTATTTATATCTCTTTACTTTACTTTTTTGTGTTAGGCCTACACATTTTCTGTGGGTGTGAATAACGGGTGTTCTGGATACCCGAAGGTACAGTGGATACCCGAAGGTATTAAACTATAAATACCCGAAGGTATCAAACTGTGGACAATGGTGGTGTCGAACTATAGCAGCTGCACTGTAACCCTATAGGCATGTCTATTTATCCACAACCAAGACAATAAAGCAGGCTCTGTAACATTTCCTTTAACCATTTTCCAATTTCACAGTTCATATATTGACAAGTCCAATGATATACATTTCAAGTCATAAAATATGTATCTATGTTCATACATGCAAGTCATAACTTACCAACATTAAAAGGGTGTCAAAATCACACTTGTTTAACCACATTATACACATATAAGCAATACATATACATACCAATCATTTATGTACATGTAAGTTTTCTTTAGCATGCATTATGTTCAATATTAAATTTCAATGTTTAATCACCCAATTCACACACATGGTAAGTTCTATTTCATTTATTTTTAGGTGTTCGAAAGGTTTCATACACATTCAAAAAGGTTCGGAAAAGATATGATAAAAATAAAAAGTGAAAGCAATGCCACAGTCGTGACAGAAACTCTCTCCATTCATACCACTACTTATTCCTTAATATTCATATAGAAAAATTCAGAACTAGGTTTCTAGGTCTTCTAGACATTTTTTTACTATATGTCTATAGTTTCTATAGAACTAACAATCAAAGTATTTGGACTTCTAAATCATAAGATATAATCAAAATATCACAAGCTTCTCCAAAACAGGGGCAACATCAGGTCACCTTTTTCAATCTCAATTTTAAAGGTCATAGAGCTAGAATTAGGTCAGAGTCCCTTCCAGAGATATTTATCTCTATGTCTTAGGTTTCATATATAATTGAAATCACATAATTGGAGGTCTGTAGGCTGAGTTATGACTCAAACAATGTGACTAACTCAAACAAACCGTAGACAGAATTCCACTACATGATACTCTCTTGTCATATACAACCAAGTTCATGCAAAGTAACACCAAAATAATACCAAAGCAACATCCTAGAAAAAATTCAACATCCAAATGAATCTTTATATCCATTCAATCATACACAAATACAGAAATCAACTAAGTGAAGTCCCAAACCTTAAAATTGACAAAGTAGATCTTTTATTGCCTTTCATTCCCTTCCTCTTTGGCTTTGCTTGAATCACAAACTAGAAACACCAAAAATATACCTCTCAATCCCACTTCCAACCGTATAATTTCATTCGTTCATAAGCAAAGTAAGAAGAGATAAAGGTGAAGAGAAAATCCCTAACTTTTACCTTGATTTCAACCTAAGAATGGCTTGATTTCGTACATGAAAAATGATGGGATGAAGAAGGTGAAATGGAGAGGAGAAAAATCTGAACGTAGAAACCCCAAAATGTTGTGCATCTCCCCTCTCCATATCTGCATTCCATAACTTTCAAGACTCACGCATATGTTTATTTCCTATTGGACACACATGCTTTATTATTATTGGTCACATATGCCTTAATCCAATTGGTCCATGTGTTAGCTTTAGAAAAATTACATATTGGTCCTTCTTCTTCCTTTACTTCCCATATTGGCCTACAATCTTATAAATTAATTTCATTCTCTAAGTCTTAATTTTCTAATGTAATAAATTTTATGCAATTTGGTTAATTATTTTGGGAGTTATACCTAAAACACTACAGGCTGTTTGAAAACAGGGACAATAACCATAACTCAACTTCAAGCTAGAATTCAAAAATCTTAGAGGCACAATAAAATTTCGGTTCCTTCATAAAAGTTTTATATGTATGTCTCCAGATTAATTTCCAATTGTAATTATCCAATTTGGAGTCTATAGACAAAGATATGTTCAAATTACAGAGGTATGTTCATGCCGAAACAAACAAATTAACCACTTATCCAAATCTTTTACATTATGTCTCTTATTATACTTAGATGCACTTAATATTATGGTAAGTACTACGAGATTTTAATTACAAGTTTAACAATTCTTATTGAGAAAATAATAAATAACGTTTCACACCTAATATTCCATTGAAAAGGAAAAGAAATAATTATTTTTTTGGGTTCCATTTGACATTAAACTAGGTAGAAAAGGTAAAGGGGTTTCTAATGTCTATATTCCCAAGAAGGCTCCTTGCACTTTCCAAGCCATCAATTGAAATAGTCAAAGATCTTCCCTCAAGTTTGGTATGTTGACACCCTTTTCTAACAACTTCTTTGCTTTAACTAAATTTGCAGTTGATACAGTGAACAATTTCCCAGATATAGTATGGATCACTATATTAGATGAATTGCATGTACCATGCATTTCACTTAATGAGCAAATAGTATGGAACAAGCAAACCTAAATCAAACAATATAAGGAACCCAAATTTGAACACTTGCATACCCGATTGAATGACTCCATCATCGTGACAATGAACAGACATAGTTTTTACAATCAAGGACTATTCTAAAACAATCGATTTTTTAATTCCTGTACGGACCATCGAGACATTGCCACTGTCTTTGTTTCCAGTTATATTCTCTTGAAGATTCGAAGAAGCTTTACACAATATATAGTATATACAATCAAATGTTCATATAATAGATTCCTAACAAAAAATGAGATACAAATAATAAAGAAAGAGCGATATTTCCGATGATACTAAAAAACCTTGAAGAAGAAGATCGGCTATGAAAGGCAAGCAGTGATTAGTGTTTGATGAGGAGATTTGTTTTGCATTCATTTGTTCTTCATTAGGGAGAAATTTGCGACATTCCTCCCAGTAGAGCTCATTTCTACCATTGAAAACTAATCACCATGTAAACATTCCGCAATGAATTAATGGTAACAGTTTTATTGTGAAAAGCCAATTTAGCATAACATTCATTATATTTAATTAAATTCTTTTGGTAATCAAATCCTATAAATTCTTAGGGGAGGAGTGAACTAATCCAAAATTGAATGTAACTTTACCATACAAATCCTAGCAACAAAAAGGAAAGGTCATTTTTTTAGTGATACTAAAAATAAGCTTCTCATCAACAACTTGTTATTTATTATGATCATAAACAACATAGCTTAAGTCCAACGTTAGATTCGAACCAATTCTCTTGTTGAAGATACACTTGATCCTATATTGGTGAATAATGTAAAAATATAGTGGTTTTGTTATTAGTTAGGGATGAATTTGTGAAGCCTATGAAGTGGTCGATGAAATGTCTCTTAAGGATGGTTTGGACTATTTTGCTAGATATTAATGAGACTTGGTAAATTGATACTTATACTTACTCTTTTGTTTTTTCCCTTACTAGTTGCTTTTATTGATTGAAACTTATATATACAAATGAAAATAAGTAAAAAATTGTTGTTATTGATTCATATGAAGCAATTAACCATTCCCAGGTGAGTAGAATATCATGGTTCCAACTTATACATTTGTTACCTATAAATGTTTTCATGCCTTGCTAGTATCCATATCTAGTTTTGGTCATTTTACTTTTAATTGTTATGTATAATGATAGCCTTATGACACGTTGAAATAAAGTTCGTATGATGGATACATGTGTATACTATAAGTGGTACAAATTTGGTGTAAAAGCAATCATATGGTAAATATGTACATAAACATTAGTTGCAGAAGTAGTCTTGATTCTCTAACAAACCTTTCATCAAATAATTAGCAGGGTTTCGTCAAACAAGCATGAAAGGTGGGAAAAAAAAATTCAACCCATACACATCCATCACATAAACATAATTGACCATCTTCCAAACACAAACACAAAGAATAACCCACACACCATTTGCAAAACACAAAACCCACATAATTAAACTCCAAAATGTAGCAAAAAAATAGAGCACAATAAGGAGGATTTTTGCAAACAGAAAAGAAGAACAATATGTATCAACATAGGACATGATGTTTCTTCGATGGTGATGACCACAAGATAAGAGACGAACATAACAGAGGAGACAACGCTTTTTTGATGGTGAACTAAGGGGAAATACGATGGCTAATATGAAAATGAAGACAACTTTGTTTTGGTGTTAATAACCTAGTACAAAATGACGTTGTTAATAACAAATGACATCGTTTTTTATTAAGTCAGAAGAAATATACCATTTGGCGATGATTCAAAAACCTGTTGCCAAATGGTGGCCCATTGTCATTCGGTTTCACCTTTGGCTAACATATATAATTATATATAATATATAAATTATATATAACAAAATGGAATTTTTATATAATAAACAGAGAATTATGATTAAATAAAGTAATATGATAAGTAAGATATGAGAAAATTTATATATTATCTAATAATTCATAAATCATTATACTAGTTACTATTATTATCTATACATTCATATAACATTGTATTAATTATCATATATAATAATAATAATTGCAATTTAATTAAAAATAAATTGCAATATAGTAAAAAATGGAAATCAATATTAAATATTAATATCATATTCTTAAAAATCAATTTTAATATTATTCACAATCTATTGTAAGTCTTAAAATAAATTTAGTTAACAACAATGTCATTTGCAAGATCAAATTTAATATTATTCATAACAATAATAAGTTTACAAGTAAATTTAGTTAACAACAATATCATTTATATTTTTATTAATCTCTTTTAATATATATTATTTCATAATTTTAGATGGTCTCACAAAACTGTATTTATTATCTATAAATTCTATACTAATTTATAGAAACAATATATTAAAATAATTTAGCAAAATAAAAAAATCTATATAAATGTATACTATTGGCGACCATTTTATAAATTGGTTGCCAAATATTCAGCCACTGTCGTCGCCAAATGTTGCGGGATGTAAAAAAATAAATGAAAATGAACAAATGACGTCTTTTAGATTCTTTTTAATGCAAAGAACCTGACCCCCTTCCTCCCCAAATTATTTCGGTCTCTCCTGCACGTTTGCTCTTTATTTCTTCTCCATTTGCCATCCCTTTGTCTTCTTCATTTGCGAGTCCACCGTGTTCCATTGTTTGCTTCCATTGTCTCTGGTGAATTGTCAGTGGAGGTGAGTTGTTGAATCTTTGTTCTTGGTTTTTTTTTTTTTGCTTGCATTGTTGGTGTAAATGCTTTGATGTTGGATGCTTTTTTGATTTTTTTGAGTTGTTTGCATTTATTTGGACTATCAATGGTTGAATTTTAGTTTCAATGTGTTAATGTTGGTAAAGAAAGGAAAAAGACACAAAGTTTTTAGATAGTATGGGATGAAGTTATCATTCGAATAAAGTGTTCAATGAAAGTTGTCTAAGGGTTATGTTAAAGTGTTTATTAATGAAAGAAATGCTTACAGGACAAGGTAATCATTTCTGTTTTGCCATATAGTATACATCACAATAGTCATTAGTAGGTAAAGTAATACTAGAATGTATAATTTGTAAAAGCTTTCATATTGATTTTTTTCAATGCAGTGGAGTGAGGAAACTCTCAATAAATACCCACTGCTTTGGACCCCAATTAATCCCTAAACAACACCAAAGAACTAAGTTATATGTAGTATAAAAATGATGTAATAAAACTATAAAGAGGTTTGTGTCTATAATAAAATAAGAACATATAGAGAGATAATACATTGAGTCCTTACTCTGTTTTTGGGCTGGTTTATATCCATGACTTTGTTAAAGTTAAGGTTAGAAGAAGAGATAAACTGAACCTTATTCTTGGCTTGATAGTCGTGCATATCATTGTAAAAACACCTACATCATTGGTGAAGTTAAGATTACGGTGTTGCATGCAAAAGATATAAATACAAAACTATTGAAAAAGTGTGTTATATTAAATGCGAAATTTTCATTTTCATAAGCCCTATTTTGTGTTAAAGAGCATTGATAAACCTCCAACTTCATCCTTCTTCTTTGTACTTTGCAATTGTCCATCCGTCCAAGTAAGTCGTCCAACTATTGTGTATCATATGTTCTGCTTTAATAGTACAAGTATTTGAGTTTAGGTTTTGTGTGAATGTAAAGGAGGTCTTAGTTTTGTGTTGTTGTTTGGAATATTCTTAGAATCATTGATGAGTAGATGTATGGATGATCCTATGCATAATAAACCCCTAGGATAGTATATAGGTTGGAAATACTTATATTAGTAAGTACATTATTATTTATTGTGTTTTGTTTTTTTCCCCCATAAAATAGAGTTAGAAGGAACTACATAGAGAACAATATAATAGGATCACACTCTACAAACTGACACATTATAAGGAAGGTGAAGGCTGGATGTCTAAAAAAGAGCACAATAATTATGTAAGTATAAAAATTTGTTTAATTTTTAAGTTTATTTATTAATGTATTATTAACTAATAATATTTGAACTGAATATAGTTTTATTTTTTAAATTTTAGAATAAGATGCAGGAGTTGTTGCAAACTTCAATATTTGACAAAAATGGGCCAAATGTAGATGATATTAGCAACAATGTGCTTAGAACACGATCCTGCTACATCAAAGGTTTTGGGTTTAGGCCAAAGCCAACTTCTTTATCTTCATCAAGACCACAATATGTTCAACATCTTGAAGAGGATAACCAGTTGCTTCATGCTAAATTAGAACATAATGAACAAAAGTTGGCTAAGCTTGAAAAGTTGGTCCAAAATATACTTAACCCAAATTATGTAAGTAGTGAAGATGAAAACGATTCTTAGTCATTCAACTAATATTTGTATTTTTATTATGTATTTAAGCATTTTTCAAATTGTAATTAACATCTTGTGCATGATCATATTTAATGATATTTTAATTTCTTTATACAATGTTTCTAATTTTTCATTATTTTTATTATATTTTTGCTTAATAAATTGTACAACATCTAAATATTACATATAATAATATCTATTAAAAATCTCACTAATAATTACAATCTACATGATATAACATTTAGTTAAAATGTATATTTAAAATTTCAAAACGTCCCTAAAAATATTTGGCTTTCTAAAAAAGTCGTCAATAAGTTTTCGTCACACTTCCATTTCATAGCTAAAAGTTATTACATTTTTAGAAACGTAGCATATAAGTTTTAGCAAGGAAATGGAAGCATAACCCAAACTTATTGGTGACAAAATCATAAAACATCGCCTATAATTTTCGTACCTATAATTTTTTGCTACGAAAATTATTTGTAGCACAAGTGTATTAGCGACAATTTGATAAAAACGTCACATATAGTTTTTAGCTATGAAAATTTTGCAACGATTTTTGCAACAAATATAAATCATCACAAAATAAGCACTTGGAGAATAAAGGGTTTGGGCATATATGAAGAACCATATTATTTATTCGAGGTTAAGTGGAAGAAATACCAAAACTTTGTCTCGTTCAAGCTTGCTTCGCCTTTCATAAAAGGAATACAAAATATTGATTTAAGGGGATTTGATCTCCATAATTTTTGCTAATTTCTTCTCCAAAACAATACAACAAGTTATCAGGGCTGTACTAGTACTGTGTTATTTGCAGTTGTTGCAGGTTATGTGATGGATGTTATGGCTCGAAAACGCTAATGATGGTGAGTAAAAAAAAACAAACAAACCATGCTCTCGCTATGTTGTTGTCGTCAGCAGTTGTAAGAAGCAATTGGTGTAGAAAATCAGTTTCTAGTCACCACAAAAGCATGATCAGAGAAGGCTGTAACATTTGTTAGAGCGAAATGGCTAAATGCATGGTGGCCTCGAGGCACGGTATCGCATAGGTGGCGGAACAGGAAAATATTGGCAACTCGGAATCTAGATCTTCTGTCTAATATTATGGTGTTTTATTGTGTCCAATAAATCTCAGTTATTTATTTATGTGAGTCCCACATGAGTCCTACGTGAGTTCTACAAAATAAATGACTGAGATTTTATGAGATAGAATAAAACAGAATAATATTGAACAGAAGATCTAGACTCGACAACTCGATGTTAAGATGACTAGAAGCAGAGAAGTCAGATGTTGGTTGGAGACCTGGCAAGGCAGGTGGTTGAAGAAGATGTTGGCGATTGCTATTGTTCTAGATGGACGGACAGGGGTTCTTTTAGGTTTTCTTACGAAGACATCCTTATTTGGTTACAAGGTTAATATAGCCTAAACCAAGTACAGCGGTGTTTGACAGTTGAATTACTTAAATCTAAGATTTGAATAAGGGATATTTGGCGAAAGGATTAGATATTCTACTTTTGAATTAAATATGTTTGGCAATAGGGTTGCCTAAAATTAAACTTAAAAAGGGTTAACTTATTTAGTTGATCTAGGATTAAACTAATCTAAGATTAAATAAAATTATTTTAAATGTAGAATGATCTATTCCTAGTTTAACTAAGTTCCAAACATAATTTTAAATTCAAAATCAATTCTAAATTAAATAAATTATTTTGTTAATGTGAATAAGATTAATAATTATTTCTTTATTAATTTGGATAATAAGTTTCTTAATTTATTAGAAAAGGTAATTCTCTCAATTAAACTTGAAAAGGCATTCTCATTTATTAATTAAGAAAATTGAGTTTTCTTTTATGCTTTTGAAAATAGTTTTCTAATTTATTAAGGAATAATTTTCTAATTAGTTGAGAAACTAATATCTATATAAATAATCTAAAGGGATTTTTCAATTAAAATATTATATGTGCTTTTGAAAGTAGTTTATTTAATATTAAGAATAATTTTTTAATTAAGGAAAGTTATTTCTAGTTAGATTAAAAATAGTTTTTTTATTAGATTGGAATGTCTTACTAGTTAAATTTTGGAAAAAGAATTTTTTTAAAATTATAATAAGTAAGAAGTGTAATTTATTGAAAATTAGTTTCAAATAATTTTATTAAAAGAGTCAAGATAATTGAAAATCAAAATTAATTTTTTATTTAGAATAGAAACTTAATTTATTGAAGAATCAGTAAGTTTAATCTAATTTAATTATCTAAGAAATTAGAAATATTATTTTGGATTATGATGATCAATAATTAGAATCAATCAAGTGTTAATATTTTATGCTTACAATTTAATTATTTTTGCATGCTCTTTTATATATATATATATATATGTTTGGCTTATTTTTGGTGCATATTGAATGGCATGTTTATATGTATGATATTTATATAAGCATTTTTTTGGGTTTAAAATGACCATTGAAATTAAATCCTTCATTAAATATAAAGTACATGTTTAAAACATGATTGTAGCGTGTCATTATTATAAGAGTAAACTATAGTTCTATTTATTGTTAGGCTTGTTAAGCAACTTTAAAGCTACTTTTTAACTCAAATATGTTTGGTCTTATAATAATGGGTCCTATTTAATTAAATTTATGTGATTTAGATAATAAACTCATGATCACATAATTTAGAGGTAGGGTTACGAATAAGATAAGATATGTTTTGACGAGAGTTTTCATCTAACAAATATAGTAATTATATGAGACGTGTTTGATAAATTTTTTTTACCTAATTTAAGTTTAGTTAATTTGATGAGTAAACTCAATATCAAATAAATTTGAATAGGATCCTAGCTTACTAAAGAGATCATAATAATCTTTTAGAAATAATAGTGACGACTATTATTTTGAATAAAATAGTAGGAGTAACCAAATATATGATAAAGTCCTAATCTTTTTTAGTTGTCATGAAAAATGACCAATTACTTTCTTTGCTTACGTTTATATTTTATTTTAAGTGAAAATTACCTTTGGTTAGTATAGTTGATGTTAATTTTTAGTAAACTAAAATTATTGGACACAAGTTAGGTTTTAGAAGAGCTATCAAAGTTTTAAAAAAATTTGTATGTCCATAATATGATTTTTGTCGTAATCGGTATTGAGGATTTTGGTGAAAAAGGTTTAAAGATATATCAATATCATCTAATTGACAAAATGTAATTATATTTTAAGATGAATAATGTCTCGTAAACTTTAATAGCAATATATAAGATGGATACCTATATCGGGATTACAAAATGCAAATAGTTCAAAGAGGTAGTGTTGAAAATTATAGTGCCTTAATGGAATTGTTACATTGAATTTATCCTACTATAAGCATAAACATGGATTAGAATTGAAGGAATTTTCTATAGTATGATAATAGTTGTCATTAGAAGAAAAAACTAATTTCATGACATTTCTTTCCAACATATGATATGATAAAGATTATA
>JANZLC010000003.1:25441433-25469468 GCA_026413385.1 Erythroxylum gracilipes
AAATTATTTAAATCATGCTTAACTCCTTCTAAAAATCAAGACCTTTTTCTAATCATGTAATTGAAGGAATTTGATAGTACTTCCTTCTAGAAAATGTTCCTCATTGTCTCAATTTTCTAATGACATCAAAATCGTTCAATTTGGTTTCATAGCCTAAAAGTTATACCCCAAACTTTTTCATATTGTTCTTATACTAAAACAATATTATGTGCTCAAATTTCATCCAAAAATTGATATTCTTATATACTGAATTAGAACTCTATTTCATCAGACAATTTGTAGCCTTAACTCTCTAATTTAACCCAAATAAAAAATCATCTCATTTGGATAAATAGAGAAAAAGTTATGGATAAAACATCGAAGCATACTTAATGAACATGTTTCAATTACATTTTTCCAGCTTTTAACTTCCAACATTTCACATATAACCCATCTTATATCTAAACCATCTTTTCCATTTCATTTCAAATTCAAGAATTCTCTTTTTCTCTACACATGAATAAATGCCAATAATTTCCCATTTAATAGAAAGGTTCAGGGTTCAACAATTTCTCAGTATTTTTGCCAATTATTTATAGTAAATGTTTGAACAGAAATGTCCTTGTAATACTTTGTTCTTGTCTATTTGGTTAATTGTTTACTTTCCCATTAGTACTAGTCACTAAAACAATGGTCAAAGTATAAAGTATTTTTTTCCTCTAATCAAGCACCACAAATTATCATTTCCTTCTAAACTCCTTCCCATGTATAAACATTCAAAAACTATTTTGGAGAAATTTAAATAATCAAACTCACTTTCTGTAATCAACTTTTCTTATTATTGTCTGGCTACATGCTGCTTTAATATGCTATTTTCAATTGACAAGGCAAGATCTTGCTGAAGAAGAGAAGCAACACTTGCTGCCAACTTTGATTCCAAATTTTGCACCATGCAATTAAGAAGAACAACAAAGTTTTGTTTACTGAAATGAGAAATTATTCAGTACAATGAAAAAAAATGAAACTTTGATGAAAAACAAAGTTGGTTTCATAAATAGTTACTGCAACACCAATGCTCATGAACTGAAATGCAATAAAGCATTAGATTACTCATTATCTGGATTTTGAAATGTTAGATGAAGTCAACAACGTAAGCAAATTTTAAGTCAAAGAATTTTATTTTCAAATTTTAACACAACATTTGTGGTGATAAATCCAATCTACATAACTTTACACAATCCCTTAAGACAACCTCCGTCAGTATTTCTCCTCCCTTTGTTGACAATTAAAGACGCGGAAAAAAATTGAAAACCTACTCTAAGTTAACCCCTGTTAACCACTATTGCCAATAATACTTTCATGAAGATGTTGAAGCCCACTTTCATAAAGAAGACTTGTGGCCTTTTCTACATAAATATCTAACTAGAGGCTATACACAACTGTCAAAGATTTTCTTTTTTATACCACTACAAAACACGAGCCATAACATGCATATAAGCAAGGTATTGAGCTATTCGTCTAACTAATAAAACAAAAGACTTCTTGCACGCTCTAAACTAAATGAGTTAGAGTAGATCTTAATTGAAAGTTGATTGTTGTTCCAGAAAGAAATCATTCATTTCCTATTATTTCAAGATTCAGTCCAAGAAAGGGAACAGACTCCTCAAAAGGACAGTAATTTCCATTTACTTAAAACTCATCACAAGTTCAGACGCAATGATAAGAACATTAAGTTATTCGAAGACAACCTTAAATGAATCGTCAGTTAAATGAGAAAGAAAGCACCCACCTTTGCTTGGTGAAGGCTACAGTTTGCTATGATGGATAGAATTCAAACTAACCTAACAAAAACAAGAATCCGGGTCTTGAAAGAGAGGTAGAGAGATTGGTTTGGAGGAAAAAACCACAAATGCTTATGAGATACAATCATGAAAGCTTCTTCAGTGTTTGTAATTTTTAGGAATCGAAAACCTTACCCAGTAGAAAAGAAGAGAAAATATGCAATTATATGGACCAAAAAATTGAAGAAGAAAGAAAGGAAGAAAATTATTAGTGTCACTTTTTGGTTTCAGTTGTTTGCTGCAGGGATTGTTTCTGGGTCTCACGTAAGAGAAAGGTAGTTAAGAGAAAAGCTTAAAAGAAAATAATATTTATTATTGAGTGAAGGTCGGAGACAGTCGCGGGCAAAACTTGCGCTAAAAAACATGAGCAATGACTCCCATTCCTCTGGATTACGAGAGGAATGGAGTATTGCCCAAAACTAGGGAATGAAATTATTAGCTCTTCAATCATAGGTTCATACCAAACATTACTTTTCATTTCATACCCATACCTTTTTTCCCATACCCCCAAACAAGCACACCCTAAATTTTATAATAGTATGATATGTATAAGGAGGAAAATGCAACGTTGGGTACTTATAAAAGAATGATTCTTAAGATGAGTAGTGCAAGTAAGATTTAATTTGAAGAGTTCAAATCTTACAACAATACATGTAATTAAAACAAGTGCCTTTGTTGATATATTTGATGTATAGTTGAAATATTATGTGATGTTGAAAGATTCATTTTTATGATGAATTCAAAGAGTTCGTGTTTGGAGATGATTATAGATTTATCGTATCTACAAGAAAGTTAATGAGAGCATAGTTATATCCTTTTAGTGGGAGTGTCTCAAGACATTGCTCATAGAGAATAAATTTTATAATTTTAATTACTAAAATTAGGATAGTTCAAAAATAACTCTTGTTAGATATGAAAAAGGTAATAACTTAATTATAGGAATTAAATTTATATAGATAGATATAGAAATTGTTTACATATTCTAGTCCAAGTAGATAAATAATATACTAAAGGAGTTTAATATTTGAGAAATGTGATACTTAAGAAGTATTTAGGTATCCATTATCCTATAATGAGTTGATATTTGAGTTTAAGCTTATATAGATATTAACTTTAAAAGTAAGTCTTAGTTAAGCTATAATGTGCTTATAACTATTATTTTGAGATTAAAAAGGTTTCAATGTAGCATTACTTAATAATTACTAATCAAGCCTTAGTATATTATTCATTTAATAGAAATGATTATTTGGATTAAGCATTTTTTTAGAGAAATTGGTATAGTTCTTTGCATAGTTAAAATAGTAATATAATATGGAACAATAGAGCTACGGGGCATGCAAATTCTCTTAATTATGATGATAACTAAAATGAAATTTATAAAATTTAAACAAATTCTCACTATATAAAATTTTGTAGATTTCTCTTACTAAATTATTTTCCTAGTAATAATATAATCGTCAAAAAGTATTATGGTATAAGATACTTAAATTCTTAGCTTAGTTTAAGTGAGAGATTGTTAGTTTATTTCCTACATCCAATCATTTAGTTTTAGTTTTGGTGACATAATTATATAAAGACATTCTTTATCTTTTGCATATTGTTTAATTACTAATAAATAAGATAAAATTCATAGGATAAATATACATACAAATGAAATTATAATGAGAAATATTACATTTACATATTGTTTTTAAATTGTTCTAGCCATTATTCTATTAAGATTGGAGAGTATAAAAACACTAGTACAAATTATATTTCTTCTCTATAAAGGAAGTGATTAATTTCATAAACTAAAATATAAAGATATTTAAATAAATACCTGAATGTTTGTTAGAGAACAAATTTACGAACTGACTCTATATGACATTACTTATATTATGCAAAATTCTTATCGTAATAATTATATAGTGATTCTTTGACTTGAGATCTTTAAAGTATCTTATATAATGATTTCTATATTTTGATACTACTTATGACATATCCTAATCAAAGGTAAATTAAATGATAGTGATTTGATATAACATGAACTATATGGAAATAGTTGAATAATCAATAAATTTATTACCTTAAAGTGATTAGGGAGAATGTTCTATTATTTTTAGTTAGTATTGATTAAAAAAATCCTTAATTAAAGTGGAATGACACTTTAAACATATTTTCAAATGTCATTAATATAATCAATTACTAATACTTATAGAACTCTAGTTTTAAGGTTTTTATTTTAGAGTTTTATGCATATTTAAGACTGTCTCAAGGATGTAAGTGAGATAGATCATTATTATTGTTGAATAAAAAACTTTTAGAGAGTTTCTTCATCCTTGTTTTTAGAGAAATATATTAACTATCGTTCTTATGTAACTTGTTAATGATCAACTATATAATCTTGTCACTCCAAATTTCTTCTTTTCTAGAGTGTGGTGATTCATATCATTTTCATATGTATTTTTGTGTTAAATTTATTGAATTAACATGTTTTCGATAAAACGGTCCTAATTCTTTTCTTCTTGATATCAAATCTCACTATTTCTATTGATTAGCATCATATCACTCTTGCTTTCATGACTGAAGCTAACCTAAGATTTAAAAAAATGGCGAGAAAGGAGAGGGAGCAACACCTGAGCTAGTTCCAATCCAAAAGGGAAGAAGGCTAGCTTTTAGGCTTAACATGAAGAAAAGGACAAAACCATTGGCTAAAAAGGTAACTCAAACCAACTTTGACTTGAAGAATGGGCAAAACTTTTGAGAGTAGGGAGATGACCATTTTGATCTTAAATCAATTTTCTAAATTAAAAATATTAAAAAGAAAATTGATGTTATGCTTTCTTTTTAATAGTAGGGGTATTTTTTAAAAAAAGTTTATTAAGGGTAGGGATAATTTAAGAATAAAAATATTTTAAAGTGATAATTCATAAATGCAGCTTTTAATCAATAGTAGTTTAAAAGGGTAAAATTTTTAATCGAAAAATAAATAACTAACCAAAGAAATTGTAATGACAGGATTTTAGTAGTAATGAATTCTTTATTTTACTCATACTATTATTGAAGATTTTAACATCTATATAATTAAAGATACAATTTCCATAATTGCTGCAGTATATAATTGTGTAACATCGATGGTAATTATTAATAAAAAACAAGTTTTCATGATATCATTAAAACTAGTATGTTTGAAATTACTCTTTTTTATTTTAAAATATTTGTTAATGTGTAAGAATATTTTATATAACATTAGTCATAATGACTAATAAAATGTATAGAAAAAATTAGTGCACCAAATCCACAATTTTCGTCAAGGAAAGCTTAGCTAGCATTTTCACATTCTTATTGCGAGGCTAAAAGTCAATTGATAGAAATGTACAATCAAGTATTTAACCAAATAGTAACGAATACAACTATGCTCAAATCAAAATCTCTGAAATCACTAGCTAATTTATGAAACATGATTTCTCCTAGCTAGCACATCAAAGGCGCCTTTTAACTAACCTAACCGTACAATCCCGAAACTATCTCATTGAAACACCACAAACCCTGTTCTGTCTGGTGTGTCTTCCTCTCTTTTCTCCTTCCGTTACTCTTTCTCAAAAAAATTAAAGAAGAAAGAAAAGAATGCCCTCTTCGTAGTTGCTAAAACAGTCTGTTCTGTTCCCGCCGGTTGGGAATTGGGGAGAGAAACTTAGGCGCCCCACCACCACATCTTCTCTCCCCCTCCACCCCCTTCCGACCACCCATCATCTCCATCCATTTTCTCCATGTTTTTTCTTATTCTCGCTTTCAATATCCACAAGACTCCGCCTCTTGGCTCACCACCTTTTTTGTTATTCTTATACCTGAACCAGCTTACTATTGCCGATACCCTCCTTGCTTTCGGCCATTGTCGTAGGTATCATCAACATCATCTCTTATAGCTTTAATCTCCCATGCCATGTTCAACATTTATTCCTTATCATTAATCCTCAATTCTGCCTTCGACTTGGCCTCTGCCAGCTTAATCTCCGGTCTCCTCTTGCTCTCTCTCGCCGCTTTAGCTCTCGTCTTCCATCTTCACCTCAAATCACGCAACTCCTACCATTTGCAACATTTAAACTCTCTCTGGCCCGTCAGGTTTCTGCTCGTTTTTATCATCACACTTTGGGCTCTCAACGACCTTCTTCGCTTACCCGTTATTCGTGGTCGATATCTGTACCATCTTTTCCCTTCTCTAGGCCTCTCACAACAAGCCAACCTCTGTAAACTCCACTCCGTTCTTTCCTTAGGGCTCTTAGAGCCCGGTTTCCTCGTGATTTTACTTTTTCTTGTTAACGTATCGATCAAGAAAAATACCCCTAAAGCCTCTTGGGCTCTTGCTTTCATTTCCATCACCTGCTTGCCCATTTTCTGCATACAACTGGTGTTCTTGTACACTTCAAAGATAGAAGGTCATTTACCACCGATATTTTGGCGAAGTTGGGTGGTTTCGCATGGAAGTTTTGAGAAGCAAATTGTGTTGTGCTCGTACCCTTTAATGAGCGCAGTAATATTCAGTGCCTTTGGGATCTGGTACTTGATTGCCTTCAGCTTATCATATTATCAAGCTGTAACCATTGTGATCAACAAGGGTTTGAGGACACGACTATATTGGCTTGCTTTTGCGGTGATGGTTACGTTGCCACTTGAAATCTTGTCGCTTGCATTATCCTTATTATGGAAGCCTGAGGAAGCACCTTCCGCCACCTTTGTGTTCCTTGTGTTTTTTATTACATTAGTTCTGGCCGTGGTCGGGGAGGGCATTTTGGTAATTGTACCCATCTCCGATTCATTAGGAGCCAGCGGGGACGCTTGGCAGCTGTCTTCCGGTGAAGATGAAGGACAGATACAAAAGCTAATGGATGGGATGGGTGTAATACATGCATGAGTTGTTCTATACAATATTGTTATATAGTTCCGGCAATGGAGGACTTTCCCATTAGTAAGTACGTGCAAGGGTGAGAAATATTAATTTAAAGATGGGATATTATTCAAAGTATGCTTTGATGCTAATGTTTTACCTTGTGGGCGGAAGTGAAACAGCATTTTTAAGCTTGACTTTTGTTGCTCTCGATTGCTTCTTAGTTAATGGTCAATTTCAAATTGGATATATAAGAAGTAATTCGCGTAAGTTTACAAATCAAACATAAAAAGAAATCCCTCCCTAGTCCAACTTGGTACATTAATCTTAAAATATTTGATATTTTCCTACTATTTTTATATCAATTGAATATATGTGATCCTTTAAGTACTCATCATAACTTAAGGATCATAATACGATATATATGTTTAACCTCTTGCGGTTATCTGTGTGTTAATTTGTATGCGGTTTGAGGAAACACGTTTTGTGCAGGCGAAGAGTTGTTGACTTTGGTAATAAGTGTAATCCAAAAAATCCAATCTTTCATGATTTAAAACATGAACGTTGGAGGGATGTTGAAATTCAGTGTGTCAGCTGATAATTCGGCAGATGCCTATTGGACTGTATTAAGATCAACGGGTAACAAACCAAACCCACTATTAGAAAATTGAAAAAAAAAAACAAAACTGTAAGTCTTCGGAAAGATTATCATTTGGAACTGTCAAAGAGCAGGGGAACCTAGATTATTAGTCATCTTGTGTAATTACTTGCGTAATTATAAACCTGGAATTCTAGTCTTGCTGGAAACTCGAATTAGTGGTTCTAGAGTCAACACAGTAGTCCATTCTTTCGATTTTGATTATTCTTTTAGAGTTGAAGCTGTAGGATTCTCGGGAGGGATTTGGCTCTCATGGAAGGCTAATTTTGATATATCAGTAGTAGTTGCTCATCGCCAATTTGTTCATACCACCATCAAGTACGCTTCTTGTATCTTTGATTTGACAGTAGTTTATGATAGCCCACAAATCGCTTCTAAAAAATTTCTCTGACCAGTTTTAAGTTGGGTCGGCTGCTTTACCCATAGACCCTAACTTGTCGGTGGGGATTTTAATGCAAAACTAGACCTTTGGATAAACACGAAGGGGTCAGGTCAACAAGAGCGGTGAACAAACAATTCCAAGATTGGGTTCACGAGTGTGGGCTTCTTGACCTGGGTTTTATTGGCTCTAAATTTACGTGGCGATGAGGAATGATTCAAGCTAGATTGGATCGAGTTTTCAACTCAATAGCTTGGCTTCAGGAGTTTCCTCAAATGGTGAATCATCATTTGCCCTTTATGGGATCAGATTATCGACCCATGCTGATTCACTTACAAAGAGCGCCTCCAAGAACTCCAGGATCATCAGTTTTTAGATTTCAGAATACTTGGCTCACTCACCCCGGCTTTGATGCTATGGTAACAAAGCATTGGTTACTAGCCAAAGAGACGATGTGCAAATCGTTAGATACTTTCTCCAAACATCTCTTGAGATGGAATCAGCTAGATTTCGGTAATATTTTCCATAGGAAAAAAAAGACTGCTAGCAAGGCTGGAGGGCATTCAAAGGGCCATGACAGTCAGCAACTCGGATTCTTTATTTGCTTTGGAGGACAAGCTAAGTGAGGAACTGACCCAATTCCCGTGTGGGGAAGAAATTTTCTAGCACCAGCGAGCACGATGCGAATGGATCTCGAAAGGGGATTGTAATAATAAATTCTATCACACCCTTACTCTTGCGAGAAGAAAGAAGTTGAAGATAAAGTGCTTCATTTATTCGAATGGATCACAAATATCATATTCGGATCAACTCGGTCTGATTGCCAGGAATTTTTTTTACCTTTAAACTGCTGACGAAGGAACTCAACAATGTTTTCCGCTCTCTGGCGCTTTCCCTTTGATTTCAGACGATGGAATTCGTGAACTAAATCTGCCGATCCATGATTTTTTATATGAATCCTAATAAAGCCCTGAGGGTCGATGGATTCAATGCTTTATTTTTTCAAAAACAATGGAGGAAGGTTGGGCACAAAGTAGTGGAATACATTAAGGAAGTTTTTAGCCTAGGTCGGCGGGAAGAGGATTTAAATCAAACCATCCTGGTTCTGGTCCCAAAAATCCCCGCTCCTTCTAATATGTCTCACTTCTGACCGATTAGCCTCTGCACTATGCTCTATAAGATAATTGCTAAAATCATTGCGAATCGTCTAAAGAACCAGATGGAGCATCTTGTGGAGGAGACTCAATGTAGCTTTATTCCTGGCCAGTAAATCATGGATAATATTATCATAGCTCAGGAGGTCATTCACTCGTTGCGCAAGAAAAAGGGGAAGACTGGATACTTTGCGATCAAGGTAGACTGAAAAAAGCATATGACAGAATTCGATGGGATTTTATACACAACACACTAATGGACATTGGAATTATGGATAAGTTAATCAGAGTCATTATGAAGTGTGTCACGACGGTTACTATACAAGTCACTTGGCAAGGTACTTGTACTAATCCCTTTAGTCCCTCACGAGGTAATCGGCAAGGAGATCCGCTTGCGCCCTACCTTTTTGTTTTGTGCATGGAAAGGCTAGGTCATCTAATTTCAAATACGGTAAGATAAGGACTCTAGAAATCGATAAAGTTGAGTCCTATAGGACCATCCATATCTCACCTCTTTTTCGCAGATGATCTTATCCTTTTTGCTGAAGCTACGGAGTCCTAAATGCATCTAATTGCAAGAACTCTGGAGGTGTATTGCAAAGCATCAAGACAGAAAGTCAACCTTGAGAAAACTCATATTTTTTTCTCCAAGAACGTTCCCCCAACATTGGCACGCAGCCTTAGTCAAATCCTGAACATCACGAGTACGAACAATCTTAGGAAGTACTTAAGAGTTCCGTTGATTCATGAGCGTATCACGAGGTGTACCTACCAGCATATCTTAGATAACGCTCGTAAGAAACTTTCAGAATGGCAGGAAAAAGTATTGTCTCTAGTAGGGAGAGTTACATTAACATAATCAGTTATTTCGGCCCTCCCCATCTTCACAATGCAAATAGTGTAGCTTTCGAGGCAACTTTGCGATGATTTGGAGTGCACCCTTAGAAATTTTATTTGGAGCTCTACGAGAGAGCGTAGGAAAATGCATCTAGTCAAATGGGATGCAGTGTGCCAACCCAAAAAAGCAGGGGTCTCGGTTTAAAACGTATTCGCTCTTCAAATGACACTCTATTGATTAAGCTGGGTTGGGCGTTGATTACGCAACCCTTGGTTTTATGGGTCCGAATCTTAAAGGCTAAGTATCGACTAGACCCCACTAATATCCCCCTCACTCTCGATAGGACAGGGGCTTCGGTTATTTAGAGAGGCATCTTCGCAACTTGGCAGTTTGTTCACCAAGGCATAAGGTGGAGACTGGGAACTGGGAGGAATGTTTTATTCTGGTTGGATAATTCGGTGAATGACTGGGGACCGCTAATTTCAGTGGTGGCCTCTCCACTTCCCGCTGACACTCTTTATGCCACAGTTGCAACTTTCACGAATGAAGTTAGTCGATGGCAGTGGCATCTTTTTCAGCACTACCTCCCTTCCACAGTCTGTATGGATATTGCGACGATCCAACTCAATATAGCAAACCCAGCAGAAGATACCATCATTTGGGGAGAAACAAACCATGGGAGATTCACAACAGCGTCCGCCTATGATTTAATTGAGGGCAATATTACGCCTGCGACTAGCAACCATTAGGACTTAATATGGAAATGAGCAGGGCTCCAGCGGATTAGGGCTTTCCTTTAGCTATTGGCGAAACAAAAGCTACTAACCAATCAACAACGAGTAGCTCGTCACCTCACAATGGATAGTAGGTGTCATTTTTGTGGGTATGAAGAGACCACTTTGTATGCTCTTCGGGATTGTCTGCAAGTAAAAGCGTTCTAGTGTAAATTTCCCCTAGAAGTGGTTGACACCGAATTTTTTCAACAAGATGTGGAGCGGTGGGTAAAATCCAATCTTATGAAACACTCATAAATGTAGCAGATTCACTAGGCTATAATCTATGAAGTAGCCTGCTAGTTGCTATGGTAATGGCATAACAGAAGCATTTTTGAAGATGACTTTGTATGTCCAGACGACGGGACTAAGGCAGTTATGGACTACGTCAATTGGATAATTAGGGCTAGGGCTGTGGAAAGCTGTGTTTATAAGGATTAGGGATTACCAGTGGGTCATCTCACTGGTTGGACAAAACGAGGGATGGGTCAAGCTGCAGTTAAACATGGGCTAAACATTGTTGTTGCTAGAGGATTGATTAGGGATTTCCACAACCAGTGGTGTGGGGGATTTCTCCAACACATTGGCAGGGCCTCACCTATAGATGCCAAACTCTGGGGAGTCCAATCCAGACTTATCCTGGCCTGGACGCTTGGATATCAACGAATAATCGTTGAAGTGGATTCATTAGAGGTGATCAATATTCTCTCCTCTTCTATACTACCTTTGACTGAGTATTATTTCTTGGTGGCAGGTACCCGCGGTCTACTCCACCGAGCGTGGACGTAAAGATTCAGCACGTGTATCGCGAAGGGAACCAGTGTGCAGATAGTCTAGCCTCTCTCGCTGCGTTATCTAACCCCGGCCTTCATATTCTTCAGGAGCCTCCGACACTAGTACTGGCTCACCTAAACTATGATCAGCACGAAGCTTTGTACCACCGATCTCTGCGTTAGTTAGGTTATTTGTTTAGTTTCTTTTGGTATTCTTTCCTTTGTAACAAAAAAAAATAAAAAACTTGATAACGTATCTCGTCTAATATGACCCAACTATTGGTATCATTTAGTTCCTATCACTTATGCTGATTAACTGTGATCTTCCAGTTGTAATTATCACTTCATAATAAAGACCGTGTATCTCACAATTAATTTAATGAATTACAGCATTACACCATAATTTTGATTCCAAAACAAATCTATCTGTCAAAGAAACACAAGAAAAACTTCATATCATCAACTATAACAACGTCAAAACCAACATATCAAAAAGTAATGACCCAATTCTTCGATTTAACTCAATCACAAACTTTCTTACTACAACTTTGGACTCAACTAATTACTTTGAAGCCGTTCTCACTACCTCTAATCTTTAGGGTTACATCGACGATTTCATCTTCCCACCTCTAATACGAAACCTAGCTCCACTCTGCCCACTTTTAAACATAAAAAATGGCAAAAACTGGCTCACCTTGTATACTGCTTCCCTCTCCAGATCAATAGCGCAGCTCACCATCGAATGCTCCATGGCCTGAGCCCTCTGGGTGGTTCTAGAATAACATTTTCTTGCAGCAGTCAATCTCTTAACATTCTATTCTTGGTCGAAAATTACATATACACAAAAAAGGCCTCGCTTCTGTCACCAAAATCCTCACGCTTGTCTGCAACACTGTCGATGATCTAGTTGCCCTTGGAGACCAGATATCAAACGATGACCTCGTCCTCTTCACCCTCAATGGCCTCCCGATAGAGTGCGAATCCTTCATCACTATGATTGATCATTGTGAAGCTCTAATTTTTTCGTCGAACTCCGTGCCAAATTTCTCCTCTATAAGCAACGACTACTCTCCTTTCACACTTCTTCACTTGGTGTTCATCTTTTAACCGAGTTGGAGGCCGGCATGTGTCCATTTTTTGATAATAAAGCAATACTATTACATGATTTTTTTTTTGGTCTCAGTATCGTAGATGTGACAACTAAAAGGATAAATTTGATAAAGATCAATTAATTTATTTTTTAGTTTTGTCTAAATATGTACGTAAAAAGTATGTTTTTATTCTTAAAATTTGTATTGAAATCTAACCTAACCATTTATTAATTAGTATTGAAAATAAAACTTCAAAATTTTTTAATTTTGTCTACAAATGTTAATATTTTTTAAGTGTGGAGAGCCCATCAATGTCATACTGACATTCAAAATGGCAACTCTCCATATAAAACCATTTAATTTGAGAATTTAGTGTTCGAAACTCTATATTCTCGAATTAAATCCTTTATTATCACCATTTTATTTTTGAAACGTCATTAAAAGAAGATTGAGAATAAGCTTATTTCATTCAAAATGGTCATTATTAGGGATGGTTACTAACAACACTACCCGAACTCATTCGAAAACTCTTTCAGTCTTGAGTTGCAAACAATTTGGGTGCGTTTACTTTCAGAAAACAGTTTTTTGTTTTCTATCTTGATTTTTTTGCATATATTTTCAATATTCATTTTCAGTGGAAAATTGTCGAAAACATGTTTACTAATTAATACTGAAAAAATCATTTTCTAAAATTGAAAATTGAAAAACATGTTTACTAAAATGGAAAGAGTACAAGGGCCGGCGGTGGAGGACCAAAAACGCGGCACTGGTCCGCAGCGTCGCGCCGGTGAGGCCAGTGACATCTCCGAACGCTGGCGATGGTAAGGCAGGTAAGCAGGATGGCATGTTGGAGAAGGGGGGAGTGCGTGGATGATGGTAGGAGATGGGGAAGAGCCAAAGTGGTAGAGGGGAGAGCCGAAGTTTCAAACACAGATCTAGGAGATTTGGTGGGTTGTTGGACCAAACCGGTGGCGGAGGTGGGTAGATCGGGAGAAGACGAAGACGATGATGTGTGTTGGGTTGGGTTTCGACCACCGGAGGCGGCGGTGGGTACTGTAGTGCCGGCGGAAAAGCAGCCGCTGGCGGTTACTGTGGCTGATGAGGAGGTAGAAGGCAGGGTGGTGAGCTGGCGGTTGGCAGATGGTTGAAGGCATTGCTTTGGGCTATTGGAGGTGGCTGGAGAACTTGTCAAAAGATTCCTAAAAATTAGAAATGAAAATTTGGAAACCTATTAAAAGTAGTTTTCTAGTTTCCTAGAAAATTGGAAAAATAGAAAACACGTTTTTCTTGAAAAATTGATCTATTTTTTTATTAATAAACATGTTTTCTAATTATTTTCTATTTTATGAAAAAAAATTTCTAGAAAACTAGAGAATTTTCAGAAAGTAAACGCTCCCTTTGTGTTTGGAAAATTTACTTATTAAATGTAAGACAAAAAAAGATTGTCATTTTATAATATGATGCGTGAGGCATTCGAGTCATTAGGTCCAGTCTCTAGCTGGTCTACAGGCCTAAACTCAACACAAAACCCAAATTAATTAGGCCTAACTTGTTGACTTTTAGGTTGGGTTGGACTGAATTTTGAGCTGATTACCATCCCTAGTCATTAGCAAGCCAGCCCTCACACTTGGTGCTGAGATGATGGTATGAGATAAGATGTCATTAGCTTTTCATTTTGCGTTGAGTTTGATTGACTTTATTTGGGTTCTTATTTAAATATATAGTTGGAGCTGCCTCAGCAGTTTTTTTTTTTTTGATAATTACTTCAGCAGTTATTGGATTGGCAGCTTTTCGTGTCTACATCTCCATGCCTTGTTTGGTGAACGACTCTGCGTGCCTCTGCATATCCAATCATAGAATCCCAGTTTTGCAAACTTCAATTGATGATGGAAGAAGTGTACATACAATCTATAAATTGCTAATATATTCTTCGGTGTTCCTATTTAAATCTGTGTTAAATGAACTAACATTCTTTCTTATAAGTTGTCTTGTTGGCATGGTTTGTTCCATTGTTATTTAAATCTATGTGTAAATTAACTAACATTCTTTCTTATCAGTTGTCTTGTTGGCATGGTTTGTTCCATTGTTATTCCTAACAAATTATTGTGTTGATATTTTGTTTGCTTAATACTCCCTGTGTGTAATTTATTTTTGTCAATGGGGATTGAGATATTAATGATTATTGTCTTGGCTAAAGGTAATTATGTTTTTGACACTCTTGTTATGCTTTGGTTTCTCTGTTATATAATCCCTTTTGTTTTCAATCTCTATTTTCATATGATGCCATTACTATAATCTTAAAATCTTAACCGAAGGGTTGCCCCCATTAATTATTAGCATCATTGACCAAGAATAAAACAACTAACTTAACTTTCTATTCCTTTAGGCAATTAACACCCTCATATAACGTCTCTATATCTTGAATCAATCTCTAAGCTACAATCAGATCTAATGATCCATGAAAGGTCAGGGGTTGCAAATGTTTAAACCGATCAACAAATTCTATCAAATTCTTCCAAACTTGGTTATGATTATATCATTACTGATTCTCAAACAGCTTTTATTGATTTTCAAATAGCTTAGTCATACACGTCAACAACTCATTATCACGCTATCCAATCTTTCTTCATAACTTTTCCTTAACAACACTCAACATGAAAATCTTACAATTGAATATTATAGTGGTAGGTTATTGAATAAAAGACAAAAGAGTCCTAGTAAGCATAATAGTTACATTTGCTCTTCTAACTATTACAATATCTCCATTTTTTCATACTTACATTTGACGCCCAAGCTATGAAATCATATAAGACTTACAAAAATAAATATATAAACAAAAATATTAGGACTTATGAAAAATTTGCATTATGCACATATATTTTTACAGATACTTACTTTTTGCGAACAATAATACATCTTCCGAACAAGACTCTTACCCCAACGTACAGAACTTGTTTGACGTATTTTCTAACAATAACAAACTTTCATGTCTTTTACAAATACAAGTACTTATGAGAGACCTTCAATTTAAATATTGATTAACATGAATTTATACAATTAGCATTGCTAAAAACAATAATTGAAATACTTACTTTTGTATTAACGCATTCATAAAAATGTTGACCAATGTTAGGCTTAGCTTTTGAAATCCGTAATTTCATCTTTTTATTACAATTAGGGTAATCAATATTCAAAATCTGAATTATATATAGAAATATCAATATTAATTATAATTGAATCCAATTAAATTATTACATATATAGAAAATAATATATATTGCAATTATTTTACCGTTGAACGTAATGCTTTTTCTTCATAAAATTGATAACATATCCTTTCAGCTTTTGCTACACTATCAAAGGAATAATAAATAGCACCCTTGGATCCATTAACAAGACCTTAACACTCTTCCCATGTCAAATATATATTAGGTGCATAACTAACAAAAGCTACATATACTTTATTTATGCCCATATTTCTTTATCCTGTTACAATATCATCATACAAATATTTAATTAATACCTTAAATGCAACACTACTGTGATTTCTTTTCATAAGTTCACTCGAAAAAGAATGAAATGTCAAAAATGGTTAAGAGAAGCCACATCATTACTAAAACTATAAACTATATTCGATGGGTATAATTGAATACGGTGTAAAGTGTAACTAAAACCGATGAATGCTTGTTGCTAGTAGCATTAATAAATTTGTTATCTTCTTCTTTAGGTTTATAAAGGAAAAGAAAAAACAGATCACTTAACCAAACTAGTGAGGCAATTGCCATAATAACTGGTGGTACTTAGTAATTAAAGTTGCGCAGATGGGTAATGACATAAAAGTAAGACTATTAAATCTTAAGTAAGAAAATTATTCTCTCTCTCGACAAATCAACTCTGTGTCGAGATAGAGAATAAATTTTAACTCATTATTTCCTACATCTAATTTTATGTATAATCATCAACATCTGTAAAATTAAACAAAGTGTAAAAAAAACTAACCTTCATGTGGCTGACTGTGAAGTGCTGAGGGCATCGAGAAGGAAAAAATGAGCTTCCAATGATGTGAGATGGTGTGGGCATCGGGAGAAAATTGACTGAGAACGAATGCGATGTGACAGTGGGAATGGTTGAGGGATTAAACGATGGCTATGGAACATAGAAACAAAAGTGTCAATATTTAGGGATTTCTTGCGTTTAGGAGGAGGGATTGAAAGATTGCAAAAATATTTAGGGATTTCTTGCATCTGAGAGGAGGGATCAAAAGATTGTCGAAATATTTAGGGATCTAGTGGGAGTAGGGATAAAAAGATAGGATTTAATCTTGTTGAAACAACGTTGTTTTAATTTTGTCATAAAATGACGTCATTTTATTAATCTAAGTCACTTATGTTAATAAATGCTGACGTATCTTACTAATTAGGGCTCCTGGACATATGACACCGTCATGTCAACAAAGATAACGAAGACACTAATATCAAATTAGAATTGAAAAAATTAAAAATTTGACCATTTTATTGTCACTTTTAAAATTCAAGTTATAATTGCAAAATTAACAAAAGTTGGGATTTTTTTGTAATTAACCCATATATGTATTTTGGTGACCCATCCTCTATAAAATATAGTAACACTAGCTCGATTACATGTAATTAAGTTTTGGAACTTGTAATATTGTAAACTCGACTTAATTACGAAGGAATTGACATTTAATTTTGTTAAGAAAAACATAATACACATACGATATTATCTGTTTCGATCGTAAACTTCTACAAGATGGCTTAAAAAAGAATAGATTCTGATGCATTGAACTAGAAGAATGTTTGTGAATAGCATATCGTAATCTCATTTAGGTAGTTTGACTTTTAGTTGGAATATAAATGCAGCAATAACCTTTTACATTCACACATTACGTGCAGTGTTCTTTATTTGACCACATGATCATTTTCTCTTCATCACAATAATTACAAAGAAGATGAGACGTAATTTTATTGTTTTTGCCTATCAACCTTTTGTGGTTCTTTTTATCCATATTTCATTTCTAAGTTCTAACGTAACCACATCTAAGATTTTTCGTATTTGATACGAGTACGGTAATGAGTGAAGAGGCTCTCCCTATTTGATTTCAATCCATTAATTTTTTTATTACAAAGGAAAAAGAAAATAAACAATCCTCACGCAAAACAAAACAAACACCCTATTAGCGCAATGTTCTATGGTATAAAGCTCTTTGGTTGTCTCGGTAGAGTAGCTCCATAACGACCATCAGAGGCTCCTGTAGTATACGCAGACCTGGGCTTAATAATACTGCTAGAAAAGCCAGGCTATCGGCACACTAGTTCCCTTCTTGATATACATGCTGAAGTTGCACTTCCCATGCTCGATATATTAACTTACAGTACCTGCCACTAAAAAATTATCCTCAGACAAAACTATATTGGAAAAAGAAAGAATGTTAATCACCTCTAAGGAATCCACTTCGAAGATAACATCCAAGTGCCCATGACAGTGTAAATCCCAAGTAAACTCCCCAGAGTTCAGTAGCTAATGGCGAGCCTTTTCCAATGTTCTGTTGAAATCCACCACACTACTAACCTTAACAATCCCTCAGTAATCCTCCATTGGTAGCAATGTTAGACCCTTGTTTAACCGCACCATCCGTATTTAATTTAAGCAACAGGTAGTTTATGATTTCTTACCAAAAACAAACCTTGTTCAGTAAATCTCTTAGAAACAAAAATAAAGGTTAATTACTGTAAGGAAAGATTATTGTGTTTTCAAAAAAATTGGGATTTACTTTCCAAACGCCAGCATCACTTTAATAGCAAGCTTATTATAGCTTTTGACACTAACAAGGTGAGAATTACCCATTCAAACTCATATGATTAGCTTATCCATATCTCCTTTAATGTAATTCCAAACCCAAGTATAATTTGTTTCACCTTTACATATACTGCTAACCATGCATTTTAAAGAAATTCTCTCTAAAATGATGCTAGTCATGGTAAATTACACTTATGCCTTAGGAGTGCACAAACCTCTTATAAGGTAAAAACCAAAAGTTTAATGGTTTAAATATGGCAATAAAAATACCTCCTATTTTTGCAATGCAATCTTAGCTAGTAGAAATCATAATAAGATCTCCCTCATAGATGAATAAAAGGGCAACACTAGTTAGAATCAGGAAAATAATAAACAAGTTGGCTATAAATTAATTTCAAAAACACATTAGGTATAGCTAACAATGTTTGCCCATTTATGCAAGGAATAAAGGAATTCATCCAAGACTCAATCACTAATGAACATGCAATTTCCTCATACAATCCTTTCAATAAAGAATATGTTGAAAGAACTCTATTCAGTATCAACCCTCTTAAAGTTCCTAGAATAGGTAGATACACTCTTCTTTTAAAAAACTTGGCATTAAGTAGGTGATCAAGAACAACCTTAATTTTGGAGTTTTTCAAAATGTAAAATAATAATGGAAATTTTAAAAAAGTCCTATATGTCTGATGCCTAAAGTGCCAAACCCCACTTCTTTCTAAAAACTTACTTCAATATCTTGTTGGAACAAGTTATACAAGATCATCTCGAAATTGTTCATCTTGAGGTTAAAATTAGCTTTGAAAACCATCATAAACCTAAAATAAAGAGCTTTTATATAAGGCAAATAAATAATATCCTTATCACATAAGATTTATTTAAAAACTATAATAGGAAGTCCTCTAAAAAAATTGAATAATGAAAAAACAACTTTAATAAGGCATTTGACTTAATGAACTAGAATTTCCTTTTTGACAGTTTTAAAGCTTTTACTTTTCCTCCAACATTTAAGAATTGGATAAATCAATGTGTAAAAACCATATCCTTCAATATCTTAATTAATAGTGAAATTATATAAGTCATTAAGGGAGCTAAAGGTTTAAGATAGGGTGATTATCCTTCACCCTACATGTTATTCATTTTGAATTATCTCTATGTATATTGGTTTGTGCACCTATTAATGCCTCCCAAAAACCTGGTTAAAGAAGTAGACAAAAGATCTTCAAAAACTTTCTCTGTGAAGGAGTAGTAACCAATATTGCAACTGATACCAAAGTCAAATAGACTAAGATATGCACATTGAAAAAGAAAAGGGGGCTTGAAATTACTCCTATCAAAGCTTTGAACAATATGCTCTTGTAAAAAAGGGTTTGGAGAATTTTCATTGACAAATAATCTCTCTAGGTATGACGGAAGTACACACACTTCCTGAGAGGTTTAAGTTTTTAGAAAATCAAGTGTAGTACATCTGATTCATGGACTTTAAACTAAATACTAAGGATGAGGAAAAACTCAGTATGAAAATGAAGAGTATTGTTGGGAATGGTCTTAACACTTGGTTTCAGTATGAAAATTGGAGCCCATTGGTTCCTCTTCACTTAGTTCTAGATATACGAAGACTAAGGCACTTAATGCCTAACTAAGCAAGAATGAAGGAGATCATAATAAGGGATCAATGGAATTACCATACTAGAGGACTCCGTTTATTGTTGGCTACTCTCCCTCTTATAATCCCAACCTAAGGAAATTGATACCATCATTTGGTTAAAGCATAATTCCATGAAATTCACTAACAAATTATATCTGTAGATGTTTAAACAATATGTATTCTAAGAGGTCTTACATAAACTAGTTTTATTCAAATCAGATTTTCCTAAAGTATCATTTATTCTTTTCTTGTAGCCATCAAAAAGAGGTTAAGAACAATGGACAAAATCAAGGCTTAAATAAACAATCTCAATTGTAAACTTTGTAATCAAGACACTAAAATTGTCAATCACTTATTTTTCAGATGTTCCTTCTCCTCAATCATTTGGTATGAAATCCTAGCATAATGCATCATCTGAAACAACAACAACAACAACCACAATAACAACCTACTAAAAATTTTGTTGTAGCATAATGCATTGTCTACTATCTAGAAACAAAATGATTGAGAATTATAGAGTGATCAAGAAAGCTAATGTTCTCTAATAAAAATGATTTTAATCTTTTTAAAATAGCACTATGATATTGTATATATGCCTTATAGAGAGAAAGAATACTATAACTTTTCAAAATCAGACTCATGACTGCCACATGTAGACTTACAATACCTTAAACCTCATCAAGAAATTCTCTATATTTAATGGCATCAACCTTAGCACTAACATAAATCTAGTTATCAGGTATAGACTACCAATTGGTAAATACTAACAACAACCACATATAAGCAATGTATGATCATTATAATATCATAAGATAACAAATACAACATTGGAATCTAATGTAGCTAGGCATTGACATAAAAGAGTAGTGGGATTCAAAGCAAAATGCAAGTCAAGGTGGATTGAAAAGACTATAGCATGGTTATGGATCTCAAAAGGATGACTAAAACATTTTAGGGGATGTTATTAAAAGTATAATGAAATTTACTTAGTAGATTCATTTACTGAAGACCCCATAGTCTATAAGAAATCAAGTCATTTACTTATCTTGTTTTGCTTACAAGTTAATAACCTCAAATATAGGGGTGGCAATGGGCCAGGTCTGGCTGCGCTTGTCCAGGCTCAAGCCTTGCTCAACAGCTTCTGCTTGGCCTAGGCTCGATCCTATCCGATTTTTATTTTTTTAATTAAGAATAAAAAATGTCATGTTCTACAAAATAACATTGTTTTCTTTCGTTTTCTTTTTAATTGTCAAGCTCGGCCAAAGGCTCAATTTTTTGAAAAAAATAGGTCTCTTAACTTTTGGCTAGACCAGGTTAGATTGGGCTAAGCCCTTGTTGCATGCGCGCGCGTACGAGTCTGTGTTTATCTCCTTCATGAAACAAATTCCTTTCTTCAATTAAGGAAATGAACTTTCTCAACATTTTATAAGATAGGTATCACTTGTTTACAAAGGTTCTCTTAATTCCTTACCTCATTTTTTACTAGGGTCCTTTTCAACGATTTTGTATTTTTTTTTTCAATATTATTTCTGACATAAAAAGTATTTTTATTTTGGAAAAAGTAAAAATAGAAATTTTCAGGAAAAAAAAAGTAAAAATAGAACTCAAAGTGTAGAATTCAAAAAGAAAACCTGTTCAATATGGAACTAACGAATCCTCGTCAGGAATCAACTTCTGGTCTTCGCCCATTTGACATCGAAGATGTACCCAATTGTGGGCACTGAAATCTGCCCTTTCTAATTGCCTAAAAGATGTTCAATCAAAAAAGAAAAAGTCCCTTCGAAAAATGTTATACCGTCGCAAGTGTTGACTGTGGAGCAGAGGTAGATTCTGATCTAATCCGGAAGCTCAAAAGTCAAAACAGAAACAAATGTGTAAGTGGAAAAAAGTAGCAGAAGGAAAGGAAACAAACAATAAAGTCTTTGAAGAGTTAGCGGTGTTTCTTCAATGATTGCTTGCTAGCTGTCCCATCCAAAAGACTTACACAATTTTCCATCTAACCAATCTTTGGCCGCTTACGTAAATCTCTGGAATTCAAACCATCATTTCCCAGTAGTTGATCACACCTCATCTCATCAACTTGATTCGTAGATTATCATCCACCTTCTACATCGATCTTCTAGTCACTTCATTACAATTCACGCATACGTAGTAACCTAGTGATAAATGTTGTGAAATAAATAATAGATTTGAAGTATTTGCTCAAGATTTGGAGTTTGCAATTTTCAAGATTAAGCTGAAGTAGTGAAGACGCTCTCTCTAATCAAATTAAAACTTTGATTTTAATTTAGGAATCTCCTAGAACTTAGCCCCCGCTTAAAAGCCAGATCTAGCATGTATGCCTACATCATGAATCATATATAAAAAACTTGCCTTCTTTCCTTTTCTAAAGAAGACCTTAGGCTAAAATCACAGGGGACTAACTTTTCAGCTTATATGAAATAGCAAACTTCTTCCGCCAACAAAAGTTGACATCAAATCTATTTCATGTAACAACTATATAATTATAATATGTGCAACGCGTGATTCTAGTGGTCGGGATCAATTATTATTAAGGTGTATCATATTTGATATAATATCACTAATAAACTGTATTATTAAAAATTTTAATAGCTATGAGTACAATTTCTAATTAAAATTGAAAATTTTAATTTAAATATTAGCATAACGTGGATGTTAATACATCGGATGTAGAGTTTTCTCTAGCTATCGTAGTTGTATATATGTTCAGCCTATAACGTATTTATAGAACGTGATGAAAAAAATTTGCAACTAATGTAGAGAGAGTTAAGTAAGAAGTCTTAACTCTTTTAAATCTTAAATTTATTTATATAAATTTTGGATCTTTTGGTAAATTAATTTAAAAATTAATTTCGATTAAACTTTTATTAAAATTACAATTAATTCTAATTAAATATCAACTAGATCCCAACAAGATGTAATATCTTATGTTGATTCTTATTTATTGAATATATTATATTTAATCTTAAAGTTTTTAAAACTTTACAATGAAGTTCAACTTGATTAAAATACATTTTCTCTCTTTAACTTGTTATTTGAGTGTGACCCATTCGGTTCTTAGATATGTCGATAATAGATATAAATTATAATCCTAAATTGTATTTAAGATTAGATAAATTAAACTCTTTTAATTCATATTTGATTATCTAATTAGATAATTTATATTCATATAACAATATTAATATCTAGCAACGTATTATGACCTTTCATATATTCGAGAATGTTAAAATAGTTTTTACTAACCTTTTCATATATAATTTTTCGTATAATTCAATTATTTCATCATACAATATTCTAATTAGACATAAAACATATAATTAATATTTACTCTATTTGAGTCCAATCTTTTTGTTTTTGGAAATGAATGAATTGCATTAACTATAGGTGAAACTAATACAATATTACAATGAGTTCCATACAAGTAAGCCTACAATTACTTACAAAATAGTTCCTAAAAGTTTACAAAAAAAGAAGAACCAGACTAATATTGACGTCAACTTATAGTTGTCATCTATTTTCATTTCTAGTGAAAGAGTATGCTAAACATTCTTTGCAACAACAACTCCTTTGATCCAATTAATAATCTTGTCTGTTATCTAGTATTTCTCTTCTTCCTTGTATGTAAAAATTCTATCATTTTTGCTCCTTCCAAAGTGTATAAATGGTAGTAGTAAAAGTAGCTTTGAGAATTATTCCATTAGCCATATTTTGCTTTGAATGACAAATGATCTAGTTCAATGTTTGCTACCATTCATATATGAAATTGCCCATTGTGATTAGGTGAAGAATCCTTCTCCATACTGCTTTAGAGAACCTATATAGAAAAAAGGGATGATCTCTATCTTCCATTTCCAGCTTGCATAAAACACATGTAGAATCAACAATATTATCATGCCATTGAATTTTAGTCTTGCGCTTATTTCTAATCACCAGCCAAGTAACCAAAGAAGCCTTAGGATTCAAGATGTTTCTCTAAAGAAGATAAACCATGGAACATAGGGGAGGCCGTTAGTAAAAAGTTGATGACAAGATTTGTTTGAAAATTTTCCATTTGGAATAAGTGTCCAAATGATTTCATATTCATCATCACATCATTCAGATGGGGAAGGTATTGCATAAGATTATCAAAACCTTGAAAATATCTATTCTATTCACTATTGCAAATCAGAGATGAGACTTTAAGGTTCAGAGATATTCTATTTCTCAAGTGAATCAAGTCAGGATTGCAAATAATAGGTCTAGAGTTTAACCAATTATCAAACCAAAACCATATTTTTTCCTCATTACCTATCTCTTGCTTGATCCATAGGTAGATAGAGTTTCTCAATTTCATCATCTAGATAAGGATCCAAGTGGCCTCCCTTATAAGTGAAGCTTGCTAGAAATTAGAACCTTGAATATGATACTTATGGATCTATTTGATCCAAAGTTCTTTTTGATCAGTGTAAAGTCTCCAGAGCCTCTTGCACATTAGGACCTTTTGCATAGTTGAGATAGAATAATACCTTGGCCACCATGTTTCTTAGGTATTATAACCTTACTTCATTTGATTTTTATTATTGGCTTTATCTGCCTTGCCTGTCCAAAGAAATTCCTTAATTATTCTGTCAATCTCATTTATAATCTTCTTAGGTAGAGCAATGTGAGCTATCTAGTGTAGATGTAAGCAGTTAAAAATTGAGATGATGAGAGTAGTTCTGGCTGCATAAGAAAGAAAAATGTTATGTCAAGCATTTACTCTAGCTTTTATCCTCTCAATGAGAGGAAGACAATCTTGGAATGTTGGCTTTGAGGAAGTGATTGGAATTCCAAGATAACAAAAAAGAGTGGAATGGACATTCATACCTATGATACTTCTCACTTCTGTAATATTCCTAACGTCATGAAATAGATATAGGCAACTCTTTTCAATATTGGCCTTTAACCTCAACCATTCAAAAAAAAGTTGTAAAATTTTCATCATAATGTTAATGGAATGAGTATTAGCTCCACATAAGAGTATTAGATCATCAACATACATAAGATGAGTGATATTCACATCTTTACATTTGTAACGATATTGGAAGCTACCATTGCAGGATGACAACTTGTTTAATAATCTAGATAAACCTTCCATCACAAGTGTGAATAAATAAGGAGATATGGGATCTCCTTATTCGATACCCCTTGCATTCTTAAAAGGTTTAATAGGGAAACCATTTGCTAACACACTTAATGTAGGATGTTGAATGCAAATCATTATCCAATTTACATATTTATAAGGTAGCTACAGTGCTTCCAGACATATATGAATAAACTTCCAACTAATTGTATCAAATGCTTTAAAGAATTCAATCTTGATTGATTAGCTATTAAGGGATTTACCTGAGTTTTATTCCTTCGTCAACTCCTAAAGTAGAAGAATATTATCACCAATATTCCTATCAGGTATGAAAGTCCCTTATGCAATATTAATAATTCCTGTGATCACCAGTTTCAATCTTTCAGCTAATAGCTTAGAAATCACCTTATAAATGGTGTTATAGTAGGATATTAGCTTGAAGTCTTGTGTCTTATGAGGGCTATGCTTTTTGGGTACTAAGCAAATGAAGGTATGATTTAGTTCTTAAGCATTTTTGAAGATGCAAAAAAATATAGCGCTACTTCAGTGAACAATTTTCTAGTGATACCCCAAGTCTTTTAAAAGAATAGTGGAGGAAAACTATCTAGTCCAAGTGATTTGGAATCCACTTCAGTAATCGAAATCCACTTCAGTAATTGAGGACATTACTTGTTCCTTGATTCCTTTGATCAATTGAGCAATCAAAGAGTTGTAGGATGCTATAGTTTGGCGTTAAAGTATT
The DNA here is from genome assembly GCA_026413385.1 of Erythroxylum gracilipes. Classification (NCBI taxonomy): domain Eukaryota; kingdom Viridiplantae; phylum Streptophyta; class Magnoliopsida; order Malpighiales; family Erythroxylaceae; genus Erythroxylum; species Erythroxylum gracilipes. The sequence goes on from JANZLC010000003.1 coordinate 25,467,112, forward strand.
ATCAGCTCCCATCAGATCTAAGAAGTAATTCCTAGTTAATTCTTACAAACCATTCTAATCTTACAAAAACGTAATTTTGTTGACATTTCTTCTAGCTAGTAAAGTGGAGTGGAAGAATTTTATATTAGAGTCTCGATTTTTCATCCATTTTATGTAGCTTTTTGCTTGAGTGTTGAATTCTGCAGTTCCAACATTGTATAGAATTTTTGCAGCTTCCTAATTTCTAATACCCGAAGGTCTGAATTGCATGGAGAATTATAACTGGCTTATTAAACTTGGACCAACTTCTCTTTGAGGGAATTTAGATTTAGGTTTCTTTCAATTAGGAAGTTCTTGAGTGCTCTTTTCACCATTTTTAACTTTTTCATAAATTGATAAGATTTGGAACCCTCCACCTCCTAGTTCCAACATCTATATATGACTACTGAGAAACCCTTTAGCTAAGTGATGCCAATGAAGAATCTGAAAGGAGTGCGCCAAGTTCTACTTTCAAATAGCCTTTGTATCGCATATAAGAGTGATTAGACATTAAGTTCTCTCCAAATTGAGCAAGTGAATTGGGAATTTGGGTGAGCCAAGTAGAGTTGACTAATACTATGTCCAATGTTTTCCTTATGAGTATATTGCCCTGTTGATTGTTACTGTATGTAACTAGTCTTCCAGTCTAGTGTAAATCCACCAAATCCATCTTCATTAAGAAATTAGAGAGTTCCTTGGTTGAGCTAATGTTATAAGTCCTGCTACTTTCCACCTCTTTAAACTTAGAGAGTAGTTATAGTCCCCCACAACAAGTGATTGGTTTTGTATACCCAATTGTAGTCTTTGTAAATCCATCCACTATTTATTTCATTGAAAATGAAAATTGGATGCATATATAAGAGTTATAACAAACACAAGACTCATACATTTCATCTGGCATCTCAAATGATTAAGTTGGTCAGATTCTTCCAACATCTGGACCTCAATCATTCAAGTATTGTAAAGAAAAATGATTCTACCATTATAATGAGACCTATAGTTAAAAAAAGTCTCGCAATCTATTCCCAAAAACTTAGAACCAGTTAAAGTCCGAGCTTTTTTATTTTGGTTTCAATGAGGCCTATAAGATAAACCTTCTTTTCTTTCACCACTTCTTTACTATAGATTCTTTAGCCCTTTAGTGTTCCAAACTAGGATTGACATTGATAGGGAATCCCCTATATGTTTGCTATTTTGATTTCCCCTCTTTCTAGCTAACTTTCTTCTAGAGCAACTAATTTTTTAATGACATTTGAAAAGTATATTCAAAGTGTCATTCTACCTTGATTAGGAATCTTCAAATTAATATTAATCAAGAATAACATAATATTATTGTTAATCACTTTAAGGCAATACATCTTATATTGATCATTCAAATGCCTCTATATAATTCATATACATTCAACTATTGATCGAACTACTTTTGGCTAGAATAAATTATTAATATCATAACATAACAATCTCATATGAGATAATTTGGAGATTCCTGAATAACATGGTCAATTATATAATTATAACAATGAGAATTTTCCCAAGTAATATTCTAAATGAAATTCTCATATAGGATAAGATTAGTGAACTTATTCTCTAATAAATGCATACATATTTATTTAAATAGTTTCGTACTTTAATTTATGAAATCGGCTACTTTACTTTAAGATAAAAATATAATATATTTTAGTCTTTTATGATCTATTAATATATAATATTAATAGAACAATGACGAGAACTAATTTAAGAATAATATATAAATATTATATAAATCTTATAATTACGATCTTATTATAATTTTATTTACAATATACATTTATTATATATATATATTAGCATATATATCTGAATATATATATAATAATAAACAATATCTTTAAATAATTATGATACCAAAACGCAACAAACTTGTTGACATAAATTAACAAAAAATAAATTGTCTTCTCCCATTTGACATTCATTCAAGATGTACCGAAATGTGGGAATCGAAACCTGCTCTTTCTAGTTGTCTAAAAGAACGTAGAGCAAGAAGGTCAACGAAAAAAGAAGTCCCCTCAAAACATGTTATTCCGTCGCAAGTGTTGACTGCGGAGGGGAGGTAGATCCTGATCTAGTCTGGAAAGCTAAAAATAGAAACAGATATACATAAGTCGTAGAAGGAAACAAACAATAAAGTCTTTAAGAATTAGTGGTGTTCGTTCCATTTGCTAGCTAGCTAGCCAGCTGGCCCATCTAAAAGATTTAACAATTTCACATCTAACCATTCTCCACGAATTAGTGGTGTTCGTTCCATTTGCTAGCTAGCTAGCCAGCTGGCCCATCTAAAAGATTTAACAATTTCACATCTA
>JANZLC010000003.1:25492940-25508755 GCA_026413385.1 Erythroxylum gracilipes
TTGTGAATTCGAAATTTTATATTGAAACAACAAAGTAAGGATTAAGTAGTTGTGACTTGTGTTTAATGCATTGGATAATTTTCCAAAATGATACTTATGTTTCTTCTCTCACATCATACATAATTGACAAGTTTGAAATACCATTTCCTATTTCCTTGCCAAATATGGATTTAAATTATGTAATTTAGGTGTTTAGCATATTAATTGCATATTTTAAGTTTTTGCCCTTGACTTGCATATATTGAGGCCTACAAGTTTGTTGAAGTTACTATGACGTTGTTTTGACTCTAGTATAATATTCTCATATCTTGTTTCAAAAACTTAAATTATTTTTTAATGGATTCCTTAACTATATAAAATGCATCCTTGTAATGAAAAATATCCAATTCACTATTTGGTGACTCTATCTCTTTATCTAATGAACATCAATTTGTGGAGGTTAATAGCCCATCTTTAATGTCCACCTTTAATGTTCCTATTAATGGATTGATTTGAGTGTAGACATGTAGTTTGGAGACCCGATTTGAGTTGTGGTTACGAGTTGATATAGAAGTGTTTTTTTTACATGCAGGGGGACCCTGATTTCAAAAGGGGGATGTCCATTTTATAGGAAAAATTCTGCCGAATTTTCAATAGGATCCTGATAAATTCTGACATCCGTTGTGTTATTGCAACAAAAGATCCTTAGCATTAACTTGTGATCTTATTATTAGGCAATTTATTGAGGATAACACTTAATTATGATTTATTTGAGTATAGTTAATGACCTTCATTGCTTATAAGATCACATGGCAATTGTTTTACTATATCCTACTTTCTAAACTGTGAACCATTTTGTTGTTGGATGCAGGTACTCATTTGTCCTCAGTATTTATATTTTGAAGGAAATTAAAGCGAAGCTTTCGCAAGTATTCAATTGACATTCATTTATGTATATGGAGAGTTAATGTCAACAATGAATTGAACCACAATTGAAACTACATTTGTATCAGTGCTAGATCTGTCATCAACAGTTTCATTGGCATACTTCAAGAAGATCGTTCTGCGCTTCGGTTGAGATGGAAGAGAGGCGGGCGGAGGAAATGGATCAACGGATGAGAGAGCAAGCGGAGTAGATGACTGGCATGAGACAGGAAATGGAGCAGATGATGGAACAGTTGAAAGGAAGGCTTAAAGAGGACCACCCGCGATCACCACGACCTTAGATAGTCTAACTCATTATGTTTCAATTACAAACATAAGAATTTATGTACACTTTAATGTGTTTATTATCAGTTTAAATCAATTTAAATTCTTTTAAATCTATTTCATCATTTATTTTTTTGATTAAACAAATTATATATATAAATTAATTTAGTATATACAGATAAGTGAAAGCTGCTGAAAATTTGCATTACTATTACCGACGGATAATTTAATACCGTCGCTAAGAAAAGTAATATTTACCGACGGACACATATATACCGTTGGTAACATCAATTTATTTATCGACGGTATTCCGTTTTCCGTTGGTGCCCACGGCCACCGAACTGCTGGTGTCATCTTATTTGTGGCGACGGAATTTATATTTCCGTCAGCACATATGTCAACTTCTCGATTTTATTAACTTCAGTGCTGATGGTTTTCCTCAATCATTTCTGTCGGTACACTTCACCGACGGACAACGTTTTATCGGCACGGTGTTGTACGCCGTTGTTATACACCGACGGAGACCTTAAACAATATTCGTTGGTATTATATGCTGACAGAATATCTTGCATCGGTACATTATTGTTCTCCATTGTTAATACACCGACGAAAATGTCAAGCAATTTCCGTCGACATATAATACCGACAGCCTCTTTAACGACGGTCTTGACTAACGTTAAATTCCATCGGTGTTTTGACTTGCCGACGGAAATATCTCATTCACCGACGGAAAGTTCCGTCAGTAAACGACTTTTTTTTTGTAGTGATTCTTAACAATTGACTTCTTAGAAAAGTTCCGATTAATTCTATTCCTTTCAGCTTCTTAAAAAAAAATCATATCCATAAGAATACATCCAAACAATTATGAAGTTTATTGCGCACACTTTTATGGATTATAATAATATTTAAATGAAGATAATTATATATATAAATCATTTAAAAAAGTTGATACCGCTCACTGTTATAATCTGTAATATATTTCCAAAGTTTTCTTAATTCATTGTTAGTAATTATATTGTAAACAAATTGGTCATTACCATTCTCTCCTCGACCTTCGTTCGAGGAGCCTGTGGTTTTGCAGTATAGTCAATAGTGAATACCAACGTCGGCTGCTATATATGGCTTCCTAAAGTTCAATTTAATCATGTCTAAACCAAAAAACTAATAATTTTATATCTATGCTATCGCTGTTCTGTATTCGTGTTTCTTATAGTGACGCCATGTAAGAATCTTGTATATCCAACGAAGCTCAATTTCCCATCAGAAGTTCTGATCCAATCCTTGACTATAGAAAAAGCTTCAGGGCCTAGATTCATTTCCTGTTCCACAAATACCACAGTTAGCCAAACTCTTACTGAAATCATAGTTTCTGGACACGATATGAGATTGGCTCTTACCAGTGCCAATTCCTCCACTGATATAGCTCTGTTTCCTTCTTGTTCAAAGTATTCAAAAGCAGTTTTGGCAATCATCTGCCATCCTTCAAGGGCCTCAAGCTGATATGGGCTGATTGCAGCAGCGCAGAATTCCTCAAACCCCAATTTCTTGAAAGATAGTGGTTCCATCTGAAATAATAAGTTGAAAAGAAAATAAAAGGAAATCTTATTTATTCACGTTCATTAAGCACTACTCTTAATCAGAGGTGCATAGGTTCTGATAACTGAAATGGCCAGTCCAGTCATAAAAGATTAGATTCATGGCTTACGTTATGTATTTCGTATGCAATAACAAGAATAATCTATAAAAGTGATCTCTTGGTTTTGTTTCTTCCAATTCCATTTCCTAGTGAATATAGATCTTCAAAAAGCCTGAGTCTGGAAATGTTGGCAATAGTTGATCAAGAAAGCATACCACATTTAAAATGTCAAAAATCCTTGCCTCCTTTATGGCATCAGTAACATGTCTCATTAAAGCCTGCATTTGTTCACCATATATTATCGGTGAGAGTCTGAGAAAGCGAGAAGCTTACTGGATGAATAATTAGTGAGCATAAGAATTGTGCTTGATTTTTCTCAACTATTGCTATAATACCAAGTTTAGAAATAAGAGGATTCAGCTTTTGGAAGTTGAATAGAAGCTAGGTGGAGGCATGAACTAACCGCTCTGAAGTTATTGACAGAGACAAATCCATCTTTTGGGTCCAGGAGATTAAACTGAGCCTTAAGGTAGATGAGCTCCTTTTCTGGAATAGCTTTGGAAAGAGCCTGCAAGTGCAACAACATGGATCAGTATCAGAAATATGAAACTACGATGCAAGTAGTTTTATTGTAATTATTACCTTCAACGCCGCACGCTTGAAAGGTTTTGCACGGATGTAAGACTTGACTAACTTGTAGATGAAAACGTCCAACGGCACAGCTCGGTTTTCGTCTCGTAGCCATGGATGAGCTTCATGCAGAAACAATCACATTCAGACCAGAAGAATGTCCAACTAATTTGACTGACTCAAAAGACTTTTGACTTACTTAAAGCTTGTGCAGCGCTCATTCTTTTTCTGTGATCCTTGTTGAGAAGCCTTTTCACAAAATCTTTAGCTTCTTGTGATACTGAAGGCCATGGTGAATCCTCAAAGTTAGGATCAGCTCTTAACACGGAACGGAAAATTCCAGATTCTGTCCGGGCCCAGAAAGGTCTACTTCCACATAGTAATATGTATGTTATGACGCCTATACTCCACATGTCAGCTTCAACATTGTACGACCTATGTAGAACCTCAGGTGCAACATAATGCGCACTGCCAACGATATCATTGAGCCGTTCATCTGCATACATACATACTATCTATCATCTCAAAACAGAGACACTATTAATGAGGATCGAAATAGGAACCTCAGGATAACGTTCCTGGACTTTCCTAGATTTTACCTGGATTGATAAAATCAGATAGACCAAAGTCAATGATCTTCATTGGAGCATCCTCATCTTTCGCGGTGAAGAGAAAGTTCTGCCAAGTGTTAACAGAATGATTTGTTAAAGTAAGATGTAAACATTGATGGCTCCCTTGAGATGATTTTCCATTGTTTGGTTCAAATGGTCATGTACCTCTGGTTTTAGATCGCGATGTACAACACCTTGTAGATGACAAAAGGCAACTACCTTTAGTATTTGCACAACAATGGCTTTAGCATCTTCTTCTATGTATCGTCCACCTCTGCCCAAGGAAATGTTCACCAATGCGCCATATCAACTACTTGAACCATGAAGTGCAGCAAAATACTGTGTTTAGTAGGGTTTTTTCTTATTACCTTGCTAAGATTCTGTCCAGCAATTCTCCCCCTTCACATAATCTAAGAGCAAAGATTGAAAAAAATAAAAAAAAGTTTGGAACAACATTAAAAAATGACTCCAGACCATTCCAAATAAAAGAATTAAGGTTAGATAAGATAGGAAGAACGACAAAAACATACTCCATAACAATGTACACGTTGTCATCATCTTCAAAGGCATCATGAAAAGTAATCATATGCTTATGTCCGGATAAAGCTTTCAATATATTCACTTCCCGACGAACATCTTCTATTGACATTGCAGTAGTCATCTGGCATTTATGGAACAAAACCTTGCTTGCTTAAGCATTTAGTGATATGATTAGTTGAGTTAGTGAAAAACAGAAGCAGAAGAACAAAGACCTTAGCTTTGGAGATGATCTTAACAGCTACAGGGTGTCCCTTAAGCACACCCTTTTTGGGCGTAGCCATACATGTATTACCAAAATGGCCTCTCCCGATCTCTCTCCCCAGTTGATACTTGGCTCCGAAATTCTTGGCGTATCCGAAACTCTTATCCAACGGCGTTAGCACCTCCTCCTCCTCTTCCACCTCTGCTTCCACGTGTGCCACCTTTCCCTCCGGAGTAGTCCCCTGCTGGGTTTTCTTCTTCTTCTTGAGCCCCGTCCTCCTCATGATGGCCATGATGGGCTTGGCCGGCGATGGTGGCGGTAAGGGCCACTTGAACTTCCTGCTCCCAGGCCCAGGCGTGGGGGACGATCGCACTCCCGCGGGAAGCGGACTCGGGAAGGGAGTAGATGCGTAAACGGTGATGTTAGGCTCAACGGACTGCTGCGGCGGAGCCTGCAACGGAGGCGGCTTGAGGCTGGGGTTGAGAGTGGAGGTGTTGTTAATTTCTGCATTGGAGGATGGATCAGGAACAAGGTCTTTGCTGCAGCAATGGCCCATCGAACTAGAGCATCACTGGAACAACTGAGCAGCAGCCGCAATAGTAGTAGTACTGCACTAGTTATTTAGTTAGTGATTCATTTGAGAGAGCGAGCTAGAGTCATGGATATGGTGAAAAACTTATGTCAAGTGTTGGTGTGTTACGAGGGAGCTGTTTCTTCTTATGATTAGAATTTGTCGTGCAGCCGTATTTGTGGGAACTGTTGCTCTTTAACATTCTTCCAAATTTAAGAATAGCCTTCATTATTTATAAGTTTCTCGAGTTCACAGTTTCCGAATCAATCATATCATTCCATTGTAAATTATTGTATAATAATTCATATTAAGAACTTTATCTACCTTATAAATATATCTAAGATTAAAGGGTATGAAAATGAATTATGCCTTGCCTTGAAAAGATATGTCTTAATCTCTCCATGTTTAAGTTAATGGAAGACGTATATAAATATAAGCTTAAAGGATTCTTCTAATGAAAAGGGTTATATTATATCTTAGTCTATCTTGCCAAGACTATACAATACAACTTATACATATAGATCTCATATTTTTGTGCAACATGGACCGATTTAGTGCTTATTGCTTTCAATATACGTATAAAATACATAAATGCAAAGCAATAAAATAAAAAGGTGACGACTGACGAGCCGTCCTATTCGTCCTACTTAACTTTTAGCGTGGTTTAGTTCGATATTGTTGTCCCTCGAAGGTGGTCGAACTTGGGAACACATGCATAGACAAGGTCGAGCTTCGAGGAACTTTGAAGGTGATTGCTAGTTTGCTATCCTGATGATAATGTGTTAATAGTACAAAATCAGGGATTGATGTGAGAAGCAAATGTAAAATTAAGCTGGATTCTAGGGGGTTTCTTGACATCACTGAAGCTGGTTTCCTTTGGTTGAATCGCCGCTGCCAAACTTAGAAATCTAAGAAAAAGACTACTGTTTCTAGTTGAAGGGTATCCATGGAGATTTCGCAGAGTCCTCAAACTCTCACTTATCTGTTCTTTATATATATATATATATGAACAAATCAAAAAGTACCGGAAATCTAACCAAGATTCCTTTGTTGGAATTATCTGCGTGTTTTTGCCTTAGCTTGATCTCTTGTTTAATTGTTCCATTTATAAGAGTTTCTAATCCTTAAAGATGCATGCAAACTAAGTATGGCCTGCGTAGCTAATTAGTTTCAGGTTGGTTCGGTAATTAAATAGACCATGCAGACTAAACTAATTGCATTCTTAAGTTAGGTTACTTAATCTTGTTAATTTTCTTAAATAGACAAATAAATACATGGCATGGGTATCTTGTCTTTGAGCAGTTTAATTGACGACGATACTTAGGATGTCCCACTTGGACAGGGCAACTTGGACAGGGATCACCTCCCACTTATGACGGATATGTAGGAATCATAAAGTAGTGCATATAATATATAATATATAATTGGGCGCAGTGAGTTACTCTCCAGCTGATTGAAAGTACTTCTCGTCTCCTTAATGCCTTGTTATTAAGATGCCTCCAACGTTCAACCTTTGTTTAATGAACCCGTAAATGTATATGATAATATTTTAAAAATCGAACAAGAAGTTAAATCGTAAAACAAGAGTTTAATATTTAAAATATTCAACCGATATTAGAACGTCATAAAATCAGTTAAAAATTAAAAAATAAAAATTTTATGATTAAAGGAGACTGTCATTTTCTATCAAAAATTTAAAATTTAATTGAAAAATGAAACTTTTAAATGAAAATTAATTAATTTATTTTAATTTATAAAAATTGATTAATTTATGAAATTGACCAATTAATTAATTAATTGTTCGATAACAATAAGAGTTATTAAAGTAAATTAAACCAAAAAATTAAAAATCAAACCGAAAAGTCAACCAATTTAAAGTTTTTATGGTTAAACCGACGAAAACGGTTAGATTTGTATATTTTACAAATACTACTTGATGTAATATGTATGTATCATTAGCTTTGTTAATATTGGGATATACTTGAAATGTATTATTACAACAGTGTTGGGATTTGTCACTACAGCCAAAGGTACAAAAATTGTTGCTACTAGTTATTGATGACGATTTAGTTTCATCACACAAAATATCACTAAATTCCTGTAGCTAAAAGCTATAAGCGACGTTTTTGAGAAATCGTCACTAATAGTTTTTGGCTACGCAGCGACGTTTTGCAAAAAACCATCACCAATAGGTTTGCCTATGCTTATTTTTCGTAGCTAAAAACTATTGACTACGTTTCAAGGATCATATTCAAAAGAAACGTAGCTAAAAGCCAAATGTTTTTAAAATATTTTTGGCTACATTTTGTAAAATATAGTCAAAAAATTTTAGCTACATTTTAACCAAATGTTATAACATTTTGGAATTAATTATTTGTTACATTGTTAATCCATATTAGCGTATATAATGTATCGATATATTTTAATTGTTAATTTATTATGCAAAAAATTGTACAAAAATAATTGATAATTTGAAACATTATATATAAAAATAAAATATTATTAAGTTTCTTCATATACAAGATTTTAATTACAACTTCAACAATTATTATATATATAGAGACTAGTTCACAAATTATAAATACTGAGATTATAAAAAAAATTGCAATATATCGATCAACCTATAATAATCCAAAAAGCGTAGTTTAAATATAGTTAAAATATTGTGATTATTGAAACAATATTGCATAATTAAAAAAATCACATAACTTTACCATTCAGACATAATCACTCAACCATTGCATCTTCTTCAATTCTGTAATTCAAGAAAAAGTATTAAATTTAAATTATAATACAAACAAGAATTAAAATAAAAAATTATAAGAGATATAATTAATACCATTCACTTTCATCTTCACTACTATTATAATCTGGGCCAAGTATTTTTCTGTAGTACTTATTATACTTGGCTAATTTTTTTTCGAGTATGTTATAATTCAGCCTTAAGCATCTTGTTTTCCTCATGAAGTTGTTGAATGAATGTTTACTTTATGAAGTTGAAACATTTGGCTTAGGCCAAAGTTAAGACTTTTGATATAGCTAGAACGTGTACCAAGCATATTGCAAATGTCTTCTACATTGACGTCATTCTCCTCAGACATTGATTTCTGTAACAACTCTTGCATCTTATTCTAAAATTAAAAAGACAAAACCAGTATTCAATGCAAATATTATTAGTTACTACTACATAAATAAATAAACTTAAATATTAAACAATTTTTTTGTACTTACATAGTTATTTTCCGCTTCTTCTAACATTCACCCTTTACCTTCCTTATAGTGAGTGACTTTGTATAGTGTGATCCTATCACACTCTTGTCCATATAGTTCCTTTTTACTTTGTTTTATGAAAGAAAAATACAAGATATAATAAATAATATAGTGTTTATTGATATAATTATAACTTGCAAACAAAGATATTACATATTCAGTTCGAAAGAATACAAATGATTTGGATCCTTAATTATAAGGTGTTTTCATTTTTCCTCTATTAATCTTTGTCTTCTCACAATTTTCTGAAATAAAAAAAGGTAGTCATTAAATCATCTAATAAGATTAATGGAAGCAATTGTGAAGAGAAAAAGACAAACTTGAACTTTGGAAGAGGCCCAATAATTACACAAATTATTCTAATTTTCTTAAGACATTCGTTCTTAAACATGTCTCCTTGTCTCAGCATCAGAAGGAAAGGATTTATAAAAGTGATGCAACCTATAACGATGATCCCTGGTCCTTGGTTTCAATAATGAAATTATGCAGTTTGAAACATTAGGGCTCGTAACATCAATAATATTCAATTTCAACCGCGAACAATACGTAGTGTAATTAATTTTAAAATAAGTGAAAATATTGCATATAGTTAAATAAATTGAAAATTTACAACAACTTTATCCAAAGATTTTCAAGCAAGTTATCTTCTTTCAAGTCCTTAACAGGCTTCAAACAAGGTAATTTTGTTCTCGCAATAATCCCTAACTTGACAATTTTGCAGATTGGATTTTGTCTACAAAACAACCTTACAAAGTATCAACATGTATTGATAACTTGCTATTTATTGCAACATTCATTCATTGCAATTCACAACCTCTAGTTTTACCTCCACATCATTTTTTAATATTGACATTAGAACCAAACAAAAAATTAATAATGATAAGAAAATACGTATTAAACATGTAAATATATATTTGTGCATAAGTCTATTTATAGGTGTTAAATATTAATAAACCTGCAGATCCCTCTGTACTAGTTAATTCATTGTTGTTTGAGGAAGAATGAGGTTGTGTATGACTAATTTCATTGGTGACTAAGCTCGAAAGTTATTATTGGCTAAGAATTGAATTGATGTCACCTGCCGATTGATCTAGTTGAAGTTGCAGATCTCTTTGTTCTACAATTTCCTTACTTTCCACCTTCTTCCATTTGTTTATTCTAAGTGCCATTATATTGGATATCTATAAAAGCAAACGTAAATTTTAATAACATTACAATCAACATATACTTTCAACCATAAGCATTAATCGCATTAACATAAGTCAATCATCAATAATACGTATTAACACAACTCAATCATAAACAATACTCATTAACATAATTCAATCACTAACAATACAAATTAACATAAGTCAATCATTAATAATATGCATTAGAATAAACCAATCATCAACAATGCACATTGACATAAGTCAACTATCAATAATACACATTAACATAACTCAATCATTAAAAAAAAATCAATCATCAACAATACACATTACCATAAGTCAATCATCAACAATGCATATTAACATATGCCAATCATTAATAATACATATTGACATAAGTCAACCATTAATAATACACGTTAACATATTCCAATCATCAACAATACACATTGACAAAAGTCAACCATTAACAATATGTATTTACATAAGTCAACCATTAACAAAAGGCATTAACGTAAGTTAATCATCAACAATACGCATTAACATAAGTCAATCATCAACAATATGCATTAACATAAGCCAACCATTAACAATACGTATTGACATAAATCAACCATCAACATATCATATTAACATAACTCAACCATCAATAATACGCATTAATATAAATGTTACCAACATTACATTTGAAACAATATAAAGAACACTTTTATTACTTTCAATCACATGATTAAGATCTTAATAATCATCATCATTAATTGCATTATGATTCAACTCTTTATCACTATTATATTCGACTACAGTATCATCATCGTCATATAATTCATCCTCAGTATATTCTTCAACTATTTGTACAATAAGATTGGCTTATGCCTTATTTGCTTTTAGTATATTGTGATCAACATCTCTACTATGGAATGATGATTTATCTACATCTTCTATTTGTAAGGCTCTATTATTAAGGTTCGATTCAATCTCTTGATATACTTCCTTTTCACAAAAATCAAAAACATTTTGGTGTTGAAACTTTTGAACAACTTTTCAATTGATGCCCAATATAATGTCGTTCAGGTAGAATACTTGGTTCACTCAACTTACAAGCACAAAGGGCTCATTATCATACCATGTGTTACTAAATTTGATGCTAGTAATATCGCCATTCACTTTTATGGTCATTCCTTTGTCACCAATATTAAACCATCTGCACTTAAATAGAACAATCTTTTTATCCTTGATATAATGCAACTCTATTATTTATGAGATGAAAATGTAGTAAAAAAATTAAAGCTTTCTCAAACTTGGTTGCTTGTTTGCTAAAAGGAGGATAATGTGTACCATCTTGCTGAAGAATTCTCTGAATAGGCATATTCATAATCATTTTAGCTAGCTTAGATGCTAAGTCTATGTTATGCTCTAATGGGTACTAGATTTCTAATGCCTTACGGTATCGATAAATATCAACATTAGATTAGGTTTATAGTTTATGTGACATACCAAAAGGATGCATACTAAAATGATCAAGCACTCGAACATATACAATAATCTTCCTTGTTCTTCTTTTTAAACTCTTATTCTCATCCTTAGCTTTTGGAGTTTCGTGAAAAAGAAAGAAACTAGCTTAGAGAGAAGGAAAGGAGAGAAGGAAAATTACTTAGATGGACGAACGACGACTGACGAAGAAGGACAAAGATAGACAACGTGCGAAGCTACCTTCCAGAATGCGATTGGTAGAGGAAAAAGAAGACTTTGGCAGAGGAAGAAGAAGATTCATCATTTGGTTTTAGATAAGATGAAAACAATGTCGTTTTCGTTAAATTATGGAAAACTATGGGAACATTTGGTGACGATTTTAGGAAAACATCACCAATGGGTCAACTATTGGCAACGACTCTAAGGAAACATCACAAATTGGTTGACCAATGTTGACAATGCATAACAACATTTTTCGACGCTTACATAATTTGTTGCTAATGGTTTTCTTGTTGCTCGACGATTTAAGAAAAACGTCGCAAAAGGTTAACTATTATATGGTGATGTCGCAAATGGCTATTCCCAAAAGCATTGCAATAGGCTAACCATTTGACGACGTTTAGACTTTGGTGACAATTTTATCATATATATATTTATATATTTAACAAATTTTATGTAATATAGAAATTCTATAAAATAGTATAGAATTTTTATATAATAAATAGAATTTTGTGACGCCACGTAAAATTGTCAAATCATATATTTTAAAAGAGAAAAATAAGAAATATGAATCTATATATTATTAATTAATTTTGTGCTTATAGTTTTATAAATTTTTTAAATGACATTGTTATTAACTGAATTTATTTTTAGACTTAGAATCATTGTCAATAAGACTTAGAATCATTGTCAATAATATTAAATTTGATTTTTAAGAATATGATATTAATATTTAACATTGATTTCCATTTTTACTATATTGAAATTATTTTTTAATTTTATTGTAATTGATATAATTATATATAGTATTTAATATAATGATATATGAATGTATAGATAATAATTGTAATTAATACAATCATATATGAATGTATAGATAATAGATAAATTTTCTCATAGCTTAGTTATCATATTATTCTATTTAATCATAATTCTCTATTTATTATATATAAATTCTATAATATTATATAGAATTTGTATATTATATATAATTTCTATAATATATAGAGTGTGATATATAGAAAAATGGTTTGATGACAAATTATTAAATCGTCGCGAAAAGGTTAACAATTGGCAATGCTTCTAGAAAAGTGTCGCAAAAAGGTACCTATTCTCAATGAATTTAGAGAAGTGTCATCAAAGGTGTAGCCTTTTGCGGCGCTATGTTCAAATTGTCATATAAGTGTTTCCTCTTTTAGGGATGATTTTTAAAAATTGTCACAAATGTTTGACATTTTTGCCACAATGTTTGTATTTGTCGCCAAAGGTGAAGCCAAAACTACGTCGTTTTATGAAATTGAAAAACCCAAAGACAGGATATAAATCGTCATTTTCGTCCTAAATTCCTCTTCATAACTGCGATTAAGTCTTTTCTAGTTTGGTGTCTTAGCTCCCAGCTTCGTCTTTGTCTCCACACGACGGTTTTCATTTTCTAGGTAATTTATTTCCACAATACCTATACATAATGTGTTAGACTTCATTTGGGTGAGTGCAAACCTTGCTTGTCTCTATAAGTGGAGGAGATTTTCATTACTTTTTCAAAGCATTGAAATGAAGGGGGAGCCTATGCCCTGTAGAACCCCACAGTTAACGTTTGTACACTAATTTTTTTAAATTTCTATTGTTTGTTAGAAGTTTAGGTTTAAGATGTTCTCTCTTGTTAATGCTTCTGGTCAGAAATAATGCATTATATTTATACCCATGTTCAAAATTAATGCATGGATTGATCACAACTACAAAGATAAGTAGTGAACTTTACCTTAATTGATAAGCATCTTTGTATTAGATGTGATGATAGAAGATTTAAAAAAGTTATATGGTGTATGTTGTATAATTTGGTAGTGCATTTATGTAGGTTGTGACTTATGTTTGGAATAGACAATGTATCAAAGTATTGATTCTGTGTGTAATAGAAACTTTCTTTTCTTATATGAATAGGTTATAAACTCAACTTCAACTAAGTATACTGACTTTTTGATGTCCATTAATAGTCTTAGAAGTGTGTCAAATGTGAAAAGAACATTCAAATAAAAAGTCTTTTATTATTAAAGATGACAAATCACATATTAATCCGTGGCATGTACTCCATGTTTTATTAATCTTTAAAGCTAAGTGATAAACTTAGAATGTGCTTGTGCAGGGGATTTTTGATTGGCTAAAAAATTAAGTTCTGATGATTTTTGCTTCTTATGTGAATATTTTGTTAATTGCATATAACTTTATATAACTTTTTGTTTCCTTGCTTAATGGTACACTCTGCTTCTATATTGATTATATTTATGACCTGTTTTTGTTTCTATTGCCTTTTCAAAATAAAACTGCTAGCATAAATTCATCATGAAATGTAAATATGGCAAATAGTTTTCGATAATAAAAATGAGTTCCAATGTAAGGTATCTAACAAAATTTTCCCTATTGAAGAACAAATCGATGCACAATAAATCTGCTCACTAAAGTTTAATCACCGCTTACTTTGAATAACCAATCTTCTTCTTCAAGGTTATTAGTATCATTTGAATTTGCTCTCTTTCTTTATTATCTATATCTCATTTTCTATTAATAAGCTATTTGATGAATGTGTGATTGTATATACTATGTCTTGTGTAAAGCCTGCTCGAATCTTCAAGAGAACATAGATAAAAATGGAGACAGTGCATTGTCCTGATAGTCCGTACAGGATTAGGTAAATATGTAGTTTTGAAACAATCATCGATTGTGAAAAATATGCCTATTCGCTATGACGATGATGGAGTCATATAATCAGGTATGTATTTATTCGAATTTGGGTTCCTTATACCATTTGATTTAGCTTTTTTAGTTTTTAGGTTTTAGGATTTAATTTTTCAAAGGATTGCGAGGAAATTAAGTTGATTGTTCTATATGGTTTTTTCCTTAGGTGAAACGTATGATACATGCAGTTCATCTAATTCACTGTTCCATACTATATATAAGAAATCATTCAATGTATCTTCTACAAGTTTATTTAAAGCCAAGAAGTTGTTGGAAGAGGTTGTCAATAAACCAACTATTAGGGGAAGATCTTTGTCTGTTTTAATTGATGTCATCGAATGTGCAAGTAGCCTTATCTGAACGTACATTATTATTAAATGAAGGTTGTACTTAAATTTTGTTTTAAATTGAGATTTTTTAAATCATTTATCTTCATTAATTTATAATTAAGTAACTTAAATGTGTTACTTATAGGTCCTTTATAGTTTGATGATAAGAGAGAATTTATTTTGATAAAATATTGTAAATGAGTTCTGAACTCAATCTCACATCTAAGTTATATTGTAATGAAAAGGAAAGAGATAGTTTTTTGGCTATTGAATTGCAAATTTAAAATTTATATATTACCAATCATGTAACTCCAAAACTGTATGTGTTGGAGTTAAGCAGAGAAGATATGGATTCAAATCTTAACAGATTAAGTTCAGCAAAAACTTGGTGCTCCAAACAACATTGGTACGTGGATTATTCTTTTGAATGGCTTACGCTTGGCACGCAAAAGGTAATTACTTGAAATTTCATGGATGTGTTATTATCTCCTTTTTTTTTGATATATTAGAAGGTCCTAGATTACCTGTTATTTCAGATAATCTTTTCAATCAATGAACTTCAAACCATAGTATACTTGTAAGCAGTGATATAGGTGTAATACGTAACAGTGCCTTAGTTACGTATCCCAAATCAAACATGAAAGGGCAAGAAATGAAGAAATGAGGAAAATACCTGATTTCGATCTCCGAAACTTCAAATGAGCTTTTCAAAGCTGAAACAAGCGCGAATCCATCGCCGTCTTCATGGGAACTACTCTCCAAGACCCGTGTAAGGTCCTTCTATATTTTTCTCAAAATGTAAGCTCTCTTAACGGGTCAGAGAATCCTTATGCTTATGATTGATATGAGCAACTGTAGGAGACCTTAACTGTAAAACCTCACTCCCGTGTGACCCGAACCCGATATCGTTGGTGATATCCGAGTCTGTGCCCTGTGAGGGTGGTGTACTACATCAGTTGGTCAAACGAATCTCAATATAAGATTTTTTTAAAACATTCATTCCCACGGAATGGATAGTGAACAATTTGAGCCCACGTTCATAAATAAACATGTTCAGTTAATACAATCATTTAACAACAATTTACAATCATTTAATAAACAAAAATTCATAATCAAATTGGGTTAATTATGAATACAGAGATTTCAGAATACAATTTGAATGGAACACTAATGCAGACACGAACTGATCCTGACCTCTATCCTTCACTTGCCTACAGTAGACATACTCCCGTGTTAACCGGGGTATTCTTCAAGACCTGAAAAATAGA
>JANZLC010000003.1:25554212-25568527 GCA_026413385.1 Erythroxylum gracilipes
TGGAGTGATAATTGCTTAAGAATAGGTGAATTTGGGATGCTTAAGAGTGTATGGAAGGTTAGAATGGGTTTAGGACCCTTTGGAGGAGTTTTAGAGGTGAAAATTTTAGTTAATCCGTAGGTTACACGGTCTACCCATGTAAATTTACACGGGCCGTGTATTTCCCAGCGCAGGACACCATTTTAACCCGTAAGTCACACGGGCAGCCCGTGTGATTTCACACGGTCCGTGTGTTTTGACCCCCTAAACGACAAAATTGAAATTTTGGTCTCCATGAAAGTTGTATTCCTAGAAGTCTTGTTTCCAACCGTCCACAAACGAAGTCAATCCGACACCTAAAGTGAGAGTTATGACGTTTGCGCCAAAGTATGTTCAATAGGAGTAAGGATAGGAACATATCTGATTCGATTCGCCATAACTCCTTCGTCCGACCTCTAATTGATGTGATTCTTGAAGCAATAGAGTCCTAACACATTTTCCTATATCTCCATAAAAATTTGTGGTACTTGGTGTTGAATTGAAAAAGAATGATCAAAGGAAAGTGTGGGAGTCTGTTGGAACTTTGTAAATGGGATTAGGCATACTTCAATGTTTTGATCGTATTTGGACCTGTAGAATTCCAAATGAGATGGTTTTTGATTTGAAATAAAGTAAAGAAATAGGGCTACAAATCAAGTAAAGAAGCTGAATTTTGATTTAGTCTCTAAGGTTTTCAATTTCTAGATAGACATTGGGTTTAGTGCACTGTTTTGGGATAAATACCCGGGATTGTCATGAATATGCATTGTGCATCTTTTATTTCATTCATGTGCATTATTAAACACCTATGATTGTTTAAATTGTGATATATGTGTATGGTATTTGTTATAGAGGAGCAACTGGAATGTCAACCTACAGACGTTGCCGGAACTTCCAGGCACTAGCTTCGGAAGCAGTTGGTGAGTAACCTAGATGGTTTCTCTTAATAATTGTTTGCTTATGATTATGTTGTGAATGATGATTGAATGTATTTGATTGTGGATTCCGGACAGAAGGTCTGATGACTAAGTATTGTGGATTGAGATATTGAAGTGCTGCTTGAATGTGAATATGAGACCTATGTGCTTTATAACATGATTGATTGATGTACATGTATTCCATTCATGAATGCATAATCAGATAATGGCAGTTGTGACCAGAGTAGCCAACGAATAGAGCTTAAAGCTCAACGAGTGAAAATGAGCTTCAAGCTCAAAGTGATTCAGAGCCTCAGGCTCAATGTTTAATGCGCTCTTTATGGGACAGTACAGGCACACGGTCACAACAACGTAATAATTGGCAAAAGTGTCTCATAAGCATTTCACTTGCATCTTGTTCAGTGTATTTGATTGATCGAAATGCAGAATTGTTTATGCTTACATGAAAATGTGATACTTGTGCAAAGTGCAATAGTGTGAATTAATTGTGATATGAATTGATGTGTTGCATGAATTGAGCGAACCATCGATGATGGTTACCTCATTGAGTTCGTAAAACTCACCAAAATTGTAATGTTGACTTTTTAAGACCGAGAGACGACGCTAGTTACTAATTGGCTCCACTACCGTGTAGATTGTGTTTGGAAAAGTGAAGTCATGGCTCAAAGGTTGGTCAGCCGGGATTTTTGGATGACTTAGTTAGACTTTTCAGATTTCCTCTTTCATGTAGTACTTTTGTACTAGGTTTTTGGTTGATGTAAAGTTAGAATGTACAGTTAGAAAAGTTTGAAGGAAAATGTAGACTTTTGATTTTGAGAAATGAAATGAGGAAAAGTTAGTTTCAAAAATATTATGGTTTTTCTATTGATGTTTTATAAGCAAATTTTGATCTGATGCTATGTGAAGTGAATGTAATGATAGAACGTAGCTCGCCCTTATCGTAAGTTATGTACCGGAATGACCTCCGGGCGTCTTGGTGTTACATTTAGGTGGTATCAAAGCACAATTGGCATCTGTTGGGACATATAGGAATATTAGGTATGAAATATTTTGAGAAATGCAGAAAATGATGGAAATTACTGTTTATTATAGGTCATCTTCCCTAGGTGATCAAATTGATCAACCAGTTGACCAAGGATCGGTAGGAGCCAGTAGGGAGTCCTCGATACCTCGATTTGAGGAGTTGCCTCCTAGAGTTCCTGAAAGAAGATAAAGGAGGTATGATAGGCTGCGGAAGCAGGCAGCCGTGGATTTCTATGGCAGCACAGACCCTGCTGAGGCAGAAGGATGGTTAGAGAGGACAGAGAGAGTGTTTGACCAGATGGACTGCGAGCCTGATGAGAGGTTCGACTATGCAGTGTCTCTCCTGCAGAGCCCAGCATATCAATGGTGGAAGACTGTCCTGGGCAGTACCACCAGGCCTTGCCAGTTGAAGTGGGAAGATTTTTTGAGGGCCTTCAGAGACAACTACATGCCTAAGATCTATTTGGACATGAAGATGCAGGAATTCTTGGAATTGAAGCAAGGTAGGCTGACAGTAGCTGATTATGAAGTATGATTCAATGAATTAATGGGTTATGCCACTGCTTTGATCCCTACAGAAGCAAACAAGTGTCGAAGGTTTGAGAATGAACTGAATATGGAGATCAGAACAAGGTTGGCGCGGTCAGATATGGGAACTTTTATTGAGTTGAGAGCTGGTGTTGTGAGAATTGAATAGTTAATGAGGGAAAAGCAAGCTGAGACTGGGCAAAGGTCCATAGGAAAGAGGCTTAGCGAGAGTCAGGGCAGTTCTGGCAGGGGCTATAGTAAATGCCAGAACAGATCATTCAAATCATCAGGTGGATCCAGGCAGTCAGGATTTGGGCAGAGGGGCAGGTTTACACAGACTAGTAGTGGAAGGGGTACGGAACAGAATCAGCCTGCAGTTTGTGGTGGCGAGTGCTGGAGGTTGACTGGAGCTTGCCTCAAATGTGGCTCCATGGACTACCAGATCAAAGATTGCCCAGCTACTTTGAAAGCTCAGTCTGCTATCAGTGGGCAAGCTGGGAGTAATACTACAGTCCAGCAGAGCAGAGGTGGTGGATCTGGACAAAGAGGCAGAGGTAGAGTCAGAGGAAGAGCTGGGAATTCTTCCATGAGGACTGAGGGACGGGGCAGTCGATCGCAGTCCCAGGCCCGGGTCTATGCCAAGACTAGGCAGGAGGCCCAAGACTTACCAAATGTGGTAGCAGGTGCGCTTCTCCTTTATGATTTTTGCACTGCTAGATCCAGGATCCACGCACTCCTTTATCGCACCGCAATTGGCATGTAGACTGCATTGTGATAGGGAGTCCCTACAGTATGGATTAGAGGTAAGTATGCCAATAGGTAGTACTACGATTATAGGAGAGGTTTGCAAGGGATGTTTGATTAGGATTTGATCAAGCAATATTATAGGCAAACCTTATTATATTGCAGTTGAGAGAGATAGATGTGATCCTAGGCATGGATTGGCTCACTGCTCATAAGGCCATCATGAACTACTACACCAAGGAGGTAGTACTGGAATCTCCTAGTCAGTTGAGGGTAGTATTTAAAGGAGTTAGTTAGGTAGTGCCAGCTAGAATGATATCTTTCTTGAGTGCATTGAGGTTGATGCAGGAAGGATGTGAGGCTTTTCTAGCCCACATCATTGATATTAGAGTAGAGCAAAGTATACAAGACATCCCAGTGGCTAGGGAGTTCCTGGATGTGTTTCTCGAAGAGTTACCTAGTTTACCACCAGATCGAGAAATAGAATTCACAATTGATTTAGTTTCAGGTGCTGCTCCTATATCTATTCCTCCGTATAGGATGGCACCTATGGAACTGAAGAAGTTAAAGACTCAGCTTCAGGAGTTGCTGGAAAAGGGCTTTATAAGGCCCAGTGTTTCACCATGGGAAGCTCCAGTACTATTTGTGAAGAAGAAGGATGGGACTTTAAGGTTATGCATCAATTATAGGCAACTAAATCGGGTGATAGTGAAGAATAAGTATCCATTCCCTAGAATTGATGATTTACTTGATCAATTGTAGGGAGCTCAGGTGTTTACTAAGCTAGATTTGAGGTCAGGGTATTATCAGTTGAAGATAGCTGAGACTGATGTACATAAGAGTGCATTCAGGAGCAGATATGGGCACTTTGAGTTTTTAGTGATGCCGTTTGGGTTAACTAATGCCTCGACAGCTTTTATGGCCTTGATGAATAAGGTATTTCAGCCCTACCTCGATCGATTTGTGATTGTCTTTATTGATGACATCTTGGTGTATTCGAAGAATAGAAAGGAGCATGCTGAGCATTTGAGAGTCATCTTACAGATCATGAGAGAAAAGCAGTTGTATGCCAAATTTAGTATATGTGAATTTTGGCTGAATCAAATTGTGTTTTTGGGACATATAGTGACTGGAGACGGCATACAAGTAGATCCAAAGAAGATAGAGGCAATGATGAATTGGGAAGCTCTGAGAAATGTGTCAGAGATTTGAAGCTTCCTAGGATTGGCTGGCTATTATCGGAGATTTGTCGAGGGGTTTTCTCTGATCTCGGCCCCTCTAACAAAACTTTTGAGGAAAAATGTAGTGTTCAGATGGAATGAGGAGTGTCAGAAGAGCTTTGACGAGTTGAAACATCGGTTGACTACTGCACAGGTGTTGGCTATTCCATCGGGGACTAGAGGTTATGTGGTGTATAGTGATGCTTCCCATCAAGGTTTGGGATGTGTACTGATGCAGCATGACAGGGTGATTGCTTATGCCTCGAGATAGTTAAGGTCTCACGAGGTAAATTATCCAGTACATGATTTAGAGCTAGCAGCAGTTGTCTTTGCTCTAAAAATTTAGAGACATTATTTATATGGGAGACTTTTCAGATCTTTACTGATCATAAGAGTCTAAGGTATTTGTTAAGTTAGAAGGAGTTGAACTTGAGGCAGAGGAGATGGATAAAGTTATTGAAGGATTATGACTGCACTATTGAGTACCACCCGGGGAAAGCTAATGTGGTGGCAGATGCTTTAAGCAGAAAATCTAATATCAGTGCAGCTCAGATGCAGTTATCGAGATTACCCAATTTGATTCATTTACGAGTTTTGAATGTGGAATTGAATTTGGGGCAAGATAGGACCTTGATTGTGACTTTGAAGTTGAGACCAATGCTACATAACAAGTTGAAGCAACATTTCTGGTGGCCTGGAATGAAGAAGCAAGTGACAGAGTATGTATCTAGGTGTATGACTTTCCAGCAGGTGAAAGCTGAGCACCAGGCTCCAATTGAGAAGCTACATTCGTTACCCATTCCGGAGTGGAAATGGGAACGGGTCACTATGGATTTCATCATGGAATTGCCTAAGACTCCGATGCAACATGATGCTATATGGGTCATAGTGGACAGGTTGACTAAATCGGCCTATTTCTTACTAGTGAGAGAGAATAACTCACTTGATCAGTTGGCCCAGAAGTATATGAACGAGGTGGTACGATTGCATAGGGTTCCAGTGTCCATAGTATCGGACAGGGATCCCAGATTTACTTTGAGGTTCTGGAGGAGTTTGCAGTTTTCTATGGGTACTAAGTTGAACTTTAGTACAATATTTCATCCTTAAACAGATGGACAGACTGAGAGGACAATCAAAATTGTTGAGGATATGCTCAGAGCTTGTGTATTGGAGTTTAGAGGAACTTAGGATCAATATATATCATTGATAGAGTTTGCCTACAACAATCATTACCACAGTAGTATCAGGATGGCACCATACGAGGCATTGTATGGAAGAAAGTGTCGGTCGCCTCTGTATTGGGATGAAGAAGGCCTGAGAATGATTGAGGGCCCAGAGTTGATACAGGAAACAGTGGATAAAGTGAAGTTGATTCGAAGCCGAATTAAGGCGGCTTAAGATAGACAGAAAAGTTATATAGATCAACACCGGAGGGATATGGAGTACAGTGTCAGAGACAGAGTTTTCTTAAAAGTGTCACTGTGGAGAGGAGTTTTGAGATTCAGTAAAAAGGGCAAGTTAAGCCCTAGGTACATTGGTTCATATGAAATCATTGAGAAGATTGGACCTTTGGCCTATAAGTTGGCTTTACCAAGTGATATGTCGCAATTGCATAATGTATTCCATATGAGTATGCTCCGAAGGCACCGATCGGGTCCGACACATGTGATACCGGCTTAAGAGATTGAGGTTACTAGTAACTTAAGTTATGTTGAGGAGCCGATCAAGATTGTGGGATCACGAATCAAGCAGTTGAGATACCGGGTCATTCCATTGGTGAAAGTCCTATGGAGGAACCACTCAACTGAGGAAGCAACTTGGGAGACAGAGGAGCATATAAGGAGACAATATCCCCACCTGTTAGAGCAAAGAGGTAAGAATTTCGAGGATGAAATGTCTTTAAGGAGTGGAGAGTTGTAACATCCCATTACCTATGGGAAGGTTAGAATAGAAATTTTAAGTGAGCAATGAGAGGTTAGAGATGTATTTGCATGCTCATGCACATTGTGACATACATATACATGCGAATAATGAGCTTTTTGCACATGAAAATAATTGTACATCCATTCATTGACATTCCCGGTATAATTGGTAATAACTGTGATTGTTTTGAGAATTTTGGGTTATTGGTATTGAAAATTGATTTGGAGAGTGAAATTGTTGTTTTAGCAATTTTAGAGAATTTTAGGAAATTTTTCTGAAATTTTTGGACTAGAAAAAATGCTAAGTGGCGGACCAATTGATAAATGGTAGTAGAATTTACTGTCAAATAGCATTAGAATTTTGGATGCATGACTTTAGAAATTATTGACAAGTGTTATTGAAAATTTGAGAGGTAATTGGAGTAAAAATTGGAGACAAATGGACTAGTTTAATAAAAGGCCAAAGAGGAACCACAAAAAGGTGACATGTGGCAAGTGACAAGTGTCACTTGCCACACCTTTAGCCTAACCAACGAAATTTACCCATTAAAAAAGACTATCTCTTTAATTTTTTCTTACACTTTATTCTCTCACTCCCATCTTTTGAAATTTCTCCACTCATCTTCTCCATCTACGATTTTCTCACCTCACCAACATTTGAGTTTGTCTTGCCTTCATTTACCACCATTAATTGCTACCATTTCTTCTTCTTCACTATGTTATTGAGGAAATCACCTTTACCTCCCTTGAAGATGAAGAACGTGGGTTGTGTGGAGAGTTAGGGTTTTTGGTATTCTTGAGGATTTTTTCTAAGAAAGTGAAGCTTAACCAAGTAAGTTTTACTTCTAATGTCATAGGCATGGTTAATTGAAGCTTAAATGATGATGAACTTGAGTTATGATGTTTTGATATTGCAAGGATTATGTTTGTGTCATGGATGATGATAAATTATGTTCATATTTTGTTTTTGAGTAATTGATTGAGTTGATTAGGTGGAGAATGATGAGGAAATGTAGTGGAGGAGATGATCTAGGTATAAGAAGGTAAAAGTTGAGTGAAATGTAAAGTTTTGAAAGTGTAAAAATCTGGAAATTTTCTTTGAGTAGGCTTCAATGAAATAGCCATAACTTCTTCTATAGTTGTGTAATTGAGATGATTTTTGGTGTCAATGGAATCATAAGACATAGAGGAACATTTTTCTAGAAGAGAGTAAATTGTTTCATCTTCACTTCCAAATTTAATGTGAATAGTGGACCCAAAAGTGTGACGTGGGAAAAGATGAGTTTTGCGTTGTGATTGATGTTTGCAATCAAATTTATGGAATGATACCTGGGAATTGTCATGAACATGCAGTGTACATATTTTATTTCATTCATGTGCATTATGAAACACCTTGATTGTACAAATTGTGATTCATATTTATGTTTTTTGTTATAGAGGAGCAACTAGAACGTCAACCCACAGACGTTGTCGGAACTTCCAGGCACTAGCTTTGGGAGCAGTTGGTGAGTAACCTGGACGGTTTCTCTCAATTATTGTTTTCTCTTGCTTATGCTTTGAATAATGAATGCTTGTGATTTGATTGTGGATTTTGGACAGTAGGTCCAATGATTATGTACTGGGAATTGCGATATTGAAGTGTTGCTTGAATGTGAATATGAGACCTATGTGCTTTATACCGTGACGAATTGTGTTACATGCATTCCATTCATGAATGCATAATCAGATAATGGAAGTTGTGACCTGAGTAGCCACTGATAGAGCTTAAAGCTCAACGAGTGAAACCGAGCCTCGAGCTCGAAAGTGATTCAGAGCTATAGGCTCAAAGAATAATGAATCCGGTATCCAATTAGATATAGGACAGTTCAGGCACTCGGTCACAACAACGTAATAATTGGAAAAAGTGTCTCATAAGCATTTCACTTGCATCATGTTCAGTGTATTTGATTGATCAAAATGCAGAATTGTTTATGCTTATATGAAAATGTGATACTTGTGCAAAGTGAAATAGTGTGAATTAATTGTGATATGAATTGATGTGTTGCATGAATTGAGCGAACTATCGATGATGGTTACCTCATTGAGTTCGCAAAACTTACCAAAATTGCAACGTTGACTTTTTAGGACCGAGAGACGACGCTAGTTACTGAGTGGCTCCACTACCGTGCAGATTGTGTTTGGAAAAGTGAAGTCATGGCTCAAAGGTCGGTCAGCCAGGATTTTTGGATGACTTAGTTAGACTTTTCACATTTTCCTCTTTCATGTAGTACTTTTGTACTAGGTTTTTGGTTGATGTACAGTTAGAATGTACAATTAGAAAAGTTTGAAGGACAATGTAGAATTTTGATTTTGAGAAATGAAATGAGGAAAAGTTAGTTTCAAAAATATTATGATTTTTCTATTGATGTTTTATTAGCAAATTTTGATCTGATGCCATGTGAAGTGAATGAAATGATAGAATGTAGCTCGCACTTATCTTAGGTTATGTACCGGAATGACCTCTGGGCGTCCCAGTGTGTACCCTGCGGTAAGGAGGTGTTACAATCAACATCACTTAAGCTCTTAAAACATTGCTTGCGCCGACTCTCCTTCCTTGAAGCTTGTTAAGTCTACTGTTTTATTCTCTGGCCGCACTATTCATTCCATGTCTCAAATTAACTTTGCCACCATCCTTTTAAAACCTCTAGTGTCCTCCTATTTGTGTCTTCTTTTTTTTCTTATCAAAATGATGCCTCCTCTATGTTTTTATCTAGTGTGCGTGACTTGTGTGATTTTCCTCCTCTGCGTTTTGCATCAAAATGCCTGCGAGCTTGCTTCCACACTGTATTGAATTATTGCTTCTATTTGTTGTGTCTCTGCACTGTGTATCTTCATTAATTTGTTGCGTGCTTTTCCTGTGGCAGTGGTTGGACAATTTACTTGCAACCTTCTCCTTAAATCCTTGCTCCTGTAGCTGATTTAATTCTTCATGCCCATGCGTCGTCGTTCTTCTATGTGCCTGCGTTGTGTCTCTAGTGTTTTGATTTAATTTGCACTTGATGCAAACCTCTTTACTGTGTAATGAAAAGACCAATTAAACTCTCCTCAATTAAAACCTTCTGCCCATATCTTTGCTGTGGGATGCCGTTTCTCTCCTCTGCCTTATGCGTTACTCTGCGTTTTAAATAAAAACTCTCAACACCAACATACGCTGCCGTATGATGCAATTCTCATCTATTTTTGTAGCTAATTTATCTAACCATTAAAAATGTCTCCACCTTTAATACTCATTTGGTTAGACAATTAAAATGTCTCTTTTGTTTCAAAAATATACTAGCATATCCAACCTAGCAGTAAACACAAATTAAACATCAGTTAAGCATTTTATCTTAAAAATAGGATTGAAATCACATAAAAATACATGAGAAAATATAAGATAATTCAATTCTATCAGTAGCCCTATTTCTTTAGTTTACTCCAAATCATAAATCATCTCATTGGATGACAACAAATAAGATATAATCGAAATACCCAAATATGTTCAGTGAATCATAACTATTCATACTATTCCAACTGATTCTCTCACTTTCCTTCAATCAATCTTTTTCAGTTCAATGACAATTAACTCACCAAAGTTATCTCATATACCTACAACTTACAAGGATTAACAAGATACTTGATAAAACTCCAAAATCTTCAAAATCTCCAAGAAACCCTAATTCTCATGCACCCACAGGCATCATCTTTAAGGTGGTTTAGGTTAGGTTTTTCTTGAGGAAAAAGAAATAGATAACAAAGTTGGAGTAGTAAAAGGTAGATGAAAGCAAGATATAACTATAGTGAAGGTTTCGGTGTATCAAAAATCCCTAAAGTAAAAATTTGTAGAAGATAGTTCTGAAGAAAAGACCAAGTCAAAAAGTCCCTACGCTCGCATACATACTATCCTTCTATAACCTTATTCTTAAACGTTGCGTATAACATCTTGAGATTCAAGCTTAAACGCTGCGTATAACGTCTTGCAATTTAAGCTAGCATCTTAGAATCTTAAACACTGCGTATGATGTCTTGCAATTTAAGTTAGCATCTGAGAATCTTAAAGTTGTGTATGACGTCTTGCGATTCAAGTTGTTGCATCTAAGAATCTTAAACGCTGCATATAACCTCTTGCGATTTAAGCTAGCATCTGAGAATCTTAAATGCTGCGTATAACGTCTTGCGATTTAAGAAGCTGCGTCTAAGAATCTTAAACTCTGCGTATAATCTCTTACGATTTAAACTAGCGTCTGAGAATTTTAAACGTTGCGTATAATGTCTTGCGATTCAAGACGTTGCGTATAGGAATCTTAAATGTTGCGTATAACCTCTTGCGGTTTAAGCTAGCGTTTGAGAATCTTAAACGCTGCGTATAACACCTTGCGATTCAGCTAGCGGCTAAAAGTCTTAAGCACTGCGTATAACATCTAATGATTCAGCTAGTGTCTAAGAGTCTTAAACACTGCATATAACAGCTTGCGATTCAACTAGCATCTAAGAGTCTTAAACACTGCGTATAACATCTTACGATTCAACTAGTGTCTAAGAGTCTTAAACGCTGCGTATAACACCTTAAGATTCAGTTAGCGTCTAATAGTCTTAAACGCTGCGTACAACACCTTGCTATTCAACTATCGTCTAAGAATCATTCCCCACTTAGATGCCTTCGTCTTCATTAATTGCTGTAACAAACTTAGTTTTTCAATTATAAAAGAAACGTGGAATGGGTCTATTGAGTCAAAAAGACTTCACTTCTTCTATTGATTTTTGAGGAAAATCAATTAATAGTAATAGAAGGATGTGAACTGTTTTGATGAATTTGTTAAGTGCGCAGATAAAGATATGTGGCATAATTCATCAAATCAAGACGATACTTTACCAAAGGCTGAATAAGATGAGGTGTTTAAGGTGGATCAAACAAAGTGATTAAGTAACAGATGGATCGTCTTAGACGAACTGCTTAATTCACAGATGGATCATCTCAGACGAAGTAAACGCATCTAAGCAAGATGATGTAATTGAAGAATGTACTAGAACGTTTGTTAATTGGAGTTGGCTACAAGACTCAACTAATAACAGACTCTAGAAGATTTTAAGGATTCATATCTTAGACAATTTAACATAATTCAACTTTACTCCATATGTCTCTAAAAGTTTCAATATCGTCTTCACTCAAATTCTAAGTCATCTCCGAAATTTTCAAAGTCATTATTAACAATTCACCAATATCATTTGGTTTCCTATCTCTATTTTCCATACATCAATTTACTTCTCGATTGGCATTTTTCCCAGTCCATAAATTTTCAACAATTTTGGGAATTATTCCTAAAATTCACTAGAAATTTTAAATCAGTAAATACACTCTCCAAATCAGTTTTCCACAAATAAAAACCACAATTCTCAATATAACCACATTTATAAACAATTATACCCAGAATTATCCATGAATGCATGTATAATTATTTCCATGTCTAGAAATTTAAAATTCACCTGCGTGTATGCTTATCTTATGCATGAGCATGAGATGCATTTTTCTAAATCTTTCATTTATCTTTCATGTACCATATTTTAGGGTTCTAACCCTTAGTTTAGGAATGGGATGTTATATTTCTCCCCTCTTTAATAAATTTTGTCATCGAAATTCTTTCCTGATTGATCATGAAGGCAGGGGTATTGTCTCCTCATATACTCCTTCGTTTCCCATTAAACTTCCTCAGTCAAACAATTTCTTTCAAATGACCATAGTCAATAGACTCACAGGTCCTTCAATCACTTATTTAGGCATTCACTTTCTTAATTGATACCTCATTAATTATAATTTCAGGTTACTCAAAAATTTTCATTTCCAATAACACATATACTAGATCATAACGATATTTCCTAAACATATCCATGTAACACTGTGTGAATCCAAAACATCTTTTATTGCTAATACTAACTCATAAATCCATGGTCCTATTCTCACAATAGTTTCATATGGACCAATTTATGTAAGCTTAGTCCCCCCTGCCCCCTGCCCCCTTTTTTTCCTAACCTGTTCACATCTTTATCTCTATCTAAGTACACTTTGGCAAGGTGATACTCTTTGAAGTATTTCATCTTTCGCTTGATATTTTACATCTCTTTAGTGTTAATATACTCAACTCTTATGTCTATCTCACGATATTCCATAACCTCGATGTTGATCCACTACTTCATTCATCATTATCTTGGATCACTTAACTCCTATTACAGATTCATTTCACTCATCATGTGTATCTCAAATAAATTCTAGCCTTCAACCATTTTTAGGCCCTCTTCATTTCAATGTAGGGTCGAATGACTCCTTTTTTTCGTATAACACCTCATATAGTATTCTAATAATATCACTATGCTAATGATTGTGATGCTTAAAGTCAAATAGAACTATACATTGATCTAATGTTTATTTGAACTCCAAAATATATGCTTTAAACATATCTCTGACAGTTAAAACCGTCGGCAATTCTAACAATGAGTCACTTGATTCTACATTCTTAGCCACTAAATGTAGTTTCAACGCATTCCTACTAAGATGTATAGCTTAGATTGTTATTAGTGCTTTCTTTAATAATCTCTTTGCTCAGTCATCTTTATCTAGTACCTATACTTCTTATTTCAATCACAGGTATCATTTTCCAATTCAAACTCAAATTTCATATTCATTTTCAATTCCTCAATAAGATTCACAATTTCTTAATCCTCAATTTGGGCTTTGCTAATCTTTTCATGTGATACTGGTCTTAAATTCAATAGCTAATAACACTTCATTTTGCCACAAATTCAACTCAATAATTACCTCAAAGTTAAATGGACTGTATATTTACGTTGATGTGAAATCTTTCACTGGACATATAATGTCTCCTAGCTCTCAAGAAATCACTATTGCAGCAAGTTCTACATCATATATCAAATAATCAACTCATGGGGCTTAATTGTGTCTATGTATACAAACTCACTTTATTTTGCTGCATTAGATCGCATCCAAATCTCTGGTGTGAAACATCATTGTATACTACATAATCTCCAATTCCCAATAATATTATTATCATTGATGTTATAATTCCTCAAAATTCTCTTTACATTCAATAGTCCATACGATTTACACATTTTTCCTCAAACATTTTTGTCAAAGGCTATGATCATTAAAAATCCCTCAACAACTTCTGGTGGTGTCCAATATATATATAGATAGTTCTAAAGGTCTTCAGATCTCTTATAGTTTCCTTGGAGTTTCTTACTTCATTATCACCTCGACTTTCTTTGGATCTCTTTAATCTTCAATACCATAATACTGTCAGGGGCATTTGTTGACTTAAACAAATATTGCCAAAACTCCATATGCCCTTGGTTATTTCTCATAATTCCTTAAGTCACTAGTTCCTTAATGAGGTAATATTATCTCCTTTTATTTTCAATTTCCCAATTGACTTATCTTTCTCAAATGATTTTCTCCATTCTTTAAATTTCATCAAATTTCGCATTGACTTATTCTAATTTCTGTTCATTCATACCAATTTCTCCACACATTTCAATTCATTTGCAAACTTAACTTCCTATGTTGGTAACATATTCATCAAATATAATTGTATCTCCCATCCATATTTACACATAATATGGCATGGACCGAAGTTCTCCTCACATTAGCAATAGTGTTATCTCAAATTCCAAAAATCCACTCACGTAGTTGGATACTTTACATAAAAAAATGCATACACTCTCAGTAGAATTTTCTACCTCTTATGCTTGAGTCTCCGCTAGGGATATGACTCCAATATTCACTTTTGACTCATTACTTATTCATTTCTAATTTGCTGCTTCATTGATCATTCTTAAATTGAATCATCTAGTTTACTGAACCTATCTCAGTGAAATTCTTCTTTGAAAGAAGA
>JANZLC010000003.1:25568627-25583118 GCA_026413385.1 Erythroxylum gracilipes
AGACAATTAATCCATAATTCACCAAAATTTCTAAATACCCGAAATATTACCAAAATCGCCAAATCACATTTTATTCGTGTTAACAACTCAATTATACCCGAAATGTCATGAATGCATGCACAAATATTGGTATGATTCTAAAAATGTATATGCTCAAATTAGCAAAAACTCAATTATGCCAAGCATACCATGCATTGAAATTCCTTAATATTCTAACCTTTAATATGGGGCATTATAAGAACATCACTGATTTTAATTTAACTTAAGGCTAATAGATAAGGAATATGCTAATTTGACTCAATATGGTGAATTTGATTCTTCATGAGTGTCAAAATCAATATCTTTTGACTCGTTGGTTATCTTCTAAGTAAATATAGGGGTAGTGATCTTAATAAGCTAGAATGGATTTATATGCAACATTTTTTGGTTTTTAATTATTCAGGAAGAAAGACCACGACATGTACTTGAATGTGATGATTATTTTTGTAGCATGTGAGTATCTTATGCATAAATTGGGGACATTGCATGATTTAGGTGTAAGGGAGTAAGAAAAAATATATTATGATGAACTTTGTGATTTTTTTCTTGAACTCATGAATACTATGATTCATATGTTGATTATTTCTTATGATAACCATAAAAATTTACAATTAATGCTTAAAAATAATCCCTCAATTAGGATACATTTTTTGTTTAAGTTATAATGTATGAGAAAGATAAGCATCATTAGTGTTTTTCATCAAACTACTTTAAGTATCTCACTGGTTTTGGTGAATGAAAGTTTACAAAACTCGATGTATTTGATACCTATGTAAGCTTTGAGCCTAAGAGCATTCATCACATTTATACTCATACATTTCTTTTTGTGGTGTGTTATCAAACATAGCTTGTTTATGTTAGAACTTGCTTTTGAATACATGTTAAGACTATATTTTTGATGAATTTATGCATTGAGATGATAAGGGCCTTAGGATAACCATTATTGACCCAAATAAGCCAAACTTAATTTTTATCTCTAGAAAACCAATTTGAGCCTGAACCTTTCTTTTCTTGAATACTTACCTTGTCACAAGCCCTTTTTACCCTTATTTTAGTTGATATCCTTAATAATTTTAAGCCATAAATTGAAGGAATTATATCAATCTTATTTGCATAGGATTTAACTATTTCCATACAAAATAAATATGTTGAT
Source organism: Erythroxylum gracilipes (assembly GCA_026413385.1). Lineage (NCBI taxonomy): Eukaryota > Viridiplantae > Streptophyta > Magnoliopsida > Malpighiales > Erythroxylaceae > Erythroxylum > Erythroxylum gracilipes. Next base: position 25,569,820 of record JANZLC010000003.1, read on the forward strand.
TAAAATTACATTATTTTAATTTTTTTAGTATCTATAAAATGGGGAAGTATGGTAAAAAAAAAATCTTCTCTTTTGTTTCTTGTTATAAAAAGTTAAAAAAATGAGGTGATTAAAATGATGTTATTTAAATCAAGTAAGTTTAGAACTGATTTAAATTGAAATTTGTGTGGATAAGTTTATATAATTTCCTTTAATTTGTTTAACCTAAAACTTCTTTTTGTCATACCTTACATAAGCCATGTTACAACCCTTATCAAGTCCCTTTGATTTATATTAAGTTTATTTTTTATGGTTGTGGAAATATGATTCATGAACAAGCTTATAGAAATAACTTGTTATGCTTTGATTTGAAGCTTAATGAACGCTAAACACTTTGAGTGTATAGAGTGAAATTTATGAGAGAGTGTCAAGTCTTGTTTCTTTTGATTTTGATGAAATTTATGAGATGTTATGTTTTAATTCTAACAATGTGTCCTATGAGTGCTTATTCTCCCAATTATTATTTTATCCTAAACCTTTAATGTGTGTTAACTTTTGGCATATGTCTGGGTAACATGAAAGAAGATGAGAGTAATTTTAAGATATTTTTGGGTAATATGAACAAAGATGAGAGGCTATTATAAGGATGATTGATGTACTGAATCAATGTATGCTTAAGGACGAGCATGAGTCCAATACGAGAGAATTTAATAAAAAGTTATTTAGTTGTGTTAATTAGAATTATCTCTTTTGTTTTGGCTATATTTTGGTGCTTAATAGGAAAATTAATATTTATTTTTTTGGAGGTGACAAGTGGAGATTGAATTAAATTAAAGCATTATTGGTTAAAATCATGAATTTTAAAAAAAAGTTGAAAGGTTACTGCAGTGGATAAGCCTAGATCATGTTTAATGTCAAATTCACCTCAAAAGTTCCAATTCAATTAGGAAACTTATTTCCATCCTTGTTATGTAAGGATTTGGATTTTTTAAAAAAGGATTTTTGCAAGATAGAAGTAGACCAGGTTTTAAGTAAGAAAAGAAAGGAAAAACACATCATACACCTTCTCCATTATTCTCTTTCATTTCTAAGTAGTTTTCTCTTAAGTTTTCTTCTTTTCTTCTATTTTAGGTGTTTAAACTAAAGTAGTGTGTGGCCAAATTCAAATATTTTGATTCAAGAGGATTCAAACTCTAGTTGTAACCTTGTGAGGTTTTGTTCTAAACATAGATTCATGTTGTAATTCAAGTATTTATTGTTTTGTGTTCTTATATTTCATGAATAATTAATATTGATTGATCTAATAAATTAATCTAATGTTAATTATTATATAGTTATCCATGAATTCAGTGATTTGTAATTGTCATGGAGGATTGGTACAAGTAGTAAATAAGTTATTTATGAATTTACCTATTTAACTTATGAGAGACAAGAAAACCAAATTGAACAGTTGTAGATATCTCTTAAATTTTCACTAAGCTTATTACTATCATTGAATTGATATGAAATGCTATCATATCAATTTAATCAACTGATGGTAAATTTTGGTTTGAATGTTAGGACTGAAACAATTAATTTAGGAAAAAATTGAGATGTATTATGACTATCATAATATATTTTGGATTAGCTACTTGAATTGTGAAAATTATTCTTTTTAGACCAACGATTAATGTTACAATTGGATGAGATATTTCCCTTAAATTGAGATTAGATACCATTGAATTTCTTACTCTTTATATTCAGTTGATTTATTTTGATTCTTTATTATTTTAGTTCATTAGTTAAATACCCACCTTGTTTTGTCAATTGAAATTAAAAAACTAGTTTTTAGTTCTCTTAAGATTTCACCTAGTTCTACAACTACTATAAGAAGTTAATGAATTGGAATTAATTTTGTGGGCATTGACAACCCGATTACCTTATAACTAACATTAGTTTTCACTAAATTTTATGGTTTAGAGTTCCATGATAAAATTGGCACTGGAGTTTCACATACCAGTATTAGACTTGTCTTTGAATTATCTAAAACAAAATCAGTGTTAATTAAAGCTTAAGACAAGTGCTAGTTTCTTACTGTTTACAAATAGGTTTTGTTATTTTGACAGGAATTTGTTATTTTAAGAACGGATACTTAATTAAAGTAAGTAAGCAGAATTCTATACTCGATCTCATCGATACATATAGAATTATGTGGAAAGTCATATTTGATTAAAGTCGTATGCACGGCTTAGAAGGAGGTTTTTCATATCTTTCGAGATCTACCCTACAATACGAGTTCAAAAAGAATTTCCTTTTAAAACTCTAGTTTTAAAGGTTTCATTCTTATAAAAGGCTTATGGGTGTTTTTAATCGAGAGTTATTAATAATTATATTGTTATTAAATTATCAAATCATTATAGAGATTAGTCTTCTATTTTTTAGAGCACTTTTACTTATAGTTCTCTAAAAACTTCAATTCTATCTAGCTTGTTAGTGACGATCAAAGCCTAAGATCATATAATTCATAATTCCTTATTTTCTTAAGTGTAGTGATATATATTCTTCTTTCACATGTTTTTGTGTTTGTTTTCGTGGATTGACTTATATTATATAGAACAGTCCTAAATCCTATCATATTGATATCAAATTTCATCGATCTTATTGGTTGGGATCGTATCAACTGGTTAACTATCAAATTGTCAATTTAAGTTGTGATGGTCTATGAATAAGAAACTTACAAGCCTTAATATCTATAATTTCAAGTTCTCATTATCTATTAAAGTTTACATGTATGAATTTAGAAGGGCACCTGTCATTTTTCTCTTTTTGAAATCTAGGTTCACTTGCCCCCTTAATTTGTTAAAAGTTCAAGTTCTTTCATTCATCAAAGATAGGAATAAAAAATAGTTCTTTATTTCATAGGTTTTCTTTGATGTTTATTTGGATTGATCTCAAGTATAACATTTAGGTCGTATCAACTAGAAAATTTACTCGAATTTTTGATTTACTACATGAAGCTAAATAATTCTAAGAAAAGATCAATATTTTTAAGTGATAAGCCATTTGAAAATAAGAGATGACACATCATGATTGAGGTGAAGTTGACAAGAAAATGATTAATACAACAACTAGCACTAGGTTATCAGAAGTTAGCTGAAATGCAATACAATTATTAATTAAATGTTTTTATCTCTTTTAAATAAATAAGTATTAAATAATCACGAAATAAAGTTTCAAGCTTATATAATTCTATCAATGTGGTCTATTGATGAAATTGGAGGAGGAAACTAACATATACTGATTATTTAGACCTCTCTTTTGAAGCCAATTAGTTTATATCCTAGATCTCTCTTAATATTCCCTCTTTCGGAGTCAAATAACTCATCTTAAGTTTCTTTTGACAACTCATTCCTTAAGTCTCTCTTAATATATACTTCCTCTCCTTACTACATTCTCATCATTTAATACTTTTTATATTTGTAGATAAGTCTCTTAAACTTGAATATGTGTGAGAGCTGATCATAATCTCAAAGTATTGCTAGCCTATATATATATATATATATATATACCTCTCTCAGAGTAAGTAGATAATAAACATCTAATTCCTCCTTTTTTAAAAAGATTGAAATTTTATTTTGAGGTGGTAGTGTCAATGTTTTAAAAATGGGACAGAAAACTAAATTAACAAGATAAGAAGTTTAAATATTAAAAAGCTCAACTTGTACCGTTATAAAACTAGTATATAATAAATATTGAACAAAATTAAAGAAAATATAATTAGAGAAGGAGACTATCTTTATCTATTGAAAAGACTGAAATTTAATCGAAGAAGTATACTAATAAATGAAAATTAACTAGTTTATTTTAGTTCATAAATCATGTTATTTTATCAAAATTGGTCAATAATTAATAAATTATAATTTTTAATTACAAAGTTATCAAGATAAATCAAACTGATAAATTAAACAGTTCAATTTTTACGGTTAAATTCATCGAATTAATTCAGTTTTTTAATGATTGAGTAATGTCTACACAGAAATCACTTCTGTTACTATTATAAAAGAGCACTAAAATCACTTATCACAAATAATATTACAAATCTATAGTCAGTTCAAAAAGAGAAGATTCACTAAGGAACATTACAGATCTGCACGTAGTACGTCACTTTATGTCTGTTTTCCCAGAATTAGAGTTGGGCACAAGGTTATTCATTGACGTACGGACCCAGTTCATTGAAGTCAAAGCTACCTAAGTTTGCGTGGTTGTTGGTGTATTTTTTATTCCTTCCCCTATTCTTTCTGGAGTTCATAACATGAAACTAAGGCAATAACTTTGAAATCTTTTGAATATTCGACAACATGTTTACGTAGATTCCTTGTGTATCTTATTTATTTTATCATGCATATCTATTAACAGAGAGGAAATTCAGAGTTCATGCTAGGCTACTGCTTGATAAACTAAGAACATAGTCAGCTCAATTGATTACTGAATTGGTGTTAGCCTAAGCAAGAATTTCTTTTTTCCTCTTTGAATATCAGAAAATCTTCCGTGACTGAAGGGCGGGTTCTATCTCTAACCATGTTACTGAGATGAAAAATTTGTATATTAACGTGAGTCTTGGTTCTGTTATATGAATTTGTACACTATATGATTTGGGCGAATAGCCCAGAACTTCTGCAAACTAAAACATACCTACAACGACCAAAACTACTCGCCTGCTTCAGGAATGGAATCGAGCTTCGGCTTCCAGCTAGTTGAGCAATGAAGAATGCTCGAACATCTTCTCTCGAGTGCAAACGCCAGAACCTCATCTAAAGATGCCTGCTTTCTCATTAACATCTCTAGTTGTTGCTTTGTTATCAGAACTTTGATCCTCCTGACGCCACCAACACTAGTGGTTTGACGATCTCTTTCGGCCGCATATGAAATAACTGGAGCAGACACTACTGGTTTAACGCAAGGAAGAAGATAGTACACCTTCCCCAACTTTAGCTCAGAATCTGGTGGCAAGTACTCTGAACCATCCTTGGACAAACCAATGCCCAGCCCGGAAAATTCTACCAGTATATCCTTGACCATGATCGGTCTGCTGAATTCTAGAATCTTGCCATCTGCTTTCACAATCTGCAGAGCTTTCTGATGAGAAGAAACAACCCTAACACATGAACCGATTTTGGGTATGCAGAAGGCTAAACAATTGCCCATTTCTGTATGACCACTAGTGTCTTTTTAGTTGGTAACTGTGTGAATTCAGGTCACAGCTAGATGTACTTTATAGGGTGGAGTTATAATATGATTATTATTTTTTTTAGTCGAGAATTTAGTGGGATGCTAGAAACTACAGACCAATCTTTCTTTGGGTGCCTATTTTCAATTTAGAAGCCGACGGGAGATGCATGAAGATTCAAAAAAGCACTCAGACAACATATTTTTTAAAAAAGAAAGGAAAGAAGAGATGAAATTGTCAACTCGCATGCAAAGATAAGTAGGATGGTGGAAGGTTAGCGCGTTACCTTTCTTTTTATTCCAACTTCCTTGAGCTCTCTCTTACTGTTTCCATTTCTTTCATAGATAAAATTTAGTGAGTAAAGTGTAATAAATAAATTAAGGGTCGTGCACAAGTGGCACGAAATAGCAGTAGATATATATGCAGGCATGAAAGTGAAGTACACACGCGTGCATTGGGCTGTCCAGGCTTTCACATCGTCAGAGCATGGTTGATAATAAAAACAAACCTAACAAGCTCGATAGCGTCTAAGAAATATCTTGGATTATGTGCCCTCTGCTTAATTACATCACGCTTGCAGTGTGGTGACGTCAAAAGTAACAATTGCTTTGCTAGAATATGGAGGCATTAGGTCTTCTTTTTTAGCTCCAGTGGATTTAGTCAGGACTCAGGACTAAATGATAATTTATTATGTACTGTTCTCAATGAGTTTAGTCTCTCTAATTGCAAGCAGCAATGAAATCTTATTCTAGTGGTCAGTTAATTATATGAATTGATAAATCAACCATTGGCTTTGTAAAACAATATACGAGCGATGGACCTATATTGGGAGCAAGTGAGGGCACTTGTCTTCACATTCTCTAAAAATTTTATTGTTATTAAAAAAAAAATTCGTCTCTATTAAAATTTTACTCATTCAAAAAAATTCTAGATTTACCCCTGTACGATACGTTAAGACCAAAAGTACTTTCATGCAAACTTTTCTCTTGTCAAAAATTTAGGAGGAAGCTTAGCTAGTGTGCAAAAAAGAAGCCTGAAACCTTGGTTAGGCCTCCCGTTTTGGTCTTCGGAACCAAGATATTGAAATTTAAGTATAGGATCCTCGTTTCTTGTACAAGAGCCTAAGATTAAGTTGACACATGATGGTTTAGGTTAGAGAAGAGTCATCTGCTACATATGTAAGCATAGTCAAAATCAAGTTTCTGTTGGCCTATATGGTTCCAACAGAAAAAGTTCCATCTAATTATATTGACACAAATAGTAGTAATTCACTATAAGATATTAATTAATAAACAAGACGCATGATTTGAGCTTAGTTTAGGGATAGCTGTTGGTTCTGATGACATCAACGATACGATCTGCCGGAAATGATTCGCCCCTAACGACATGGAAGTGTGTGTAGGGTATTATGATTAAGATGACTAATTTTAATCTTCCATGCTTTAATTAAGTCATGTGAAAGTTAATACGAATTTTTCGCAGCCCTCTAGTGCCAAATGACGTAAGAGATGATCAACCTACAGAACTTATCTTCAGATTCCGTCCCTGGTTTCTTGTTTAATTATTCCTTCTTCCACATGAGAGTACGGCAATGTTGATTAGCAAAGGTAGTTTACTAGTTCTATTACTAAAGAAACTTACTAAACAAATCTCGTATAAGTGCTGGAGTTGGTGTTGTTGGGACATTGGTCCACCATAAAACAATGCGTACGTCATTATCAAACTGAAAAACCGAAAGGAATGGAATCATGAGACAAAGATTTTGTATAATTATTTATGATTATGGAACGCTTTATTAAATGTAGTTTTTGTAATAGTGATTGACTTGTAAGTGTATTAGTTTGCTTTTTCTTCCACTATTTGGATTGCAGCTTAAATCTACTAAAGATTTGACGTGGAAAGCCACCTGCCCTAACCATATATTCCACTCTTGGTCTAGCTTCTCCTAAAGTAAACTAAATTGGAGTTGCCAGTAGTTGTCCCAGTTTCAACCGCTAAATAAAATGTAACCTGAAACACTGGCGATTATACATACCTTTCGGGATTATTAGCTGAGACTAGGAATGTCATGTTCTACTAAACGTACTTCTCATATAAAAAATCAGCATAAGTATAAAACCAAATAGAAATTTGTTTCGCCCAATTGCTATGTGTCTGCCATATCATATATATATACATATGTATATATGTATATATATATATATATACACACACATCATACATATATTTTGACTTTGGAAACTCTAATGGCTTCTTAAGGAACCCTTATGAAGAGAGTGGAACATCAATGAAGACAAAAACTCTTGGTGGGTGATACACATCATACATATATTTTGACTTTTGGAAACTCTAATAGCTTCATACGGGACCCTTGTGAAGAGAGTGGAACATCGATCAATGAAGACAAAAACTCTTGGTGGGTGATGGGCGTATAGCAGACAAAAAAAACTTGTAAGCATTATTAAAACATTGTAAATAAGGAAAGAACATACATGTGGTTCTCGCGAACCATTCATAGTGTCATATGTTGATCAAATTGGCCATTTTACACGCTCAAGAGAGAAGTAAAAATGGAATTACCATCTTCGCTATAATCAAAGGTCGCACTGTTGTTTTGTCATGCTGACATCAGTTCTACTCTAGTTTTGCTCAATTACCTAAACTCCTCTCAACTTTCAGGATTGGATATGAATAGGTCCAAAATTCAGTTTTTTCTTTCCCATGACATGACTCACTTGGCAAACTAGATGGCCCAACTGCCTGACTTTAGGCAAGGTTCCTTACCCATAAAGTATCTAGGTGTTCCCCTCATTACAGGTAGGCTTTTGAGGAGAGAATGTTTACCCTTATTGGATAAAATTGATGCGAGAGTCAACAAATGGAGCCATAAAAGCCTTTCTTATGCAGGTAGACTTCAACTAATGAGCTCTGTGCTTTCTTCATTCCAGGTGTATTGAGCCTCTCACTTTATTCTCCCATCTTTTGTCCTCAAAGAACTAGAAGCTAAACTCAGGGATTTTCTATAGGCTAGGAGGGTGAATAGTCACCATCAATCCAAAGTTAAATGGAGTGACCTTACTAAATCCAAAAAGGAGGGGGGTTAGGGATTAAACATTTGCCAACCTAAAACCTTGTGTTGTTAGGGAAGAGGATTTGGTTACTTTTCTATGATAGAGAGGCCATGTGGGTTAGATGGGTGCATACGGTTATTTTGAGACGGAAAAACTTTTGGAGTGCACAACCCACTAATAATAGTTCCTGGAGTTGGAGGAAAATTTTAAGTGTACGGGACAAATTAGGGAATCAATTCAAATTTAGAATAGGTAATGGGCAGTCCACTTTCTTATGACAGGATCATTGGCATCCAAGGGGAATCTTAAGGAACTTCTTATCTCCTAGAGAGATAAATGGGTCGGGCTTACCTATGACAACCAAGGTTTCTGATATAATCACTGATAATGTATGGAGGTGACAGGATTTTCCTATGGAACTCATTGTTGATTTTAAACTCGTTTAATATCAATCAACTAGTTCCCTGGATTACTTGGAATGGCTCCCTAGCTCTTCAAAGACTTACACCAATGGTTCAGTTTACAAACTCATGAGACCCTCAACCCAACATGTACCTTGGTATAACCTGATTTGGTTCAAAAATAACAGCCCACGGTGTTCTTTCATTCTTTGGCTACCAGTCTTAAAAAAACTCCAAACAAGGGATAAACTTCACTTTCTATATACGCCCAACCACTATTCCCTGTGTATGTCGGACATGAAATCCAATGAGCATTTTTTTAACTATCCTTTCTCTAAGTTTGTATGGGACCATTGCCTCACCCGCTTCCAAATCCCCACCCCCAACCCTTCAAGCCTTCCTTCTATCCTTACTTGGTTCCACCAAACACCTCCACAATCCCCCCTTTTCCCTATACTTCTTTCCATAATGGTTTACCACATTTGTACTGAAAGGAATTCAAGAACCTTCAAGAATGTAGCCATGGAGGTAGAGAGCTTACAAGCCAAGATAATCTTCCAAGTTCTGGAGCATCTCAGCCTACACACATAGAGAGATAATTAGATCTTTTGTGCACTAGAGGTAATTAGATCTTTTGTGCACTAACTTTTTGATGCAGATTACTGTTCAACTAGGTAGTGTCACTTCTCCTCGGATGAGCCCTCTTGGATGGCCACATTTTCAAGAGCATTGACGGCGTTCCAAATGCAATTCGGATTCCATGGCGCTTTGCTAGGCAATGGTTTATGCACAGCAAACCGTTGCCTATGGCAGCTGCTATGGGCATTAACTGCGACAATGAATACAGATTAGCAGGATTTGATGATGTCGTGATTGTCTATGTTATTGGTCTGTGGTTTAGCTAGTGTATTTTGGGAATATGCTGATATAATGCGGTAGTTGATGGTGTTTTATTGCTTAGTGTATAACTGGGTATTCGTGGTATTTGCTTTGTGCTTGATCTTGTCACTTTCTATTCTGGCAGGATTTGGGTTAAGTACTTTTTGCAGGACTTAGTAGGGGCATTTGATGGTAGGGCAGTCAGATGCATGCCATTTTGTTTTTTACGTATTCAGAGATTACCTATGGTATCTCTTGCTTGTACATAACTTTTTATTCTTTATAAAGTTCTGATTTACCAAAAAAAAAGTCGCACAATTTCTTCATGGAAGTTTTCTTTTTAGAAAATAAAGAGTTGTATTGAAAAGGGGACAAATAGGGAGATATATAAAATTCAAACTTAAGATTAGCAAAACTTAAAAGTTTTACAAGAAATATCCTCCATCTTGCTATGTATTGGTAAACTAATCATAAATTAATCATGGGTACAGTAGAAAAATAAAATTTTATAGTTTTTCTATCAGATCACATTAATTTAGTATCTTGAAAACAAATAATCAATTTACTCGATTTGGATCCTTTAAAAGAAAATTTTTTGAATTATCTATTATAAGTTGTTCACGTGTCTAACTTCTAACGGTATCTCCGGAGTAAATAAAAAAGAACTCAACTATTTGAGAAAAAAAGGTAGCCTTATTTCTTTTACTTATTTATAGAAAAAGGCAATAGAGTTTGTTTCTTTAAAAATTAAACTTTCTAATTACAATTAAGTTTGACTCTAATTAAAGTTATAATTTTAATAAAATTAAATATTTTATATTTGATTAAGAAAATTTTGGATTCAAATATAAAATATTTGATTTTATTAAAATTAATTTAAATTAATTTTTCTCTTTTTAACTACTATTTATGAGTGATCTATTAAGTTCTTAATGTGTTGATTACAATTATAAATTATAATTAGAATTATATAAATTAAAATTTCTTTTAATTTATCTTTAATTTTCCAATTAAGCAATTTATAATCATAAATCAAGATTAACATCTAATAATATGTCATGATCACCAAAATATTAGAAATGACAAAGAAATTTAACTTAACCTATTTATGTATAGTTATGATTTATAATTTAATCCTTCCATCATTCGATATTATAATTTATAATTAGTGTCTATTCTTTTAAATTCAATCTTGTTCATTCTTATTAATTAGTAATTGATTTATAATTGAATTTTGAAAATACCTTTCAAATCTCAATTCACTCTAACTAGATAATTCCTTAAATTACTATTAATCAATAATAGTTGAACACTCTCCCTAGTAATTTTAAAGTAATGAATCATTTATTCACTAACTCAATTATCTTCATATAGTTCATATTATATCCACGTTCTATTGACTAAGCTGCCATAAATATAATAGGTCATAAGTAACATAAAAATATAGTAATTCTCATATGAGATACTTTGGTAATCTCAAGTATAAGGATCAATTGTATAACCATCATAATAAGAAAGTCTATATACATATAAGTAATATTATATTTGAGATCCTCAAAATTAAGCTAGTTTAGTAAACTTATTCTTTCACAAATACTCACACATTTATTTAAGTATCTCTATACTTATAATTTATAAGATCAATTACTTTCTTCATAAGAAAGAAACATAAGGTGTGCAAGTATTCTCATTATATCAATATCCTATCTTGATAATAATGTCATATATGAAAGTATAACCAACAGATTAGCTAAAATAGCATAAATTAACATGCAATTCCTTAGCTTGAGTATGCTTTTGCTAGTTGTAGCTAGTCATCTTAGGAATTGAAATCATAAATCACAATTTCTTAATAAGCTACTACTACACTGAAGTTGTAACTGATGGATGGATATAATGTCCTTGGTTTGACCTTCTAAAGATAGATGATAGTTAGTGCTTTTAAAGATCCCAAAGTTTGTTCACTTTAGAATCCATAAACTAAGCACCTCAAAGCTATTTTAGTTATCAAAAGGTCTTCTTTGCATCTTCCTCAGCTATTACTCAACAGAGTGATGAGATTAGAGAAATCCCTGCTCTGATAATTTAAGTTATAGGTATTACATATTAGGACTAAGGAACTTGATTGGTAACTATATTGGAAAACAATTGGATAATTGATTTAGGATGTTGACTATATAATGGACAACAATTGATGATGAAGTTAGAGTTTTGTATTCTATCAAAAGTGAACAACTTCTCTTTAATAGTCTACCATATGGTAAAAGAGGCTTTAGGAGAGACTTATTTAAACCACACCACATTATGTGAAGGCAACTTAGGACAGTAATCAATGATGAAGTTAGAGTTGTGTATTTTATTAAGAGTGGACAACTTCTTTTTTATAGTCAACTATAGGATAGAAGAAGCTTTAAGAGAGGCTTATTTAAACTACACCATATTATACAAAAGCACCGTAGGCTTTAGGCAAGTTTAGTTTAAGAAATATTTTACAAGACTTATTAGAGAATAAACCTGAAGAATGATTCAATCAGATGGTGTTGTCCTTTCTAGTTAACTAGTCAGAATCTTGGGGTTAATAAACACTCAGATGATGAGCCTTGTCACAAAGTTCTTCCTTAACAGTAGCTTGTTGATGTATGGTGTTCTTTAAATATGATAAATTATTGCTAACATTCAACAATTCCAAGTTACCCTAATTATTAAACCAACTGGAGATAGATCCAGCTCCAAGTTTGCATTTGAACTCTCTCAATCTTAATATATTCACCATTTTTCAATATGTCTTTGATCTTAGCTTTATACTTAGAAGTATTTGTCCTTTAAAAATTGCATATGAACCCACTTCACTCACAAGGCTTCATTGTCTTTTAGTAATCTCAATCTTAAAAAACTTGAAGAATGATTCAACCAAATGGTGTTGTCCTTTTTTGTTGAGCCTAGTGAGAATCTTAGGGCAAGATTTAGAAGGGCTAATAGAGTATAAGCACTCAAATGATCGGCCTTGTCACAAAGCATTTCCTTAACAGTAGCTTGCTGATGTATGATGTTCTTTAATATGAGAAACTATTGCTAACATGCAACCGTCCTAAATTACACCAATTATTAAACCAAAAATTGGTGGTAGCTCTATCTCCAAGTTTGCTTTTGAACTAAAGCTGTTGGCCCCCGAATTCTCTTTTATTGAATAAGCATGAATTTCAAATTCGATCTTAAGGTTTAGATTGAATTGTGGTTTGTAGGAGGATTATTGTTTAAATAAATGGAATAAGAAATATTAATTTGAGAAATTGAGTTTAAATTAGAATATAGTGTGGTGTAGGTAAGAATTGAAGAAGAAAATGTACAAGGGCATTATAGGAAAATCACCTAAGGTTTTGAGGCTAAAGGCTCATAGTGAGGGGTATTTTAGACTTTGTATAATTGGTAAGAATAGAAAAAAGAAGAAAAGAAAATAGAAAGAAGAAGAAGAAGAGGGAGAGTAGTGAGAGAGAGAGAAGAAGAGAGGAAGATTAGGTTTTGTGAAAATCTTGGAGTTTTGACGAATCTAAAGCTAAAGCAGGTAAGTTTGAGTTGTTTTCTTCTTATTGTGGTAAGATTAACTTAAATATATCTTGTTTGATGTGTGATGTTGTGGTTGTTTGAAGTAAAAAAGTGTTGTGATTTAGGGTTTTGTTTAAGATTCAATTATGATGTTTTGTTTGATGTTTGTGTGTTGGAATGAGGTTAGAAATGACTTAAGAATGATGTTCGAGAGGTTAGA
>JANZLC010000003.1:25624240-25642553 GCA_026413385.1 Erythroxylum gracilipes
GATTCGGCCTCGGGAGTTAGGATTAGGGCCCAACGGTCTCCAGTTCTACGTTTGGATAGTTGGGCTCCGGGAACGGGGTCCAGCAACTTAACTAGAAGGGATCAATGGACCATAGTGCTTTGATTGGCTTCACTAGAATGAGCTAGACTTGCCTTAAACATTATTAGTTGGACTAAGGATGAAATGATCCTTTAATTTTGAACTATAGACAAATAGAGTAGACCATAAATGGGTTTCAGTTAGCCAATATGCAGAGTGACTTAGAACTTAGTTAACCTTCACCTTTAGATGAAGATTATTAGTAATGTGACAAAGTTAGTAGGTTAAAGCGTGAACAAATTGGGAGACATGGAAAAAAACATAGATAACATATCTTATCTTCATTTATCTCATGATTTTTTTTTACTTAGGAGTGGATAAGTGGTAAGTTATATAAACTACTAACTAAAGTAATGCGTAAAGTGGTTGGAGTTATCAACCATCATCTAGGTTAGGGAGTTGGTAGACTTAGTACCCACATTCCTATACTCCTGTCCAACAAGTCTCTAAATACTTATAAATAGCTCATTTGAGTAAAAGCTTCATTCATTAAGAGAGTTAGAGTTTTGTACCTTTTGTAACTATTGTGAGAGTATAAAATGGTTGACATTTTTGTTATAAGCTTTATACATCTTTCTATTCTTTCTACTGTTCATTTTCATTGACTAAGTTAATACATTGGTTTACTTAAGCTATTATGCAAAACACTTTAAACATGAGTGAATTGAAAAGGTTGAGTTGAATTGTAGGAGTTCAACTACCATACTTACTTAGACTTTGGTATATTTTAGTGTGAACTTGAAGTTCCTTGCAAAGTAATAACTAGTACAATAACTATGTTAGTTCAATGGCTAGAGGTATCAATATTAATAAGTATATTACTCAAGTGGAAGCACTCATTAATCATTTACCTACGAGTGAAGAAGTTCCATTTTATCCATCTCAATTTGAAGTCTTAGACAAGAAAATCTAAGTATTACAAGATCAAATGGTTGACTTATTGAATACGGAAGAAGAAGTTAGTTTCAAGATAATAATCCCCAAATATGATGTTTATAATCAAATGTTGCTTAAGTTAAAAGCACTATGTTTAAGGTGCACAAACCTAAAATTTTTTAGAAAATCCAAAATGCTAAGGAACCTAAGAACTTCTTGTAATATATAGAGCAGTACTTTGTTGTTGCCAAAGTGGCAGATACAGAAAGAGTTAGCATTTGACAATGTATCGTGATGGAGATGCAAAACTATAATCGAGAATGAGGACCTCTACCAAAATTAGTATTGGTCGTCCTCTTATAAAAACATGGGAGAAGATGAAGGAGTTAAAGTATCAATTCCCCAAATAATGCTTTTTGGCTTACTAGAGATGCCTTGAAGCAATTGAAGTAAGATTGCATTGTAAAGGGATTGTTAAGCATTTCATTTCTTTAATGTTGGATATTAAAAATATATTAGATAAGAAAAATCTTTTCAATTGTAGGTTACAACCATAGGCACAAACAAAAATATATATTAGATGAGAAAAATCTTTTCAACTATAGGTTACTACCATAGGCACAAATAGAGTTACACCGGCAAAACATCAAGAATGTTATAAGTGCTATTATAGTTGTGAATGCTTTGGTAAATTTCAAGAATCCAAGTAAGACTAAAGGTTCCTCCTTTTCTCAAAAATTGAAAGCTAATAGTTACTAAGAAAAGTGTGAGAGGAAAGAGACTAAAAACCATATTGGCTAAAAGAAGCATGATCAAGAAGGAAAGTCCAAATAAAGCAAAATGGCCAAACAAGGTGAGAAAACTTCAAAGAAAAATCGTGGTTGCTTATTATGCAGTAGACTTATTATGCCTAAGATTAATTAAGGAAGGATAAGTTAATGCTTTTCATAATGGATGGTGAAGGATCAAATAACCATTCAAAGCTAGACTTAATCACATTTGTTTTCTTAATGCGGTGAGTACTGAAGTGAATAGTGTGAAAGTTTGGGCTAAAATTGAGTCAGACTCTTATAAAGATGAAACTCTTGCGATGAATGCACAAGTAGGAGTTATATACAATGTTCCATTTAGTGTTGAAAGTTAGCATGAGAAGTATAATATGATAGTTATACATCTCGATACTTTTATTTTGATTTTAGGCATTGCCTTTCTCAAGGCAATAAAGAGTTGTTATATTTATATCTTGGAAATATAATGCTAATGCATGAGTAAAATTTATATTATATAAATTATTGTAGATTAAGAATAAAATTGTAATGGTGGTGCATATTTTGACTATGAGTATTGAAAACAAGCCATAAGAAAGGCATGGAAACTTACCTTATAGACATATGGGAGAATATTAATGACCATATGGTATAAGTTTTTTATGTTATTACAAAGATATTAAAGGAATTAAAAAATGTGATGCCTAAGGATGTTTATTCATTTTATATATTGAGAGGTTATTTATAATTTTATAAAATTGACCAGCTAGTTGATAATTTTTAAAAAATTATCTAAAACAATATTTAGTATTGACCGATACTTGTTTGTACTATACCAAAACTAAAATCAGTATCAGGTCAATAAAGTATTCACAACTTTGGCTCCTACCTAAAGTTACTATGATTCAGTAAAGAAGAGAGTTCAGCATTATTACTATGATAGTAATGGTGGATGTGTAGAATTTGTACTATATGAGACTTTTAAAAATTAAAGAAATTGAAAGAAGCTTAAAAACAAGCATTTAATTAGGAAAAAGGCATGCTTTTAAGTTATAAAACAAGTAAGAAACATATTAGAGTTTAGTGTGAAGATGAAACTTGTCCTTTGAAGATTACAACCAAACTAAACAAGAATAAATAATTTTGTCAAGTAGTGAAATTCATTAATGGTCATACATCAAAGCAATCAAGCACAAGAACTTTTTAAGTGCATATTCAAAAAAGAATTTCTTTAATGATTTAAGATATATTTTCGCAATCTTAGTAACTTGCATGCATAAAATAGCAAAAGTCTTTAACTTTTGATATTTCTCTTTCAAAATTACATAAAACCAAAAAATCAAAATGATTGAAAAGTGGAAGAGTGAGGCAACAATTAAATATGCCTATTTATGGGAATATAGGGAGGCGATAATAATTTTGATCATTGCACAACTTTTGCAGTCGAGCATGTGACTCAAGTTTTTATTAGAGTCTAACCTATATTTAGCAAGATATGTATGAATTTGTCATGTTAAAATAATAAGCTTCTAAAACTTTATAGGAAACCCTTCAGTTTAAATGGTGCATCTTTTAAGCGGCTATAAATTAAGAACTTTCGTCGACAATTATGAGAATTGAGACAAAAGATACAATATAACACTTCTTTAAGATGATTAAGGCTATAAAAAAATTGAGTAGGATTGATGTAAGTTTAATTTAATTTAATAATATCATATAATAGCTAATTATATCATATAATTCATTTAATAAAGTTTTAAATCGTATCATTTGAAGTAGAATTGTTTAGGCTCATCTTTGCAAATGGATACAAAGGAATGTAGGTTTTGAATTATGGCAACTTTTTAAGAAAGTTGTAAGATCTCTAAATAATCAAAACTTCGGGTCAAACTTGAAAGAACTAACAGAAGCTTCTGCTACTTGATATGAGGAATTTATTGATGAAAATTCGAAGAAAGTGTAGAGTTTTCATCAAGAACATTGAATTAAATGTAATATAATATATAATAATTTGTATAATGCAATTAATAGAAAAGTTATATAGATTAATTGCAAATCAACAATGCACTACAAGATGTTAGAGTCTATATTATGATAAGAATTCAAAAGAATAAATATGTTTGTAAGAAATAGATACATGATATATGTAACAAGATTATAGATAAATTAACAAGGATGATGGGTTTTTATATAAGGTTGTATACAATGGATAAAGATGGTTTGAGGTAAAAAAAAAAAAAAATGAAGGAGAGAGGTGTAGGGTGAATTTGGAGAATAAAATTACTCATGCAAGAGTTGATATTATTCTGGCATTTTATGCTTCAATCCTACTATTATTTTGCTATAACTTACCTATAAACTATAGGATTATTTAATTGATTGAATGAAATAATTACAATTCTTATTTGCATGTGTAGTGTTAATATTATATCGTAAGTATAGAACATATGTTTACTCAACGTTGTTATTGGAATATAGGCTGAAAGGAAGACTAGATCTTAGATTCCAAGATTTAGAGAGACAGGAACCATTAAACCAAGAAAGTGTAGTATGTATTCATTTGAAGCCATAAGGATTCAATGATGTTAATTACATAACCACACTAAATCTTCTACTCCATTTAGAGTGTTCCAATCCTGTGCCAATTAATTTTATCCACATATCATAAATGTGTAGATGAGATTTACTAATTTATGAGAACAGAAGATCTGTTCTTTTACGTAACACTCACCTATTTGGCAATTATATATAGTTACGGGGAAAGAATGTTAAGTGGATCCAACTAAGTGTAATGAAGAAATGATGTCAGAGGATCAACAAGTGCACCAACTCACCCAAACCATCTATCACTATATGTAAAATTGAGTGTCATATCATCATCTTTATATTGATTAATTAAAAATATCAAAAATAGGGTAAATTATACTTTAAATCTAAAATTTAACTCAAAATTTTAATAATAACTATAATTAAGATAAAATGTATAAAACTTCGATTTATTGTAAATATAGATAACATTAAGTTGTTACATAATCAAGTCAAGAGGTACTCTATGATAAAAGATAATGTCATTTTTAAACTAAAAAACTAAATTGCTAAAATAATTTAAAGCCTTAAAATTTTGTTAATGACTTAGAAAGAGCATGAAAGATATATACCCAAAGTCAAGGAGTAGCCCAGAGTACACCTTCTATTTGAATCCCAATTTCCAAAATCTGAGCTACTTGATTTAGGTAAAAGTATATTTCTTAAAATAAGGTGGGGTGTGTTTATTTCTATTTAGAAGTTATGGGATCAAGAACAATGGCTACTCTCAGGGCGCCACAGGTCGTTCCTTCATTGAACCAAAACGCTGAGAGACTTTCTTTTCAAGATATACCAGTTTTAGTGACACAAATGTAAATTTGAACTTTTGGCTTGTTTGTTGTTTTTGAGTATTGTTGAACTGTTCGATTTTATTCATAATTACGAAAGATGATCCATACGCAAGTTCTTATATACTTCTGTTTCGCTTTTTTGAAGACATGCCACTTAAACGTTGTTGGTTTTTAATGTTTAAAAAATGAAAAGAAAAGATAACCAGATATGATACTGTGCTATTTCATATGTGAAAATAGTAATAATTCCTATTTTGTTTTATTAAATTTCATTTACGTACATGTGTAAGTAAAATAAAACCGAATAGAATGGGCAGAACAGGGGATCTCGTTATCAGCACAGAAGAGATATAGTCAGTCAGATAAGTAGGTGAAGCTTTTGAATTGGTGACCATAGTAAAAAATGTTATCTATTCAAAGACAAACCAAAGTTGGGCACGTGATATTTGCTTGGAAGAGAGGACAACAGGTTAAATATCTCACCAAGTGACCGTCATTTTAAAGCTAAATATAATATCTTTACCAGATATGCGACTCATGCAAGGCCTACACAATTAAAAATTGAGAAATAATGGAAAAGATATGAAGTGAAATATCATCATATGACTTTTTAACCCTCCATATATAATATCATTTTTGGCTAAAAGATCTGACATGCGAATTAAGCATCACCACGGGCGGGTGGCGACATAACATAGACTCGATTTCTACGTTTTTTATTGGTGTGGATGAGATCTAATCAGTAATATTTTTTACTAAAATAAAATATGATTTATTGCCTGACTTCGATGTATGTGTCATCATCAATTGGTTAAAACAAAAAGTCGAGTCTCGTTACTTTAAAAGAATGACGAAATCATGACAGTTGAGTCCCGTAATGCGAGGCAACATCTTCGTTAATGGGTGTTCGGTGTTTTTGCTAGGGTCAGAAGAAACAACCAAGACTTTCTTCGACGTGTTGCTGCACTTTTCTACTATGGAACATCATGATCCGTGTACTGTAGGTCCAGGTGCTTCCAGGGATTTACAAGCATGTCATGGTTTTGGCAAAAGCATAATACACTTCAATTCTATGCCTTATAACAGGTTAGTAATAGTACCTCTATTGTCCAAGTAAATAAAACAAAAAAATTTACTGCACCTGAAAGAGGAAGAGGGGAATGCTTGGAGCCGTCCTTAATGAGACACCTTATATTACCTTTTCCCCGTTTCAAAATAATATATGTCAGAGGTCTACCTCAAGTACAATGAAGAAAAAGGGGAGGGAACACACAAGCATACTACTGTCTCATTCCCTAGAACATTGTCACCAAAACAAAAGTAGGCACGAGCTTTCAACTAGGATACTAAAACAATGACCTATAAGATTACTTTCCAATGTTTCATTTACATTATACGACAAGGATTAGTCATACTGTACAAAGACATACTTAAGCTTAAACTGGGGATGCCGATAGTAGAAATTCAGGGTCATATCTCTGAAGAAGTATACCGCAAAAGGGACACAAAGGTTTTGACAATTCTTCTGAATCTGAAACTTCTGTCTGGCCTCTGATATCCAGGGTATACTCTGGTAATGTAAAAAAAGTCTCCGGTGCCAATTTGGAAGACCATCTATGGCAGCATTTACAAAACCATATTGGAGTAAGTGGGCAAACCTGCATAGAAACAGCACACCTTGCTGATTTATGTTTCTGAACAGTTCCATCACTCTGGGTACCTTCACAAAAAGCAACTTCTGGAGAATCGAAAGGAACCATCGTTGAACAATAGTTACAATGCTCTTCTGCTACATATCCACTTAAGTTAAACCTGTTTTTCAAGAAAACGCATGTCATAGAAAAACAAGTATAATAAAGACATGGAAAGAATCTGCAGTTCTAGAATTGCCACCCGTGCAAATCCAAGTATAATAAAGACACGGAAAGAATCTGCACTTCTAGAATTGCCACCCGTGCAAATCACTAATGTAATTTTCTTCTAATGTCTGAGGATGAAACATCCTTGTCATTACATGATGCTAACACTTTTAGTTTGTGAAGGAATATGTTAGCCATCATAATTAACTTATCATAACCTGGAAGCAACCAAATTGGATCATCTAGAAGAATACAAGCTATACCTTCTTTCATCCCTTAAGATTTCTGATACAATTGCTTTCAGCTGATGCCTGCCATCAGCATGATTGCGTGCAACCCACTGCTCCATTTGCGCTATTCCAACAGGAGACCAACAACCAGATTTGGTCGAAGTTTTCTCTGGATGGGAAATGAGATTTTTGAAAGCAGAGAAACTCAAACCCACAAGCCTTTCACGTAGTTCATGTTCACTGCTAAAAAGCAGCTTCATCCACAATCTGAATCTCTCACTTTCTGCACTCACTGGCTCTAAATTAACTTGGCAGTTGATCTCTTCAGGCTTCAGCTCAGACAAGATTACGCGCCTACAGATAATATTCAGGAGGTGCAATTGGCGAGAAGTAACCAGTGAGAAATTCTGAGGAATGTGTAATAAAACCTCATCAAGGGAAAGGTTCACTTTCGATCCAATAAATGTTACCAATAGCCATTTGCACAGTGTATGGTCTATATAGATAGGTATCAAATGCCTGACAGCTGACAATGCCGCCATGACATCCCAAATAACAAGAGGCTTTTCTGGATTGTCAAATTTTTTCAGAGACCATAATATATTGGATTCCCAGTGAAGTAACTCATTTGCTTGAAAACCAAGAAAAGCTTCTTTACTGAAGTCCAGAGAAGTGTCAAGCAATGCATGATATTGTTGCCCACCAATCCAGAAGAACTCAACAACAGCCTTCTGAGCTCTGCATATTATAGAGAAGATTCATTTTCAGAGGGAATGGTAAAGACTAGGTAAATAGGAACTTATTTTAATTAATAAATTGAGCATAATATTGCTGGCGTCCTCCCTTTGATTTATTTTATTTTGTTTTATTAATTCATACTTCTTGTAGATGTTCCTAGAATTTTGTTCTCAAGTTCACTTCATGCTTTCGTTGTTTTAACTTTCAGTTACCCATTCCAACTGCAGGACCACAAAAGCAACTCACCTCGCCTGGTACATAGGATTCAATTGATCAATATCAAGATTACGGACCTGCAAACAAAGATAAAGACCTATTATGGCAGTAAATAAGAGGTTTAAAGAAATAAATAAACAGTCTTAAAGACCAAGCAATGAAATTCAAGTTTTTGATGTTGTATCTAAATCCTGCCTTTCATCATCTTTCTAAAGTTGGAAGCAACAAATAAGATCAAGGAGTAATATTATGGATAATTGAGTTAGCATACCATAGCAAGCACAAGATTTCCAGGAGAAACTGCAACACCTAGGCATGAGAGGAATATATCTGGAAGCTGCATGATTAGTTCTAACATCTTAGTGAATATGAAAATGCATATACAGCAACTGAAAAAATGGATACCAAAAACATAATAAGCATACGTCAGTTGAGGTCCTCAATCCAGGAATATTCGAAGGGATGGGAACTTCAAAAAGAGAATCCCCACGGAAAACCCAGCTTCGGACATAATTGTCCTACAACCATTTTCAGAAAGAGATTGATTAAATTAAGATCATAGTAGATGACATTACATAAAAACAACAACAACACCTAATGAGAATCCCGCTAATAAACGAGGTCAGGAGAGGTCCAATAATATGCAACCTTACCTCTAACTAGTAAGGAGACTATTTTCAATAAATCCACAAGGAAAAAAATACATATTAAAATAATAAATAATAATTAAAAATAAAATAAAAATAAAATGACAAACAAGATAATACTAATAAAATAAAAATAAATACATATAAATAAAATAAAATATGTACTAAAATAAATAATACAATAAATATAGAACAAGGTAGAGGAAAAATAAAAGATAAATAAGTAAGTGAATACACAAACAAGAAAGAAGACAAGCACATAAATAAATCAAACAAACTATTGCAAGAAAATATTTAACCTAAGAGAATGTTTAGGCTAAAAAATTTGAAGGGAGGTACTACGTATTAAAAGTTTAGGCTAAATATAATTCATAAGACTCAAAGAAAAATGCTTAAAAGACCTAAGAGAACAAGGAGAATCTCTTTATATGAGATCCTTTATCGATATCCTAGTCCACAAAAGGTTCAAAGTTTTACCATTACAAATAAGATTGTAAGGCAAGGTGTATAAGATTACAAGTATCTGCAATAGTGGCAACTAAATGAAGCTTTAAGCCTTTCTCAAAAATCTTACAGATGTTCGTAGTCTATTGATCCTGTAGAATCTTCATATCTTAGAAATCGTATGCTCAGGATCGTTAAAAATAGCTCAGTGCCTCTTATCTCTTTTCTCTTCTTTCTTTCTGATTTTATGACCTTTCATTTTAGCTTAATGACATATCAGTATCAGAAAAAAATCAAATTGATGTCTGAGAGATCTAATATAGACGAACCCACTTTTCAAAACAAGCTAATAAGGCCTTGATGTGCTCACTACGAGTTAATTAGGACATCCTGCCAACTTAAAAGGTTTTGTTTAGCGGTAGCATATAATGTATATAAGCTTATAAAGGCACATTACAAATAATAAATTGCAAACAATCAAATGTGAATTGAAGTACAACCTATCATCCAAATCAGTCAGCAAATACTGGAACTAGAATAATAGACAACAAGGGGTTGCAATCTAATTAATGCCAACAACAAATGAACCTTCACTTCATTACTTTCAATACCTGGCCAGAGCTGTACAAGCAACATCCATCAAAAGCCCAAGCTAATCCTGTAACCTGATCAATTCTTAAACTCATAAATGATTATCAAGATACAGCAACACACTAAGTAGCAAGTAAGAAACTTACAATGCAGTCATGAGCATCATATACACCTGCATTGTCAAATTGACAACCAGATAAATCAGATGTCCATACTTCAAAAGAACCAGATCCTTTGCCAACTGCTAAGTGGATCTTGCATGGGGATTCGGCGGGCGCTGCCAGAGAGAGAACTGATACTGGTATGCTGTTGACAGCTATAACCTATAAGGAAATTTTAATGACTGAAGAAGGAAAGGTCAAACAATATAAATCAATGGGCTGGCATAAATGTTAAGGAGATAAGAACTACCTCCCTCAGCAGGACAAAAGGAGCACTATTAGCTTCTGATGACTCCAGCAACTGCTCAGCATTTGACATCCAAATTTTGACACTGAAAAAAGAGAGAAACAAGTCAAGCGACTACCATAAATATGATGAAATTACTTCCAATAAAAAATATGGATGCCAGAGAAGTCTATTGAATCGTATGAATATAAATTGATTCACTCAAAATCCAAACAGAAATTAGAATTTTAACAAAAATTTTTATTCAGATTCATTAATCCACTTTGACCTAGAACGCAGGTTCACAGTGAGAAACAAGATATTGAAGTTACAGCAGTACACAACATGTCAACAAACATCATAGACGAAAATCTCTTAATCATTATTGAATATACAAGTGCCAAGTCCACATAAACATTTAAAGATATATTTGGATGATTATATCATACCTTACCTCCCATCAGAACTCCCACTAGCCATCAAAAGCCGAGGATCAGAACTGGACGCTAGTAAAACCAAGCTGATTGCCGTAGTCCATGAATTATGAGCCTGAAGAAGCCCAACAAGGATTACAGAAGTAGGGTTCTCAACATGCTCAACAGAGAAGTATTCTGGTGCATGAATTCTCCACACTGAAATTTTACCGGACTTGCCTCCAGCTACAAGTATGGAGAAGATGTAGGATGAAACATCTAAGGGAACAGTTTGGTTATTGGATGAGAACCTCAAAAGCGGAGACCAGGCAACAACAAGTGATGATAGCATTGCACTTCGAGAAGCATATTTATCTGCAGTTATCAATGCACAAGTGCTATAATCCTCTAATTCATTTCCCCGTCTTCTACTTTTAGCCTCATTGACCTGAAAATGACCAACATGCACTCAAATAGGTTAAAAAGGGAAGGGGATGGGAGTGTTAGGAAATTATCATATTGCAAGAGGTCTACCTTAATCAATCTTCTGTTCTCCATCTTTGTTTGATGGATAGATGTCAGACAGTCTTTCTCGCCATTCCTTGTAGGCAAAAATGCGCAAGCTTCTGATTCCTCACTGCTGTACAAGGACATTTTAAAAATGAGAAGCAGATAGATGAACAGTAATTTAATAACCAAATTATCTTAAGCACTAAATTAAAGGATTTCCCATTATTTAACACCAAATGTCAAGAATTTAGGCGGCTTCCTGTTGGAAAAAAAAAGGTTTGTCTATGCTAAGCAGAAAAGTTGAGATAAAATTAAGTACGATAGATAAAATTTTGGTGATATGTAGACTGTAGTTGCTTCTCATCCTAGTACCAACTTTAACTTCTAATCCTGCCTGGCGTTCATACTTCTGTTAGGCCATTGCTTACTTTTATTGATTTAAATGAAGAATAGCCTTCTCTTAAGCTGTAAAACATGATTCTCCACATAATAATAGTATAGAGACCAGCAAATCAAAAGTACAACACTATTCCAGACAAGGAATGAGAAGAATCTGCTATTTACATGTCACCACGAACAACCGTTCGTCTTCGCTTCCGTTCCTTTCTGGTACTGGAGTTTGTCAGATCATTATTACAGGATTGTAATAGACTATCAGCACATCCTTGTGCTACTTCGTCCTAGTGAGAGAAGGCAGAAAATGGTGAAGATAGTAATGCCAATTGAGTGTGGTCACAAACACCTGTTTGCTTTAGAGTGAACTAGTAAATTAATAGATGAAAGAGCTTACATTAGCAAATTCTGGGGATAAAGAGTCCAACTCTCCAAAATTTCTACTTGTGAGATAATTGTATAGTTTGTCAGATAGATCTGTAACCTACAGAAGAATAGGATAAAAAGAAATATTTGTGACTTGAGCATCTAGGAAGTTGCGAAGCATTGACAGGAAACATTGATATTGGAATGAGGATCATGAGTGAAGCATACTTCAATCCACTCGGCACAAAAATCGCAAAATGGTGGACGATAAAGTTTGACACGGCCTTCAGTGGTGCAAACAGCGAGCAAACATCTGAATGGAGCGTTTGTGGTATCAAAATTGAAATCAGCATATGAATATAATAATGGAAAAAGAGGAGTTGATGTAATACCCAGAGTTAGGAGCCATTCCAATAGGAGACCAAGAAATAGAGCGAGCACAAGGACGGCGATCCCGAGATAAAGAAATGGGTAATAGGCACCCAGTAAGCAAATCTACAAGTATCTCACCATTTTTGTTTAAAATAAGATTAGACAGACAGAGAGAACACTAAGATGAGAAATAGAAAAATAATTCCAACCTTCTCTTGTGACCCTGCCGATTGGATAAGGTTGAGTGTCCGCAGGAAGTCTGATTAAGCCTCGCGCTCCGAAAGGCATTGCTGGATTCTGGCAACACCAATTATCAAGAAACTACTGTTACTTTCAATTCTATCATTACTAGTATTACTAGTACTAGTATGAAGAATAATATTATTATCACCAGAATAGTGACAAGGTGGCCGGAGGCCACGGCGATCAGGTTCTCGTCCGACCAAGCCAGGGCGTTGGGGAACGACGGCGCAGCCACAAGCGCAGCTGCTTGGAACGGGGAAGCCATTAATTCTGCTTAAGGAAACAAACAAACCTCTTTTTCTTTTCTTTATTTCCCTCCAAAAAACAAATCCCCAGTTAAACTATAAATTATATTGAAGGAGGAGCGAGAGGAGACAACAGTTTGTGGTTTGTGAACCCTAATTCGAATCCCACCGACCTCTCTGTTTAATTCTTTTCGTGTGTTCTGTAAATATTTGGGCCCATTTTTTACTCAGCCCAACCCAACCCGATCAACTCAGTTATAGGTTATGTCATGATGAAGAAAACCCTAATCTCCAGAGTCTCCGTATATATTGATTGTATTAGCCTTTCCACAGCCATTTCAGTCGCCGAGGAAGGTCATCTCTCTTTTATTATTTCATTTCCTGTTAGCTCTTCCTCCCTCTTTATCTGTTTCTCTGATTTAACTCTACGGTTTATTGGATCTACGTACGTAGAGCTCTGTCTCTCTGTCTTACTTAATTGCTGTGTTGTGGTGTATCGTTGCAGATTAGAGATTTGTTAGCGGCAATACAATAATGGGAGAGCTTGCTTGCAGCTACGCCGCTTTGATTCTTCATGACGAAGAAATTGCCGTTACTGTAATTAACTCTTCCTTTGTTTCTTCTCAGTTCTTAGTTAAATTGTCTTCTTCTTCTTTTTTATTGGTAGAATAATTGGTTGGAACAGGCTGAAAAGATACAAACTTTGCTGAAGGCAGCCAACGTGTCGGTGGAGCCCTACTGGCCAGGCCTTTTCGCAAAATTGGCGGAGAAGAGGAATCTCGATGATTTCATTTTGAATGTTGGTGCCGGTGGCGGTGGAGCCCCCTTAGCAGCTGCGGCTCCTGCTGGTGGTGCCGCCCCTGCCGCCGCCGCCGCACCAGCGGCTGAGGAGAAGAAGGTAATATGTATTAGGATTTTTGTTTTTACGTTTCAAGATTTCCTCAATTTTGTTTAATCGGTTCGTTTCTCGGTGCAGGAGGAACCAAAGGAAGAGAGTGACGAGGATATGGGCTTCAGTTTGTTTGATTAGGTTCCTTCGTAGTTTGGAAAATTAAGGTTGTAACTTAGTTGAATTTTGTCGACACTATAATTCTCATGCTGTGTTTTTCTTTTTTCTTTCAGGATAGTTTGCGTTATTACTATCTATTTACTCAAATGCAATATTATGTTATGAAGTTTGTTTTATTCTTAATGGTATTGGCATGAATTATGTCTTTGTGACTTCCTACATGACTAAACCTCTTAGTTCTTGTTCAAAGTGGCACTTCAACTCAAATATCCATCCTGCTTTGTTCTTGTTTATTAGGTTATGTTACTTCTAGATGATTCAATAAATCATTCTGTAGGGGTGCTTCTTTTAGGTAAAAAAAATTATTTTCTGGTTCCTCGTGATCTAAATTCATTTTTTCCTCGAGTGGTTTAGTGTTTCATTTTTGGTTGGAGCTAGAACATTTCAGTTACTAATGGTTCCTCTAGTATGGTATCAACATACACATGTTAGGATGTTAGAACATGTGGTAGCATGTTATGTAGTTCTCTTCCCCGGAAACAAAGTTCCTTGACATAAAGAGTTGCAAACAGCCCTGTCGTCCACTCTGCCCTTCACACCTTTCAGTCCTAATTGTCATGACTTCGATCTTCAGCCTACGATCAGTCAATGGTTTCCGGTGTTGGAATTGAGAGATTTCTCAAACCTTGGTAGGCGACTACAGAAATAAAATTAGGGAAATGCAGTCTCTTCTATTGGGAGGCCAACTTTATCACTTATTCTTCTACATAGATTTAGCAAACCTTACGCAAATTCATGGGAGTGTTGATGTGTGTGCAACTCACAATTTAGACACACCGTTAACAATGCTGCTAACATATTACATATAAATGGAAGAGAGGATCATAAATATGAAGAATAAGGTGTAAATATAGATGAACATATGGATGAACAGGGTGAAAATATAAATAAATAGGATAAATATGTGGATGAAAATATGGTGGAATGTGGTGAACATATGGATGAAAATCTTGAGGAACATGGTGCACATTTAGACAAACATATTGTATATGCTCAATCAGACTTCTATATAGACATTTTGGATAACCATCAATTGATTGAAATTGATTTAACTGATTGTGGTAGTTTTATTAATAGTGATGAATATCTCAATGGAGAGGAGTTGGGTAAAGCTTTGCTTGGACCTAGTTCAAGGATTAGGCATAATCCTACAGGTGTGGATAACGGTAGAGATTGGGAATGGAATTTGAATATAAAGATGCTGTTGTAGATTATGCATGTGTAAAAGAGCAAAGAGGAGAGTGAGAACAGAGAAAGTAATAAATTATGTTAATAATTATGTAAAGCTGCAGGGATGTGTACATGGATTGAAGTTAAGCTATCCCACATTAATAGTGGAGTTACAACTATTAAGAAATCAAAAGAGTTCAGGTAATGAAAAATGAGAATTTCATTATCTTATTAATACTTCATTATCTTATGTTATACATCATATTAACATTTGTTATCTTTTGTTTTAAATCATAATTAGTTATCTTTGGTTACTAATTAGGGGAGGTGGGTATCTATTATGAATCAATTAGAAGCACTTTTTTATGCTCCCCTTGCACCCTACGGTAATGGAGATCATTAAGCAAATAGGCTCGTCTCCTAGCCAATTCTACACTCACACATGATTTACATTTTCTATAATCTATATTAGGTGGATACATCCCAACATTGCTCTTCTTAGATTTATACTCTAAATAAGACGCATAATTTCATATAGTTGACAACCTAAAAGTCTTATATGATTAGAATAAGAAGTTCGAATTTGTCTTGAATGAATAGATTGGAATATATTGAAAGAGAAAGTTTAACAATTAGAAATTAAAACCTTTATCTATGGAGGCCTCCAGAAGAGATCATAGTTGAACAACCAACCTTGAAAATAAAAATAATAATAAAGAAAGTGAAAAATGTTGACTTTGAATATTTATCAAGAATGCATACAACATTAAAATACACAAGCTACTAATACTAAACACGAACAAAGTTAATTATAGTCTAATATAAGAACTAGTAAGGCTGAAGAGGGAGAAAGCAGATGGCGAGTGAGCAGGAAGACGGTCGTAAAAGGAAAGCATTGTAAGAAAGACAAAGAACGAAGAATGCATCGTTGAAGAAGATGAAAGAGGCAAAGAAGTTGTTAGAAGTTCACTACAATTGGAGAAGAAGAGTTTACAATGAAAGTTGAAGGTGAAATCAAAGCAGAGCCAGGATGAAAGACGAAAAATTAAGGTTGGGCTCGAGGGCAAAAATTTGGGGATTATAAAATTAGAATTAACGATTTAGTTAGGTAAAAAAAAGCAAAAGTTAGTTATAATATTTTATTAATTTAAAAAATAAGTAAGAAAATATTTTATTAATTATTATATTTTAAGGTTTTTAAAATAGATAACTAAGTCCTATAGTGTCATTTGGTGAACAAGTGACAATACGGACTTAAAAGTAAATTATATGTTTCGTTCTAATAATATCCAGACATCTTGGTATTGTATATTTCATCAATAACAAGAAGCACTTCGACCACTGAAACATCAAATTAATATTGTAACAAGGATTCAACATGGTATCATTATTTGATTATCAAACAAGGCTCAAGAATTTGCTTGAAACAGAGAAACAAGGAAGAGTGGCACACACTTCAAACTGGCGTGGTTCACTTGTGATTATAGAATCCCCCCTTCCAAAGGCCACACCGGATAGGTCATAGGATAGGCTTATCCAACTGAATTCTGATGATTTGAGAGAGCTAATTCCGTGAACTTAAACATCATATCTTGAGTGTTCAGATGATTCATACAAATAACAGTAGACTGATAATCCCATGCCAATGTTGTCTGCTTGGATGAAAAATTTAAGGAAAAAAAGTCGAATTTGTTCATCAAACTTTCCATTGAAGAGTACTTAACCCTTTAATTTAATCAAAAGGATCTTGAACTTGTTTGATATACTACTTCAAATGTGTGATAGACCACTTCACATTGGGTCTAGTGGTAAAAGCTTTTGTAGTATTTACCAAGTCATTGGGGATTAAAGTTTATTCCTCAAAGTAAAATTTCATTATCTTCATTTAGTGCCACACCCACACCTTATATACTCTCTAGCTAATCCGCTTTTTCTTTACATTAGTTGGTCTACGATACATTTCCTTGTTTAAAAAGTCATTCTTTACCCTGCCTTCATCCCTAAGCCATTTCGGATTCCTTTCCTTTAATAGTTCCTTCCTTTACTCGCATAAGAAACAAACCATTTACCAGTTCTGCACTTCAGAGAGATTAGGCCTTTGAATGACCATGGGAATTATGTCAACGACAGCACCGGCTATTGCTGCTGCAGTTGGGATTTGCTTCTTTGACAGAAGTTATTCCATAACTTGGGTAAGTACGAGATTATTATGTCGTTACAATCTTCATCCTGGTTGTTGGTTATATGTTAATGTTATTGAAGATGATAGAAGGAAGTTATATGTGTTCAGTGGGTGGGTAATGGAGCCCGATCAGTTACCGGAAACATGGCTATGGAGGAGCTGAAGAGAAACAAGGTGCAGTTGGCGCCACAATTCGATGGGCTGTACTGTTTTGAAACATTGGTGGTTCATTGATTAATCCTTGCCTAAGAAGAAGAAGAAGAAGAAGAAGAAGAACAAGAAGAAGAAGAAGAAGAAGAAGAATTCAGATTTGTATGACTTGTGAAAGCAGTGCATACTTCTCAAGAGAGTATTTATATTCCCATCAATTCATTTCTCTAAGCTGTTAAAGATCCCTGCAAGAATTGTTAGGTATATATAAAACCAAGTCATCCTTTTAAATCAAATTTTACTATACCAAGGTATTAGATAACTGGGGACTGTGATGACCTAATTATCTGAGTTCCATTCATTGGGATCCAGGACCTTGAAGCTTCTCGTTGGTGTCAAAACTGAAGAGTCTCAATTTCTAACAGTATATCCCAAACAACGAAACATGAATTAAGCACCTTGCTTCTTTCAGCTAAGACGATCAATGCAGATTCTGTTCCCACAAACACTTCATCTCAGCCTGTGAGTTTAGGGCAATGATTTTCGAGTAACACAAGCAGTAACACTATCCCATTGAATATACGTTGAGACGTTCCCTTTTATTTTATATGCATCGGTAACTTTATGCATCTTCTGAATGTTGTACAAAAAGATCATTTCTTGATGTTATTGACAAAATGGAGGAACAATTGGTTATAAGTGGAGAATCTCCAAAACCAAGGGTGCAACGTTATAAATTCCAACACTAAGCACTTTCCTGGATTAGCAAACCTTCTTGCTACACCAAATATAAGTGAATCGCTGGTAAATTGTACAAGCAAGGATAATAGCACCCATTAATAATTAAGAACTGCAGGGTCTTCCTATCCAAAGTTTTGTTTGGTGCAACTGTTGTTAAAAACCGACGATAATTTTATTAATAAAGGGACTTGAATACAAGACTCCACACACACCGAAGGTAAACAAAAA
>JANZLC010000003.1:25642653-25656374 GCA_026413385.1 Erythroxylum gracilipes
TTGGAATCTTTAACAAGTAAGTATTGAGAAAATCTTTTAGAGTTATAGATTTATGAAATGAATTTGATGAATTCACTATCATCTGCATGAACATGGGGTTTGCGTGTTTATATTCATAAGCATTGTGCTAATGGGATGAAAATATGGATAAAATATTATTTTAGTTTTGATGAATTTTTAGTGATCAAGTGATGTGGAAATGAATTTTGGAGTTTGAAATAGCAATAAAATGGTGTATAAGATGAGTGTAAGAAATTAAAGAATGGAAAGGTGGTGTGCTCTGTTTTTCTGTTCTTCACTGTGTATGTATGAAAATATATAAGTGTATTCGTTAGTTGAGGAATTCTTTAGAGATGATCAAGGAAATGGTTTTGAGTTGAAAAGGAATTGTAAAATGATGGTTTGGGATGAGAATGAGTGCAAAAATAAAGGTTGAGAGGAAACATGGAGATGAAGAATGAAAGTTGGAAATGCAGGAAGTTGATAGAGTATAAATAGGTTGAAAATGGATTTTTGGCTTTTGATGGTTTTTGATTAAACTTGTATATTTTGGAGTGGGGATGAGTTTAATGAAATGGAGTGGAAAGACTAGAATAAAAATAGAAGTGTTAGATTTTGAAAAAAAGGAATTCTAAAAATTTTCT
The DNA here is from genome assembly GCA_026413385.1 of Erythroxylum gracilipes. Taxonomy (NCBI): domain Eukaryota; kingdom Viridiplantae; phylum Streptophyta; class Magnoliopsida; order Malpighiales; family Erythroxylaceae; genus Erythroxylum; species Erythroxylum gracilipes. Next base: position 25,643,298 of record JANZLC010000003.1, read on the forward strand.
GGGAATGAATAGTTACAGTGTTGAAATTTTGATCTGAAATTTCTATGATTTTTCTATACTGATATAGAGAGATTTTGATAAAATAGTCTTCATGAAAGTTGTATATCTTTCTTTTAGCTTTCCATTGATATAAAGTTTGTAAAATTTGAAGTACTGGATCAAAAGTTATAAGGTTTAGAAGTTGTGATATTGGTAGAAGAGAGAAATAAGGTTTTGCAGGTCCACTGGAGTGTTGCGATCGTGCACGCACACGATCGCGACTCCATAGGACCACCCGCAATGTTGTGGTCGTGCATGTGCACGATCGCGACTTCGCAAGACCACCGGATTGTCGCGGTCGTGTACACGCACGATCGCGACTTCCCTATTTGTCCAAAGAATGCTATTTTCTAAACATATTTTGATCTTTTTGTCATAACTTTTTCGTCTGATCTCCAAATGACCTGAATTTTGAAGCATTGGATTCATAACACATTCCTCTATCTCTCCATAAAAGTTAGAGCTATTTTTTTTAATTTGAAAAAAATTGATTGAATCAAAGTAAGGGTATCGGTTGAAAGAGCATGAACTGGATATTTTACTGAACATGTTTCAGTATTTTGATGATATATTGAGCTATAGGTTTCTAAATGAGATGATTTTTGATTTAGAGTAAACTAGAGGAATAGGGCTAAATTTCTTATGAAAAGGTCGAATTGTGATCCAAGCTCTAAGATGTTCAATTTCTGGATGGAAGTTGTTCATAGTACACTGTTTTTGAATGTGAACAACCCGATAATGTTTGAGGTATATCTTCTAAATTACTGAACCAAATTGAAAGATTTTTGTGTCAATGGAAAGATAAGACATAGAGGTAAGGTAAGGTATGTCAACTTACCTGGAAACTATATAGGATATAGTTGAAAACTATTTGATAGAATTTCTAGATTCGATTTTCAAAGTGTTGAGGAACTTTGAAAATGTAATGCCTAAAGAATTGCCAAGGGTTCTTCTCCTTTATTGAGAAATCAATGTTAAGATTAAACTTATGCTAGTAAATTTTTCTTTCTTGTGCCTTTTATCGAATATCCCCATTAGACTAGGTGAAATTATAGAAATCATTTCAAGTTGTTAAAGGCAAGAGACATCCAACCATCAAAAGGCCTTTATAATGCCCCCGTGAAACTTTCAAGATTAACAAGATGAAGTATTTTTTATATGTGTGGATTATTGAGCAATGAACAAGGTAAAACAAATGCATCAATAAAGGCATATGATATTTGTTTTTAACTGTATTACCTTATTCAAAACTCGATAGTCTATACACAACAACAATATTTTATATTGCTTCTTTTCGAAAAGTATAGGGGCAATGTAAGGGACTTTTAATGGTGGGATATCTCTCACCTCTAATAGCTCGTCAAACTACTTCCATAATTTCATTATCTTAAGGAAATCCATGTTCGAAATTATATCAAATTTGTCAAAATGTATGAATATTATGTTAAACTCTGTGCACTAACTTTCATCACTCACTGAAACTTTGTAGTTAACTTTTACCATTATTTTCCCTTTCGCATGGGAGTTCTCATCTTTATAAGGATTGTGCTCAATTTTAACTCTAACTTTCTCTCTATTCATTACATCATAAACGAATGAGTGACACCTGTATTTAACATAGCTATGAGTTCCTTTTTAATGACCTATATTCCCATATACATTAACTGCTCAAAGGGACTAATTTTGGTATTTATTATTTTAAGTAAGATGATAAGATTACGCTCAGCTTCTGAATGATCATTTTCAACTTCACGTTTTGCTATCTAAACATTTAGTTTTCTTTCTTTGGACAATCTTGAGCATAATGAGGACCACTATATAAGAAGTAATTTTAGTTTTTCTTTAAAGCTTTCTTGTCTTGCTTGGATTGTCTATGTTCTTAGGACTTCCCTTTTGTTATTATGATCCTTTTAGCTACCATAGTCTTTCTTCTTCTTTTTTCCCTTGCACTTATCTTGATAGTTGTTAGCTTTCACCTTTTGGAAAAAAGAAGGAAACAAAGGTCTCCTTCGTTTCCCTAAAATCCACTAAAGCATCCACAATAACTATGACATCCACAATATCATTGATTTTTTGTTGACATAACTTTATCTGTGTCCATAATTGTAACTCACACATGAAGTTGAAGAGTTTGTTCCTATTTGACATGTTTTTAATTACCCAACCATCTTACTCCAACCCCTTTAAGATATCTTTAGTAAGTCAGGGAGTGTTGCTTGAAAAAACTGGATCCTTTAGCTCCCTTATTCTTCCATATGTATATAAGAGCATTACCAACACTAATTTCATCAAAAGTCCTTGTTCTTCACTAGAATTTTGCATCTCCATCAAGATAAATTATAGAAACATTAACTTTTTCAGCATCCAACACTTTGACAACAATAAAGTATTGCTCCATATCCTATAAAATATTCTTAAGCTCTCTGGCTTTTTGAATACCCTAAAAAAAATTCAGTTCATGAAACTTAAGTAAAGTTATTTCAACTCACTCTATTTCTTGATTAGCAGAAAAAATTGCTTGAGGATGGTTATCTGAAAACTAGCATCCTCCAGTGCCTTTCATTAAGTCAACCATTTAATCTTTCAATGCTTTGATTTTTCTCTACAAGACTTTTAATTGAGATAGTAAGAAGTAAATTCTACTTATAAGCAAACGTTTAATGAGCACTTTCATCCAAATAATGCACTCATCAAGCCTTGCCATTTGATTATTAACAAAGATATGATACCAATTATTAGACTTTGGCAGTAACTCTAATTTTGCACTAAAATGCATTAATATTTTAGTATGATAGTTAAACTCACGCAATTCAACTTAACCTTTCTGAATCTTTTGAGTTTCAAGTGTTTCACACAAAGATTTAAATAAACAAATAAGTTTAACTTAGCCAAACAAGATAGACAATAACAAAAGAAAAATATTCATAATGGCTACAACAAAAATAGCTAATCTTTATACCCTCTCAAAATAGTTACAAAAGGTTACAATTCTCTAACTCTCTATGAGATGAAAACACCTTTTTCAAGAGCTATTTAAAGGCATTTAGATATTTGATAGGAAGGATTACATGAAAGTGGATACTAGGCTACTAAATCACTATCTTAGTTGGTGATTGACAACCCTAATCACTTTAGACACTACTTTAATTGGTGGTCACACTTTACAACTACTCCACTACTAAACAAAATAAACATGTGAAAAATGAAGTTTATGACATATCACCCCACTTCACCCTATTTTTTGCCATGTCCTTCTACTTTCTTCATACTTTAACCCACTATCTATATCATTTCACACATGATCTTTATCAAAAGGTGAAATTTAACCAATTTTTGAGTCAATTCGCATATGGTCCAATCAATGCACATCCATAGTTTAGTCTACTTGTTTATAGTTCATCATTTGAGCACAATATTGTCCTTAGTCCAACCATAAACGTCTTTGACTATTCTAACTCACCATAGCCAAGTTGATCATGGCACCAATTGTCTGTCTAAATCAACTAAAACTTGAACATGCTTAGTCCCACCTAGTTAAGTCACCTTAATCATTTGACATGCCTAAGTCATGCTAGTTTTTGTCCAAGTCTCACCAATGGATAACAAAAAAGATCTTGCATTGTTAAAAGCTAACATTTAGATTTTGATGTATTTTAGTAAGAATCATTTGAGACTAAAAAAGAAAATTGAGACAAGATGAAGAAAGATTTTAAGTGTTTAGATAAAATGAGAACTTCATTTTCTCAACTTCTGAAGGGATTTTAAACAGTCAAAGATGCAAGAACATGAATATGTCAGAGAGTTTAGTGACATAGTAATGAAGATTGTAAATCAATCAAATTTACTTGGAGAGGACTTGAAACATAAGAGAGTTATTAGTGAAGTCCTTATAAATTTAGCTGAGAAATTTGAAGCCAAAGTTTTAGCCTCAGAAGAATCAAGGATATGTCACAATTTATATCGATAGAGATTGTAAATTCTCTTCAAGGTAAAAAGGACAAAAAAGACTCTAGAGGCAAGAAGTTGGAGAACGGGCTCTAAATTAAGTCTTAACCAATCTAAAACAATACAAATAAAAGGAAGGAACAAAGATGTAAAAAATAAAAATCAGGAGGAACAAAGACAACATCATAATAGAATAAAAAAGAACTAATTTATACTTCATAAATATTGAAACCATACATGAAAATATTGTTGGCTCATACTATATATAAGATGTAGGACTGCATTACACAAGAAAAAAGGGTTGCAACTTAAGCTGAAGCAAAGTTGCAACAATATTGTAAAAAGTAAACTTATTAATGATTCAGATGCTTATAAATTAATACAAAACAACTTTTCCATGACTTTTTGAGGTATAATTTGATCAATTTGTAACTTGTTTAGATGTTATTCAAATTAATGTAACTGTTAGAATTACAATTTTGTAGCTTGGTGACTTGCAAATTGTTTGTGCTCGTTTATATGAACAAAATTAGTTGTAAGTGACCCATATACAAAGAGTGCTGATGCTGTTCTATCCTGAAACCTTGCCACAATTCTATCCTGACACTTTGCCAACTCTATTCCAATCAATTAATTCATATTTTTATTGACACATCTCAGGTTTTCCAATTCAGATTCTCAGGTTTTCCATATCTACAGTGACATGATGAGTTGCGCGTATGTCAACCACCCAAGAGGAAGATGGACTCTTGTTGGTGTTGGCTATAAAGGACGTTGGCTTGGGCGAAATTCGACTGGAATTTCCAATCCTTATCGTTGGTGAAGAGCATGCGTGGGCATCGTGTCCCTTACCTCCACAATTGTAACACGTAATTGTGAGAGTGTTCATTGGAATCGTGGAGTGGACAAAGCGCCCATGACCAAAAGACTCTGAATAGTGATTTCCTCGACCACCTCAGCGTCTGCTACCATGTTCTCGATGAGATTAATTTTGGCGAGCAGTGAACATGGCGGTGAATTATAAGCAATAGGTTCGCGTTGAAGTTGTAACTCTTCAGTCAACAGAAGGCCGGTTTCAAGTTTGCCGCTCTTTTAAATAGATGATAAGCAGTTCCAAGACTATCAAGAATAGAAGATGACGGAGAGCTTGACTAGTGGGTGAAGATGGAAACAAATTAAGGTGCCTAAAGTCTTGACTTGATTAGTGGGTGAATATCATCTCTTATCAGGAACTAGTAAGAAAACAAAATTCGGAATCTAGGATTCAATCACTAGTAAAAGCTTTATGAGGACCAGTTATGATGGGAAGTGACTCAAGGTCACAACAGGATGAGATTCAGCAAAAGCAACTCAACGCCATAAAGTTTAAATTCGAATCGATTAATATGCGCTTTACAGTTAACAATCGTCCCAATTCGATAGAAAGCCTCAGTTTATTCCAACGTTACCATAAAAGAACGCATATATCGTAGTGAGAAAAGTAACCGAGTGGACGCGAGTCAGTACCTGAAATCTCCATTTTGATTACGCCGAAGCAATAGGCGAAAAATCCAATATCTCGCAAAAGACTCTCCATGAATTCACCAAACTGGAGCTCCCATCGCCTACCAAATCCAACAAGAATCCCAAAAAAGAAACGCCATCCACACTGCACGTAAGAACAGCATCATCTTTGGTCGATCAATGCTGCAGAATGTCGTACACTACACAGCTTCCGTCAAATTGATAATATAAGAAAGAACGCGGAGGGAGTGTGGTAAGTTTCTTTTTATTTTTAAAATATAAAGTAGAAAACTGACTAAAGTAAGTAATTATTATACCGAGGTGCCACGTCGCATCCACTCAACGACCGCAAACGTTATTGTGCACCCTACAAGCGCAGTATAGACACAAACGCCCACCCCACACCTCTGAGTCTGACAGTGACTATTTTCCTCATTCACCGTTTACCTTTCCGTATTGCTCCACCTCGTCCGCCCAATGCTTTGTTCGTTCTCCATCGGCAAGTCCGGTAAAACGTGGCTGGACCGCCTCCGTTCTAGCAAAGGCTTTACGGAAGCCGACAACCTCGACCTCGACCTCGACCTTGACCACTTCCTCCACAACCGAAACGAAGATGATAATGCTAATCCTGTTCTCTCCCATTCCAACTCCAAGTCCGATGATAGCCGACTCACTTGCCTGAGACAAGCCACCGAGGAGATTTGTAGTGAGAGCAGAGACAAAGAATGGTTCAACATAATCACTAGTGCTCTCTCTGGCCTCTTCAACATGGGGCACCCTAACCAAAATCCGGACTTTACCACAAAAAAAGCGCCCAGGAAACAGCCTAACCCTAAGGTCTGCGTCCGTTCGATGCCAGCTACTGAGAAAATCGAACCGAATTGTTCGCGGAAAGAAGAGAATGTCCCCGCCGCCACTGCGTCTTCTCTGAATTCTCATAATAACTCGAATGTTGGCACCAAGGAAGAGAAGAGTACTATTGGTAGCGTTGATTGTGGGGGTGATTACGATGCCCCGGAGGCCGCGGAAGAAGAAGAGGAGGATGAAAGGAAGGGGAAGTTTAATGGTGATAAAGAGCTCAAGGGTTACTCGAGGAGTGAAGTCACTGTAATTGATACAAGCTGCGAGGTATGGAAGTTTGACAAGTTAGTCTTTAGAAAGAAGAATGTTTGGAAAGTAAGGGACAAGAGAGTTAGATCATTGGTTGGTTCTAACAAGAAAAGGAAGAAACTTGAGATGGGTACTGGAGATGGGAATGGAACTTTTGTTCACAAGAAAAGAGCGAAGCTTTTGAACCAGGAAATGGGCTGCTCGAATGTTGTTACTGCTGGAGACTTAGCCCCGTCAAGTAATGTTAGTTTCTTAAGTCTACCTGTTGCTTGCCTAATATACATGGCTTTGCCATATAATTGGTCCCATATCTGGAAGCTACTTCGGTGATTGGTGCTATTCGACTTGATTTACTTGGATTGCTGGCAGTGACGTAGTGCAGTTTCTTAAACTTTCAATGATCTATTTGAGCTCATGAAGTTTTCAATAAACTACCTAGCTGGGACTTAAGTGTTATGTTTTGGCTTCTTATCCCCTGGTATTGTATGTGTTAGATGAACTGACAAATGCAAGTTTAGCATTGGAACTGAATTGCTTTGAAAAACTTTCATTGAAGTTCTTAAATTCATGCACATTGTTGAATCAATGTTTCATTATAACTGTCCAATTAAATATCAAAGGAAAAGCTCATAAATGATGCTGCATTTGGGCCCTCATCGTAAACACTTGATTATTCAAGATTGAGCCATTTCAGTAATGCTGATGTAGAACTTTTATGCGTTTTTTTTTTTCAGGTACTTGTGCATATTTTGTTGTGACTTATTATCTGGAAACAGGAAAATTTCAGAAAGTGTTAATGATTAGATGGATTATTTGTTTGATGTCAATGAAGCTGCTTTTAACTGCCTGTGGCATTACATAATTTCATTGTGCTTGTAGTTGGATTAAGCTTAAGTTACATTCCTGTTTCACAGGAAGCAGTCCATAGTTGATGGATGATTCAAAAGTTTACCTATTGAGTTTAGTTTAGATAGTTGGATTAAGCTTAAGTTACATTCCTGTTTCACAGGAAGCAGTCCATAATCACGCACAACTATCTAAACTAAACTCAATAGGTAAACTTTTGAATCATCCATCAACTTTGATTTATGAAAGTGACAGCTTGGTTTGCATGCTTTTGATGGTGAGATTTCCCAAATTTAGCAGACTGCTCAATTAGTGACTTAACATCCAGCCTCAGTTTAAAGCCTTCAGCTTTATGATTCGAAGCTGATGAAAAAGGATAACTTGCTTACTTCAATTAACAGATATATGTAGTTAAAACTTTAACAGCGTTGTTTCTTTTTTCTGTCCTATGGTCTTTGGCTTCAGATTAACTAATTTTTGCGTGTCACTAGTCTAATGCCTGGACCACACAAATGCTACTATGTGAAAGGAGAATCCAATTAGCTTCTGGTTCTGATCTTCCTATCTAATAGGCTGCAAGAAACTTGATTTGTGTTATAGTTGTAATTTGATATTGATGCTTGGATACGCCTTTGACATGGAAATAATGTATATTTGAATGGGTATTCCCAAGATTTCCACCGCAGATGCAGACAGAATAACTATCATCCACTTTCTGCTAGTTTGGACTTGTGTGTTTAGAACTGCAGCTCATAATTTGCTCATTCACACGTCTTTTTTATGGCTTCTCCCTTGATTCGTTTTGCTTGATACATAGAAAATATGCAGCTCTATCAGCTATGATTCTTTTTCACTTATTTTTCTTTGGTGTTCAATAAGTTTCTCGTCTTTTTCCCTAAGAAAGAGAACTTTTTTGAAGACAATATTCTATGTGTGGTTTTGTTGACTACTGAGCACCTCCTTTAAGGATATGGTGATCAACTTAGTTTTACATTTCTGGGTATCACTAAGCCCACGGTGAGCATAATTTGATAAATTAAATCTTAGACATTCTATTATCTCTTGTACATATTTTCTTATGTTCAGTGAATGTTTTTGGTTTACCTACGGCAAAAATTAGTAATTGCAGAACTCCAAATGAGTTTGAAACTGAAGATCTGCATGCCAAATGTGAGACATACTGAACATTTCTGCTTGCTTTTGGTTTCTTATGCAGTGTCTGAAACCGTTGCTCGAGAAAATGGAACAAGTTTGTAAAGAAACACCAGATGATATTGGCCAATTTTCTAAAATGAGGCAAGTCCATGTGCTTTCTTCCCTAGTTTGCTGTATTCTTTCCAGCAGTAGTTCTTACAGCTTGAAAATGAATCAGTTGCCTTTTTCTGCCATTGATAGTATCGCTAATTTTTTTGCTGCAGATCACCAAGAAAGTTAAAGAAGAGTAGATCATCTGTTGTTCTTATAAAAGCTGCATCTACGAGCAAGAAATGTGTAAGAAACATTCCCAAGAGTCGTGTCAGGTAGCACAAGACTTGACAGAACTGCTATTCCAAAGCTATGAAATTCAAAGGGCAAATTGTCTGCAATACACACATTCCCCTCTATTTTTGTGATGGCTCGTTTATTTTATGGATTAAAAAACGCCAAATTTCTTGCATAATTTCCTCTAGAGGTGGGGAGATTCGGGGTTGAAATGGAAGTGCCGGAGTGCTTCAAACCCAATGACATGATTCGGGATCCATTGTTTCTAAATTTTGGAGTTTGCAGCCATCAAATTGTAACATTAAAACTTGTTGAGTGATCGCAACAAGTGCATATCATGTTTTCCATCAATGTCAACTAGTTGAAAGTTCCCGAGTCCAATCAATACCTAATTACACAGACAATGAGTTTGCTATCCTCACCAATTCCCACGTATTTGCTGAATCACAGAATAGGATCAGATATCAAGTAATTATTTATGATATTTGCTCTGTATATTTTGGATAACCTCTTCTTTTGATACTTGCTCTGTATATTTTGAATCACCGATTAGGGATCACCATAGCTTCCTCCCATCCAAATGTCGATTTGTTGGGTGTTCCTTATTATAATTTAGCCGCTGTGTCTAAGATTAGTAAAATAATTAATTTAATTTATTCAAGACTTATATAAAATTTTCAAATGCTCCCCAAAGATAGCAACAAAATAACCTCACCTTCAAATTTTCATACTAATGAGGTGATACCTTATGAACCTTCAATGCCTAATCAATACGTGTATCATCCTAAGCCATTGTTATTGTCATATACTAATATTCTTCCACTTAAGTGGTTGGTTTTTACGCAGCCTATCCATATAAAAAAAAATACACAATCAAGATAGCTATTCTAAATAATATAGCTTTAACTCACCATCACCCCAATCATATTTTTTGGGTAGATATTGATAAGCTTAATTCATTTTGTGCTTTCTTCTTAGAATTTGTAAAACAAGCATAGATGTCATAGCCTTAACATTGTGATTTGTACGATAGAAATATTAAATTCACATCAACAGCCCAAACATATACTAGTAAACTTACTACAAAATATAGTTCATTCGTACTGGGTAGTAAAGACTTTAATGTTAGATTTTCATTCAAACAACAATACAATAGATTATAACATACCTTAATCTTATAGTTACAAGACCCTTGATCTTATTAAATGTTTACACTTCGATAATCACATTAACAAGAATACATCAAAACTAGCTTTCATGCTTAACAAATAAGAACAAAAAAGGACATGTAGATGAGATACTCCACATACAATTATGATCAAATCAAATCAAATTAAAATACCCCTATGAAAAAACAATTGAGAATAATTAATAGTAGACAAACCACATATAATTAGGTCATACTAGTCACCAAACATAAGCTTATTCTTCCTATTCTAAATTAACATAAACCCAATAACTTTTAAAGTAACTCCATAAGAATGAAAATGGGAAATAACAATATCTTAGGATGAATGTTTGAGGATAAAATGTATTTTCCTTAAGGTGCGTTGATAAAAGCAATGTACTTCCTAGACCTGAGACCCACTATCTATTTAAGTTAGTTCATTTACAAGGTTTCTAATATTCAATTTCTATTCTCTCACTCGAGTTAATTTGAAAGTTTACTAGGCTAGCACATTTTGAACTAACTTTGGACTCCGTCCATCAAGAAATAGTAAGCAAAATGAAAATGTAGTATTTTATCTAGAATTTCTATCCTTTAGGTTGGTTAGTTAAAAATGTAAAGAACGACTGGAAGAATATCATAATCTTAATCTTAATGTAAATCTAAACCTAAATTAAATTGTTTATCATAAACAAGCATTCCTTGAAAATTCAAGAGAAACTAAACAACTTATTATATCTAAATAGAATGTTGTACAAGAAACAAAATTCAACAATGAAATGTTCATTTGATAATAAATAAAAAAAGCTAAAAAGGTTAAACTTAATGCACACTTCTCACCATTTAGAACATGGAATAAGGGTTACTTACTAAAAAAACACAAACTTTTTTCAATTTTTCAATTATAGCTCGAACTTTAAAAAATAGCAATAAAATAACCAAACTTTCAATTTTTTTCAATTTTAGTTCGACGTTAATCTCACCGTTATTTGTACTGACATGGCAATGCCACGTGTCGACACCCCTCACCAATCAGACACCTCAGCTGGTTTAGGAGAAGATTGTCTGATTAAAGAAACGACGTCGTTTAGCTTTGATAGTAAAATGACGTCGTTTCAACTAAAATCAGATCTCCTTCCTTCTCCCTCTCTTCTCCGTCTCTTCTCTGTCGATCAACACTTAAAACTCTTACTCTGAAATTCCCAATCTGTAGCATAAAATCCTCTAAATCCCCCAAAGTTTATATAAGAGAGTGAATTCGTGCGTTGGTGCTTCTTCTATCACAAAGTTATTTGCTCCATCAGACCAACAAGCGTTCTTTGTGATTTCGTACGTGGATGCTTCATAAGAGAGTGATCTCGTCGTCAGGTAAAAATTGAAGATTTCATCGCCGGACTTCCTGTAGCACCGACTAAGGTACGATTGATCCTCTCTCTCTATTGTTCTTTCCACTCTGATTCGATTTTTGTATGAAATGTTGTGTTCTTGTTCTAGGGTTTCAAATTGGATTTGTGCTTCCAAAAAATTGACTTGTATTGTGCTAGGGTACTAGGGTTTCAAATTGTATTGTGCTAGGGTACAATTTGTTTATTATTAAAAAGGAGGATTGACTTATATGTGTATATAGCAAATTGAACAGTGAAAACCTTGAATACTCCTACACTTAGTTTTCAGTATGAAATGCAAGTTGAATAAAAAAAATAAGAGTAACTCAATGTATGATGGTCTATTCATACTTTGTTTTATGTTGTATGCAGAATATGTACATCTTTGTAATTACTAAAAAATATGATTTCTATTTGGCTTGTTTTATGCTCTAATATTTAATATTTGGTTCAACTTGCATTCCATTTGGTAACTACTGAATGCATTCCATTTGGTAATTACTGAAAAATATGATTTCTATTTATTAATTACCGAATGCATTCCATTTTGTTTGTCTCAAATTTTTTAATGCAGTTTCTTATTTGTATGTTGTGAATACATTCTTTTTAAAGTGGTACATCCTCAAAATGACTTACTTATGATCGTTTCAGTAGGTGAGGCTGCTAAGTTGTGAAGTATTATGGAAAAATTCAAGAAATTTGTAAATGTATATTTCTGGTGCCTTTCCAACATTTCAGTTTGTATTATTTTGATGTAATACTAGCCTTTTAAAAATCGGGATTGACCAGTTTAACCAAAAATAGTCTGAACCATCCAATTGTCTGATTCGATTTCATTTAATAACCTCTGTTGGGGATTCATAGGTCCATGCATCACATACATGGCAAGGAAGCAGAAGTGTCGGAATCAAAATTCCAACCCCACAACATCCCCAGAAAATCCAGAATTCATGTGCGTGTATAAATAAATTGTAAGAGCATGAAATTACAACATATGTACCTTACAAATACTCCTCCTTTCTTGAATCTTCTCCTTGTTTGGGTTGTAGCAAACACCAAAGATCTTCCTTAGCCTCCAGAGAGCACGCAAAGATGAAGAAAAATTAGTGTGTAAGGGTGGTTAGAGCACCAAACAAGATGAGTTCAAGTTGATGCTCTAGTGAGAGTTAGATCAAAACCAAGTTACATGCAATTGATCTCATACAACAATTGCTTAAAATTGCATGAACAAATCTCAAGATCACTCCTCTCAACTTCCAGAACTCTTTTGGACCCTTAGCCTCTCTATTGAGTTTCTTTTTTTGGCTAAAAATTCATATGTACATAAGTAAAGAACTCACTTATATACCACATGTCATTAAGTCAGTCATGATCGTGGCTTACTTAAATGACAGTCATGCACACTTTATTTTTCATTCAATCTTTTACGCGTGTAACCCTTAGGTTCTCAGTTATTTTGGTCACTTGAATTAACTCTTAATCCGAGCAAATCATGAATTGTTGGACCTCAATTTTTCAATGAAATTTAGAAATAAGAAATGATATAAAATTAGTGTTTTATATATGCATTGTGTAATGGAAGTTGAAATTGAGAAATAA
>JANZLC010000003.1:25684394-25725386 GCA_026413385.1 Erythroxylum gracilipes
TATGTCTGATTTATTGTTAAAGACATCATTTAATATAGATTAGTTATTACTCACTAAGCTATATGCTTAGCACGGTGGATTTGCCCCGTGTAGGTTTAGAGTGAAGATTATAAAGACTGGGACGAGTCAACCGCAATGGCCAATGGAGTCTGAGTTTTGTTTTGTTAAAAATGTATTTGGAGTTTGTTTTGGGCTTGTATATAAAGTGTATGATTCTGAATTGTTGAAATTTTTTGTAATAACTATGTTTCAGGCTACTTTCCATTTTTGGAACAAATTTGTATTAAGCTTTTGTAATATAATGTATGTTTATTTAAGATTATGGGAATGTATGTATGAAATGTTTCGTATATTTTGGAATGTTTATTTTTGAATGCTATTCTTCCGCGAAATGTTTTGGTTTGTTTGTACTATCTTGTGTGACATCCACATATCTTCCTAGGGGGTATCAGGGTGCTACACATACAATTGTGTTGGTGGCAAGTGCATATCTGTGTTAGAATATTTGTTGATATTTGTATCTACTAATATATTACAATGTTTGCCACGTGAAAATCTTGATGTAAAATATACATCTACTTGAGTATTATGCCCAAAGTAAAAAGCCGATGAAAGTCAGTCAATATGTAGCTCATACAAGTTTTGAGGGTTTATTTGTTTCAATTTGTCTTTTCCATTTGTTTAAGCAATTTCTCCCAATGTCTTCCAAAAGTTAAACGACTTGGCTTGCTTATTATTATTGCGCAAGAAAAACATTGTTTCACCCTTCTGCTGGTATTGGTCACAACAAATCTCCTAGGAAGGGAAAAAAGTCACTAAACTCTTGTTTAGGTATCCTCTGTTTTGTTTCACTTAAATAGTTTAATTTCGAATTTATTAAGAACTGGTTGTTTGTGCTACTTAACAACTTTTATCTCTCTTTTTTAAAAAAATGCTTCTTTCTCACTTAGATGCTGGCATCTCTAAAATTGTGATATCATATATAGCGACATGGGGATAATGAAGAGTCTTGAAAGTAGTTTCATCATTAATTCTTTCATTTGTAATCTTCTTATTATTGGGGTCTTGCAGGTTGACTTTAAGGTTTTTGTTATAGAGTTATAGTCACAAATTTTTATTAAAGGTTGGAGCATTTATTGCATATTGAGATTTTTACTTTTTATAACTTAACTATATTTGGACCAAGCTGCACCAGTTGGACGGTAAGAACAATTTTAATCTATAGATGTTGATGAATAGCTACTCAAGGATCTCATATTGCCAGGAGATCCAAATTGCATTGTTCTATCTCCATAGATAGAATGTGTATCTAATAACCATAAGCAAAGACAACTTCTATGTGTTGTGAGTTATTTTATTATGATAGAACTACATAGTTGATGATTTAATCATTGTATTTTTTTCATTGTAACTATAATGTGGTTTATGTTTTGTGTCAGATAAACTTCCAGTAGGTATGAAATGCTCAATTACCTTCTATAATCTTGTCAGACCATCTCCTTGTGCTCTGAAGTTGAAAACCTATTTTGATTTCATCCTACTCTAATTCAGAAGTAATTTGTAGATAATTAATGTTGCTCCTATGTAATCCTTTGTAGTTTGCATCTTATGTTTCTTTTTTGATTCTGTTTCTTTTTTCCTTTACAATTCTCAAGTTTGATAATATTAAGTTAACAAAACATAACTTTAGATTGTTGGTGTTATTATCGTATTTTAATTATGACATTTGAAATCACTTGTGTATCTGACTGTTTAGATAGGTTTGAACTTATACATTTATTTGTTTTCTTCAAAATAAAGATTTTCAGAAAAAAAAAATTCTTCAGTTAGCAAGCATTCCTTATAGTATTCTTGGTAAGATATTGCCTGGTGCTTTTACGTTTAAGTTTGGAATTGTTAGTAATCCTAATTATTTTCTATTGTGAAATTAAATGCAGCAGTTGGCAAGATCAAATGACCCTTAATATGAAAAGCATCCCATGGAAAATTTTGACTGGACAATTTTTGAAGATACTGAGACAGTTAGTACTTAAGGATTTATCATTGTTATTTTATGTGTACTTTTATCAATTTGAAATTTTTGAATCTAGTATAGATTAAAATTAATTGAGAATCGCGGAATATTATGTTTTGTCCTTCGAAGGAAAGCTGTATGGTGTCATTCATGATTTATTCTTAGATAGGTGTTTAAAGGAGATGAAGCAAAGAGAAATATAAATTTTTTTACAAGTGAGATCATTATATCAGTGTGTCGTACAACCCACTTTGAATTCAATTACTTCTCTTCTTAGCTTTGTCACAACTTCTTTTGAGAGATGAGAATCCTTACTACTAAACAAGGTTGGATAACATTAGTATAATTATGAACAGTCTTCTTTCTGCCTTTTAACTCCAGTAATTCATTGAAAATGAGTTTTTTAGATTTATGATTTTTCATATTCGAGCTATAAATGAGTTATCACGTAAGAAGTGGATGAACTTATAAATATGTATGTTTATCGTGTTTTATCATATGATGACATACAGAAAAGGTATTACCATTTCAGTTACTCTTTTTACTAACTTTTTGATAATATGGTGTGGTCTCTAAAGTGATCTTTTACTTTGAAATTTAATCCTTTTCCTTTTTTATATTTGAGTAATGACAAAAAAATAATAATTAAAACATGAATTACTTTAAAGTTGTTTGATATATAATTAAAAATTGATTAAAATTAAATTATTTAAAAATGTTTAGTACTGAATCGTAATTTAGTTAAAGGTTTGGAAATAAAAATATGCATCTAAAACTTAAAGTCAAACATAAATAAATCGAAAAGAAGAGTCTATACTGTAATTATTTGTGATCATAAGTCTTTATTTTATTCCGACTATCTCCTCTAATACATATACAAAAGACAATGTGTTTAATAAATCAAGCCACGTAGGTTTATCTTATCCATCATTTGGATAAGAATCTAGGTTAACTCGTTATTACAAGAAATTTGTTAGAAAATAAAGCTTAAGCAAAGTTAAGATTAACTAAGTCAAACTCCATATGTTGATGTTGAAAAATGTTAATTGATATAACAATCAAAGCCAGAATAAAAAAAACACACATTTTAAATGCTTCACGGGCGTGACATGTTAAGTCACTACTGTGAAAAGATCTCACGGGTGTGACTTAACATGTCAAACTCGTGACATACAATGTTCTCATCAATATTTTAATTCTTTTCCTTCATTTGTTTGGTTGTTAACAACATTATGTTGCTAATCTTGTAAAAAAATAAATTTTCCAACAAATACGTTGTATCACGTCAGAAAACATAATCTTCCTACAAATACGTCGTAGATTTCAACAGACAATCTTTCAACAAATACGCTGCCGATTTAAATACGCAATCTTATAAATGAAATTTATTCAGTTGTTACCAATGAAATCTAAAAATAATTAAATTTTCTTTTAACAAACATTTAATATGTTATGATTTTTTCTGACACATGCCTCTTTCAATTTTGTTTCTCAGCAATTACATTCACGAAATCTTCCACCATATTTATTTTGTGTTTCCCTGCGTATTGTTTTACTTGTTCAAAACAAGGAACAAAGAAACATTATGTCAGCTTAAAGATCTTCCCCAATCGATTCAGAAAAATAAAGTTGTTATGTACTATCTAACCAAGTAAACTCCTTTATCGCAGAAGCAAGTAATATCTTTCTCTTTTTCTACTGTTTCGTTTTTTTATGGATGAAGAAGCAAGATTATATCAATAGTGCTCAAAATAGCTACTGCCATTAACATTATTTTCTACCTGATCACAGAAGAAATTTTGTAACAACTCTTATATTGAACGGTTCCTGAGAGCTAACGATGACAATGTTAAGTTGGCTGCAAAAAATTTAAAGGCTCGCCTTTCTTGGAAAGAAAGCATAGTTATCGGTAATGTAACAATAATATAATTATAATATTAGGAATGCAATCAAATTTTCTTACACATTTTGTGCTACTTCTAAATCTTTTTTAAAAAAATCAATACTTTTTCTATTTCTTCCATTATAAATAAATGTTGCATTTTCCAAAATAAAGAGCAACAAATATTGCTTCACAACCTATCAGATATTGTTTTTTTACTTTCTATTCTTGGTTTTTTCTTTGAAATGTAGAGAACTTGACAACATATGAATTTTTCACTGAACTCACAAAAGGGCTTGCTTATGTAGCGGGTCATGATGAAAATTTCAGGCCTATTTTGGTAATTTTTAACTACAATTATGTTTTATTCACTTTTTCATTTTTTAAAACTGATGGAAATTATCAACGGTATTGTTTACATATATCTTTTCTAAATTTCATTTTGGGATTTGTTATTTCTAAACTTGTTCTAAAACTTTATTATTCCTTTATTGCTATTGGTTAAAGATTTTTCTCCTTAAACAAGATTATCGGAAGTTCCGTTCACGAAAACTATAAGTGATCATATATAATTTTTGATTGTACATCTATTTCAATTTTTATCCTTCTTAATTGATTATTAATCATATCAAATTTCTATCTTTTGCTTTGATTTCTATAGATTCACACGCTTCATTGCGTTTACTTTGGAAGTTGCCATATCAATCGTGCGAAAAAATGTGCACAATTTGTACTTCTTTTTTATGCAAATATGTTGATTTCTTCGAAAACTCCGTTGATAACCCATAAAAGTATAGCCACTATTTTATTTTAAAAAAGCTATTATGTCTTTTTTGCATTGTGAATTGATAGTTTTCATCAAAAACATTTTAATTAGATTTAGATTAGTGAATTCATTTAACTTTGTCATATGTTCTCTTATAATTTGTTCTTTCTATCTTGTCAGGCTTTTTTAGGTTTGCTTTAACTTTCATAAATGTACTTTTATCAACATTGAAAATTGTTACCAACTATTACCCATCCAGACTTTACAGAGCTTTTGTAATCAACCCACCATCTGTTTTTTTCTTATATATGGAAGGTAATATTGTTATTTATATGCCTGTTGTTTATATGCATAATTCTTGTTTATTTTATCTCGCTTTTAACATCTTTATGAAAAATACTCATTTTTTAGACTTTTTAAACATACATGAGCCTATTACTACTGGCCCACTTATGTTACACTTTTTACCTCCTTCTTGTTATTTTTCTAACACGTTGTCTCCTATTAATTTATAATTCAAATCTTGATTGTTATTACACGGTGTCCGACTATTTGTTGAATTTTCAACAATCACCACGGTGGTATGTTCACTGGACTTTAAAGAATCATTAGAATTCTATAATTTACGTAATCATCCGTCTCTTATTAATTTATTATTCAAAACTTGATTGTTATTACAGGGTGTCCGACTATTTGTTGAATTTTCAACAATCACCATGGTGGTATGTTCACTGGACTTTAAAGAATCATTAGAATTCTATAATTTACATAATCATCCACAAGTCTCTTCCCGTCGATTTAACTCTTTGGCTATAGATCAACAGCTGAAGATGACTCGTGCTCATCAAAGTTTTTATTTACTATGTTGCAACATTCTAACTCAGCCAAACCATGGTATCTTACCTTAACCCGCCCAGCTTCTTCAAATATAGGGTCCACTAGCAAGTCTCCTTTAAACTTAGCACAGATTAACTCATTCAATGTGAGATCTATCTCCTTTATATCACCCATTGGTAGAAGACGCCGTCGAAACATCAATGCTTATGCAACGACCACTAACAAAACTTTATTCCTATTAACTCTCATTCCATAGTGTGTCACCACAATTGAGTCAATTAAAATTGCTGAACCGCCGACCCCACAACCCTCTTTCTTCTGATCACCCGCTATGCTTTTATTTTCCAAAAAGACCTATAAATCTGACAACTCTAACGAGTCTTTCTTACCGTTCCTAAAATTTTACAAAAGCCCCTATGACAAGATCATTTACAGGCCAAATATGTGACCGCCACTTGGTGGTCTTGTATCTATCATACCACCTCATCTCAAGTGACGTCATATGTTCGTATCACATCGGCTTTAAACTAAGAGTTAAGTTGGGCATAGTGCAAAATCTTGTTCGTATCATATATGATGAAATCTTTTTGTCTACTATAAGACGATGTACTTATTATTTGCATATTTTTACATTAACAAAACAACAATTTTCAAGTTTTGCATTACGGAAAAAAATATTTTAAATAATATAAAGAAGACTACTAGCGTCTGATGCTTAGCTTAGTTAGAAGAAAAAAATTTAATTCTCCAAAAAATTAATACATCTTCTTTTATATTAAAAATTCACAATTTTATATTAATATCTAATTATGAAGTACTTTTCTTAAAAGACAAATTAACATTTTAGAAGTTGTCAACTTAACATGTTAGAAGCGTATCAACGTTTGTGTTATATGTGTTAAAAAATTATTATCTTTAAAATTATTACGAAACTAATTAACGTTTATTTTGACATTTAATACATATTAAAGTTTCATAGTTATTGAAATCGGCACTTAATTTTTAATTATCTATAAATTATGATTTATCGTAAGTATATTTGCAAAGAATTGCTATCTAACTCACCTTTCACCATTGTGACATAGCTCTTGAAATTAGTATATAATTTAAATTTATTTATAATCTATAAATCATATTATAAGCATACTATAGAAAATTAGTCATCTAAACAAATTATTTGGGTCATTTAATATATATTAAAAATTCGTTGTTCTTTTTTTAATATATAATTGTTGACTATTTATAATGTATAATTTATCTTTTTTTTTGGTAATTCAGAAGAATTTAATTAAAAAACAAAGATATGTACAAAAGAGTTCACGCCCTAGTGTCTCAGAGGACACAACCAACTATTACATAGCAGCTAGCCCATAGTTCAATTTAGAACAAAAGCAACGCCAGGAAAACAACAACTATGATTTAAGGATGGATCATATCTACAATCCACTCAACAACAGATCTCCTATACTCTAACCAGAATCATACCAAAGAAGCAATAACCAGAAGGAGATAACCTTAGCTAAACAATTTCTCAATTCCAGTAGAGGCAATACCGTTGAAAAAGCTGAAATTACATCTACACTTGAACGTCCCTTACCCAATATGGCCTTCCATCGGCTTAAGAATTTGTGGTCGCGAAGAAAGGCTGCCACTATGGAAGGTGAGTCATCTTTGCGAGTGTCGGTGATGTACCAAAGAATTAGTCCTGCCAAGTCCATCAATAAGTTTGTAACAATGTAGGAAGTTGGATAGCCAACTAACTCCTGTCCGATCTTCCGATGGGGAGCTCAGTTGTTATTGACCTAGAATAGTTTGAGCTATCAACCTGCATAAAGTTAGTAAAGAACAAAACAATAGAATTACCTCCTCTCTGTGTATAGGCTGAGAAGTTCCCTAAGTTGGGAGATTACTCCATGATACACCCTCTCCACATCCTTGGCTTCATCCTTGAAAGTTCTGGCATTACGTTCAGTCCAGATATAGTAAAAAGTAGTGGAAAGCAGTAGTGGGAAATGATTTACCACCGAGAACCTGGAATTGGAAGCAGTTCTAAACTAGGAAAGGATAGCTGAAAGGTTTTGCTGATTAAGGATGGGCAGATATTTATCATTTATTATACTATATTGCAAAAAATTAATTGCGTCATTATTCTCAAACTCACAGTTCACGGTTGTGACTTATTAATGTAACTCATTCATGGTTGTAACTTATCACCGTGACATGATAAGTGGCATCTAAGTCACAACTGTGACTTATTTTAATTTTAACTTAAATTATTATTTTCATCGCCCTTATCACGAATCGTGACTTATTTTAATTTTAACTGAAATTATTATTACCTTCCATCATCTATACACCATTGCATTAAAACACAATTTAACTTATAGTTACTAACAGCTGTGAATTAATTCACCTAAAGTTAATTTAAAATGAAATAAATAATCATCTCTCCACTTTAGGTATTTAAAATTGGCAACACTCTAACTCTCAATCATGTCACTTTAAACTTTATTTAATAATAAAATCAGATTGGTTGCTCTGAATTAAAAAAAAAATACGATGGCACCAAACAATTTTTTACCTTATATTAGGTTTTGTATCTACCTATAACTGCTTCCCTTCAAAAATTAATAGTAATAGGTTCTAATTAATAAATTAATAAACCTAATCACCACCAACTAAAACTTTATTAGACATTTTCATTACACGTCACGTGTTCATGCAAACAAAGAAATAATGAACATTCCAATGAGATCCATAAATTAAATACACGTATTACGTCCAAACAAGTATAATTTAATTATTAACTGCAAAATTTATTATATTACACCAGATTTTGATTGATGTTAAATTTAGAATCAATTTCAAAATATATTACGATACGCTTCAATTTAGAGCCTTACGCATTTTAACTCATTATTTATTATAAGTGACACTTTGATGGATATAAAAGCAAACAATAATCTTTAGTCGGTAGTTAAGATAAATTTTTTTAATGATAATCTGATTTTCCGCTATCAATTTAGTTCCGCCATATTTTTCATCACTTTCTCGACCTATTATAAATAATCTACCCTGTTATAAATAATATTGTAGCTGCCCACCAAAGATTAGGTTTAATTAAAGGATGAGACAAAATCATTATTTGTTTTCTGAACATTTGTCAATCAAACCACGTTTGTATTCTTCCTTCTCTAACCATACAAATGTTTCCTTCTTAAAAGAAGAAGCTGCAGTGAACAGACATGATATTTGGTTGTGTAGCTCAATTAGAAATAGTGAACGATTAGGTTAGTTTTCGGGATTTCAAATTCAATCATTATTGTTACTTATTAAGTCACAAATAAGTCACACCCGTGACATTTTTTATCTCATTTTTTATTCCTTATTTTTACTAACTATGTTTATTAATTAGTTTTAAATTTATTAGTTTCAGTTACACCCGTGACTCATGGTGTGACTTGATTTTTTATCTGATTTTCTATTCCTTATTTTTACTAACTATTTTTATTAATTCTTTTTAAACTTATTAGTTTCAGTCACGAGAGTGACTTATGATGTGATTTTTATTCCTTATTTTTACTAACTATTTTTATTAATTCATTTTAAATATTCTAACTTTTATATTTTAACTTATTTTCTACACAATAATTTTTTCCATATTCACAAATTTTATTTTTTCATTATATTTTAATATTTAACAATATGCTTTAACCATTAATAACATAATATAGTCATAAATACTCTCCAATTCCCTTTAATTTTTTATTTTTATCATATGTCACAATTATTAAACTATTTTATCTTTTCTTCTATATAAATTTCACAATATTCGCTTGGATGTTTCATCTATTTATCTTTTTAATTTCTTCATTGCTATACATTTTCAATTTTTTTAATTATTAATTTTAACTTACTTATTTTATTAATTCATTGTAAATATTCCAACTATTATATTTTGATCTCTTCTCTTTGACAAAATTTTATCCACAATTACACAATTCCATTTTTCCCACAAAATTTTAAATTATATAACATTCATTTATATATATGTACGTGGGCATTATACTCATATGGATTATCACTGTGCATTTGCTCAATGCCTGTCTGCTAGTAGAATTATAAAATAAATGGGAAAATTTTCCAACCATTCATCCAATAAAATTAGGTATCAGATTTTTCCATGGGTGCATTCTCTGAGCCCACAACATGTGACCATTTAATGTTTGTCTTCCTAGATAAAACCAACATTGCTAATCCTTATCTATATTACTTAAATCTGTAAACACAGAATTATTAAATTGAAATTGAAGTATTAAAAATATATTGTTCTGAATATTACATATTTCCATAATTCTTTGTAATCTTCATTTTCTATTTAATGATATACATGATTTTTGTCGGAAGTTAAAAATTACCTTCAGTAATAGGCACCTTTATATTTAACTCGTAGAAAGATTGCTTGTGATAGACTAAAATGAAAGGATATATATATGTATATACATATTAAAATAATTAAAAATAAAATGCAATATATAATAAATAATATACATGAAAAACTGAAGGAGGTTAATTGTTTCGCAAATTTTACACAAATTTATTTGGCACCAACAAAATAAAAACAAGCAAACCGAAATAATAAAAACACCGAAAATTTGGTAATGCAGTTCGACACACCTTGCCTACGTTTGCGAAGCCTTCACTCAACTTAATCACTTTCACCGAAGTACAATAGTTTTACCCAAGGCTTTACTGAGCCGACACCACTCAACCCTTAGCACTATCTCTCAACCTCACTTCCCGTGAAAGAATTCACACCCAATAACACGACCGACTCGTGTTAACCTCAACAGAGAATTTTTCTAACTATTTTTACTCAATCAAAAGAACAAATAAAACAAGTAAAAATAAACTCCCAAATCAGAAATTTGCCACGAACATGAACAAGCCACTGCACATGTTCATCATGCAACCATCAACAACAAAATCACCTTTGTGCCGCAACCAACAGACCACTTCAAGTTCCCAAAAAAATCAGCAACATTTCACACTTCGTGGACTGCTTATTAGAGATAAGTCATTGAACAGAGCTGCTCCAAAAATGCCAACACCATCAGCTCAATAAAGGATCAAAACGTAAAAGAAAACAACAGCCCCTCTAGCAATTTTTCATCATACGTTTCTCACCCAAAATTCCAGAAACATGCGCAGCCAAAAAAACATCTCAACAAAAGCAAATTGCACGTTAGCTTCACACTCTTTTTGTCACACACGTATACTCGCTAAGTTTTCCTTAAAAGACTCCATTCCAAATAAGGACAATATGTCATCATATATTCTCACGAAAATTCTGCTTATGAGGATATATGGATTATGACTCCACTTCAAAATCCCAAGCAATATCCAATTCCAAAACAAAGTAAAAATCTCCAATAAACCACACCTTCGAGAATTATGGAAATTGCCATGTCCAATAAAAATACCAAAAATAAAGATAGGATATATTTAGAATAAATCCTAACAAAACCAAAGGAAGCTTGGGATGCCTTGGCAACATTGTTTTCAAAAACAAATGAAGCAAAGTTGCAGAAGCTAAAAAATAAGCTTCAAAATATGACACAACAAGACATGACAATCAACCAATGCTTTAATAAAGGCAATATGTTTCGAGATCTCCAAATTAGATCTAGAAAATGTAATTACTACAATGAGGATGAAGAGAAATATTATTCATGGTCTACGATTAAAATATAATGCTCTTATCATTGCTACTTGTGGATGGGCTCAAGAATCAACTCTGACCGAGTTGGTAAATTTGTTAGCTAATCAAGAAGCAGTAGCTAAACAAATGTTTGGAGTTATAATCAAAGATGAGGATAAAGCTCTCTACACCAACAAATGAAATTTAAAGGGAAAGAAAAGGAGAAAAACTAGGTGGAGGGCCAAAGAACCATCATATTAGAGGCTTTAACCACAGGGGAGCAAAATAAGGCAAGCGCAACAATGAATGAGATGATAAGCAACATCAGAATAAAAATGATGAATGCTATAATTATAGTAAGAAAGGTCATTTTGCTTGAGATTGTTGGCACAAGCGGGGTGAAGGCAATGTTGCAGCGTCAACTCGAAATGATAGTGAGGATGAATGGGATCTTTATGCCTATGAAGCAATAGAAAAAAGAAGTAAAAGTTGAAGAGGAGGAAAGTGTCCTTTCAAAGTTGCAAGAAAAGCAAGCCCTTGTAGTTGCTCATGATAAAGTATCAAACTATAAGAATGATTGGATTGTTGACTCCAGGAGTTCCAATCATATGATTGTAGATAGAAACATGCTTCTAAACATGTTAGAATACAAGGGAAAAAACAATTGTGATGATTGCTAACAACTCCAAAATGTCGATCACTCACATTGGCGAAATAGCAATTGTACCTCGGTTCCACTCACACCAAGTATAGCTGCCAAATGTTTATCATATACTTGGAATGAAGAATTTATTGTCAGTAACCCAGTTGACATCTTCTGGTAACTTTGTGGTGTTTGGCCTAGAAGATGTTAAGGTGTGCTGAAGTGTGAAGAACATGAGTGAGTCAATCATAAAAGGTAGACGGCTTGAGTCCATTTATATGATGAATGCTCAAGCAGCATATGTGGATAAAACAAAAAAGAATCAGACAACTGATCTTTGGCATGCTCGACTAGGTTATATTAGCTATCACGAGCTAAAGGCAATTATTG
This sequence comes from Erythroxylum gracilipes, assembly GCA_026413385.1. Classification (NCBI taxonomy): domain Eukaryota; kingdom Viridiplantae; phylum Streptophyta; class Magnoliopsida; order Malpighiales; family Erythroxylaceae; genus Erythroxylum; species Erythroxylum gracilipes. The sequence continues at coordinate 25,696,628 of JANZLC010000003.1, forward strand.
TTCAAAGGACTTCCTCAACTTGAAGTTCGAGAAGACACATTATGTGTAGGATGTCAGTATGGTAAAGCCCACCAATTGTCATATGAAGAGTCTAAGTTCAGAGCTAAAGTACCATTGGAGTTAGTTCACTCAAATGTGTTTGGCCCATTAAAACAATCATCAATTAGTGGTTTTCGATACATTATAACCTTCATTGATGATTTTTCTAAATATGAATGGGTCGACTTTCTAAAAGAGACGTTAGAAGCTTTAAGCAAATTCAAGGAATTTAAAAAGAGGGCTGAACAAGAATTAGATAGCAAACCATAATGCCTTCACACAAATAATAGAGGAGAGGACACATTAGCAGAATTTGCATAGTTCTTGCAAGAATGCAAGATAAAATGACAGTTGACCTATCTAGGCACACCCCAACAAAATTGTGTTGCTGAAAGGATGAATAGACATCTCACAGAGATATGTAGAAGCATGTTGCATGCCAAAAATGTTCCACCACAATTCCGAGCTAATTGTATGAAGACAACTGCTCATTTAGATAATAGACTGCCTCAAGCATCATTGGGATTTGTGTCTCCATTCGAGAAGTTATGGAAGCTCAAGCCAGTGGTTAGTTACTTTTATGTATTTGGCTATGTATTTTATGTATTCATACCAGATAATCCACATGGGAAGTTTAACAAGAAGGTTGTTTGATGCATCTTTGTTAGATATGATGGTCAAAGAAAAAGCCAGAGATGTTATGAACCAGAAACAGGGCGTTGCAATGTGTCAAGAAACATGGTTTTTGATGAAGCATCATCTTGGTAGTCACTGCAAGTAGTCCTATTAGCAGATTCAAAAGAGGTTAAAGAAAAGCTAAAAGAAATAGAGGATCAGTTAAAGGTTGAAAATGTTCAACAAAGTAATGAAGATAAATAAGTACCTCTAGAAATTGAAGATAGTAGTGAAGGCACTTTTAGTTCACCAAAAGAGAAAAATCCATGGCAAACAACGGTGCCTCAGGAGGTTCATGAAGAAGAAAGGCCAAACCAAATGGAGGAATTTGAAGTAGAAGAAGCTCCTTAACAACCTATATGAGGATCAACCAGATTGAGAAAGCTAAATCCTAGATATACTAATGCAGCTCTAGTTAAAGATCTATAGTGAAAGAACTAGCTACTTATGAAGAAGCATCCAAAAGTAAGGTATGGAGATTAGCCATGGAAGATGAAATCCAAGCACTGAATCAAAATGAGACATGGGATTTAGTGGCAGAACCCAGTGATGTAAAACCTATATCATGCAAATGACTTTACAAGTTGAACACCCAACCAAATGATTCAGTTGAAAGATACAAAGCTCAACTTATTGCACGGGTGAGCCAAGTGTAGTGTGGTGTAGTAATAGGCACTTCTAGGCCCCTTCCCGGCTACTGAATTTTTCACAGCAATATGGATTGGACTACGATGAAACTTTTAGTCCAAGGGTGAAAATCACCACTGTGTGTGTTTTGCTAGCTTTGGCAACTAGCAAGGCAGATGGATGTAAAAAATGCTTTTCTGCATGGCAAATTGGATCGAGAAATCTATATAAATCAACCACAAAGGTTTAAGAATAAAACTTATCCACGATTCATGTGTAAGTTGAAAAAGGCTCTCTATGGGTTAAAGTAAACCCCGAGAGCATAGTATAGGAAGATAGCAGAATTCTTAGTTAGATGCAGATATTCAATGGCTCCATTAAACTCAAGCCTGTTTTTTAGAGTTCAAAATGAAAAGATGGTAACATTTTTGGTATATGTAGATGATCTCATCATCACTGGGGATGTAAAAAAGAAATTTTTAAATAAAAAAGAACTTGTTAATCCGCTTCCAGATGAATGAGTTAGGAAAGCTTAAACACTTTCTTGGGCTAAAAGTTGATCATATAAACGAACGCTTATTTTTGGGTCAACAAAAGTATGCAAAGACCTACTGTAAAAATTTGGGATGCTGAACTGCAAACCTGTATCGACACCAATGGAGATTAATGCCAAATTCTACTAAGGAGAAGGCAAAGATATAGAAAATCCAATAATGTATCAACAGTTGGTAGGTACTTTAATCTATCAAACTTTGTTTCGACTTGATATTGCCTATACTGTTGTAATGGTTAGTAGATCCATGCAAAATCCAAAGAAGACGCATTTGGAAGCAGTTCAAAGAATCTTAATATACTTCAAATGCATAATTGATTATAGAATACTATATGAAAGAGACAATGAATGTAGAGTTTTTGGCTATTGTGATGTTGATTATGGAGACCATGACACTCGTCGTTCAACTATAGGTTGTGTTTAACCTTAGTTTATGAGCAGTCTCTTAGTGTAGCAAGGGACAACCGACTGTCTTATTGTCTCCCACTGAAACAAAATACAAAGCAGCGACAATGACAACTCAAGAAAGTACACGGTTGATGCAACTCATAGAAGATCTCCATTAAGTTGTAAACTATGTAGCACCACTGCACTGTGAGAACCTATCAATTATAAGGTTAGCTAAAAACTCAGTGTTTCATGCAAGAACAAAACATGTGGAAATACATTATCATTGTGTATGAGAAAAAGTCTTATAAGAAGAAACTAAGATGGAGAAAATTAGCACAAAAGATCATGTGACAAACATTTTCACTAAAGGTCTCAATAGAGCAAAATTTGAAAAGTTTTGAAGTCAGTTTGGCATGATATCTCGGAAGGAAATAAAAAAGGGATAATTAATGTTGAGGGGAGTGTTAAAAATCAATAATAATTATCCTAAGTTTTTTACTTTGTGTGATGGAAATTTAGACACGTAGCATAAAAATAGCAAAGTTAAGGCGTGATTGAAATTGTTTGTAAACTAGTATAAATAAATATATTAGGTCTGGGTGCAAATGATCCAAAAATTGTGAGTGTGAGTGTGAGTGAGAGTTAAAAGTGTTCTAGCAAAATATTATGAGAGTTGTAGCGTGTTGTAAAATAGTAGTATTTGTATAATTCAAAGTATGCTTTGTACTTCCCATTTGGATGAATCTTGTACATAAAAAAATAATCATTATTTTACTACTTTTTTGTGAGTTAAGAACTTAACTTATTAACAAAGCTGTGTATTTGATAGTATTTTCTCTTATCGAAATTTTGCCCAATTTACCAACAAACAAATATAATACCATGCCTCAAAACATATGCCAATGGTTATTATGAACAAAAAAAAAAAGTTGCATATAATTTTTTTTTGTGTGAATAAATTGCATATATTATTAATCCATTACTTATATGTACCTTTCACTTGCGTGGACCACATTCACATTCACATTCACATTCTGTACCCACGGGAAGATATTATTGACTTGTATTGTCCATCTTATGAGTGGACTAACCTCTTCCTCTCGTGCTTCACCAAGAAGCCAAGCCGCTTGAATGAGTCGCGGCCACGTAGAACCTAAGCTCTTAGTTGATAGATAGTACGCTGACTCCGGTTTCCACCACAGACTTTTCCTCATATTAGTATTAGTTTATATTTATAAATTAGTTTCATAATACTAGACAAGACCCCTCCTTCTGTTTCTCTATTCTCCACGTGCCAACGTCCCATCCATGAGATGAGATCCCCATTGCTACAAAATATCTAATGGAACCCACTCTACGGCATAGAAAGATATCTTCTCAGGTGGGACCCAACACCAAATATCAAATTGGAGGGAACAGGGAGAGCCTTTGAACGTGCACCACCCATTCCGGACTGCCAATTCTCAAGTCTTGACCTTCGTGTTGATCATTCCATTTATAGCATTTGTTTATGGAGCTGACGTGGACGAAGTTCAGATATTTTCATCCATGTGGGCATGGGACCCAGTTGACTTATTACAGCCCTAGATCAAGACGTGGTTATCTGTGGACGCTGTAATCGCCGCCATTCAATCTCAGTTTTAAATATGTGTGAGGTTTGGATATTTTGCTTCTCGGCTTTCTTTCTGCTTTTACTACTACTGCTACTGCATATGGCCCGTTGATTTTGCAGGGGGATTTTGAGAGTTCAATCCTGGAAGGATATTATGGGAGAGGCTGTGTTGGAGGCGCTCAGAAGAAGTAAAAATGAGATGACTGAAGAAAGAGAAAAAGAAGAAGAAGAGTACACTGAAACTGAAACCGGGGAATCGAATATGAGCACTAAGAAAAAGAAGAAAGAAGGTGATGGTTCGAATGATTGTGAATTGACCCGGTGGGAGAATCTGTTTCCTAAGATGGTTTTAAGGGTATTGCTAGTTGAAGCTGATGACTCAACTCGGCAGATTATCGCTGCTCTTCTCAGGAAATGCAGTTACACAGGTTTGTTTTTTTGTTATCTGAATTCTCTTCTGACGATGAGTTTTCCAAATTTAATTTCTTCTTTCTGACTATGATATTCCTAATTAATTAATGAAGATAAAAATCTTTATTTCAGTGTTCAGTAGTTCAATAATTATTTTAGTGTTGTATTAATCTACATATTAAATCCTTTTCAGAAATCGACTCTGATTATTCTTGTTTTGTTGGTGTTTTCTACTGAACTTTTTTTCTTAGGAGTTGGTTCAATGTTTCGGATTTATGTGTTAACGCTGTTCTTTGGTTTTTTTTCTTGCTTTTCGTTTGGAATTCCTCTACTTTCAACATTGGCTGAGAAATAGTACCAAAAAGAAAAGAATAAATTTCAAGGACGTGCTTAATATCGAGGAGTAAGAAGTTAACAGTGAACTATAAAATCTAAAGAAAACATACCAAATTGGAATATGGAAGTTTTTGGAGCAAAAAAAAAGGCTGAACAATTAACAACAATACAAATGTTTAACGTCCAAGCTTCATAACATAATTATCCAATAAACCACGAAGCTACATAAAAACCAAAAATTGCATAGAATCAGACATCAGTTCTTTAGTAATCCGTTGCCCTTCAGCCTTCTTCCAGACTGTCGTCTTGTGATGGATGTATGTCAATAAGTTGATGGCGTACTCATTCTGTGACTTGCTGGTTGATTACACTGAGAAATGCAGAGCCAATTACCTTTCAGAATATATGACCACTGATTTCTGCATGGAACATACTAATTCTCCTAACCTGTAATATCCAGATATTGAAGGCAAATTAGCTTCCAATTCGTCCATGTCTTTTTTAGATTTTGGTTTTCTATTTATCTAACTAACAGAATCCTCGGAGTGCAGGAAATTTCATTTCTTAAAGCTGTACTTTGAGCTGATTACTGGTACAGAAAACGCTAGACATTTTAACTAAACAATCAACTTACTTCTAGGGATCATTCTAGGAAGAGCCTCTCATTTATTATCAGAGGTTGTCCTTGTCCCTGAGATCTTCCCTTCAAACTGTTCCTCAAACTCTACTGGGTTCTGAATTATTGTCTTTTAGATATTTTAGTTAGATTTTCGGCATTAATTCACATCTAGAAACTACTTTTTGCTTAATGTCTGCTGTTTTTGCAGAGCAGTTACTGCTGTTCCTGATGGCTTGAAGGCATGGGAGATACTTAGAGGAAGACCGCATAATATAGACATCATTTTGTCGGAAATTGATTTGCCTTTAATATCTGGATATGCTCTCCTTACTCTAATCATGGAGCATGAGATTTGCAAAAATGTACCAGTTATAAGTATGGAATGCAGACTGAGTACTTCTAATTGTAGGATTAAATTTTGGGTTTCATCTGTTGAGAAATTTATCCATATTTCTGATGGTTTTGCAGTGATGTCCTCCCAAGATTCAATTAGCACAGTTTACAAATGCATGTTGAGAGGTGCTGCTGACTATCTTGTAAAGCCTATAAGGAGAAATGAACTTAGAAACTTATGGCAACATGTATGGAGAAGACAATATGTATGCAAAATTTAACATTTAATCATTTTGCATTTAAGCTTTATTTGTAACCTTCAGTTTTGATCTAGAACTAATTTGTTCTTACCACTCTGTCAGTCTCTTGCAGCAGGAAGTTGTCCCCAAGATGAAAGTGTTGGACAGGGGAAGCTTGAAGACTCTTCTGAAAACAATGCATCGACCAATAATTCAATTGGGGATATGGCATGTATAAAGGCAAGTCATGGATGTATCGAGAAAGGAAGTGATGCTCAGGTCAGTGCTACATTTTGAATATCTACACGAATGAGCACAGTTAATGGGTTATCAGGTTGATGCTTACATATTGCTAAATTGGTTGTTTATGTGATCAGGTTAATGTGTGCATAGCACAGTGAATTCAACTGTGTTTGTGCAACTTCAACACTTCAATCAATTTTAGACCTGGTATAAACTAGTTTGGCATCTTTAGTTTTGGAGTCAAAAGTCCATTTCTTAAAATACTTATTTCCAGATGGCATGAGGAAATTCATACATTAATATGAACTTAATTCTTCCTATTAGCTTGTAATATAGTCTGATTTCATTGTCAATAAGGTTTCCCAAAATTCTGTGCTTCCAACCAAGAGCATTTACAGACCTGAGCTGAATATTGCTCATGGAATAAATTACTTTATTTGCTCAATTAAAAGGAATTCCCTCTCAGTTTAGGTTTACTACGTGAGGTTTATATAAAGCTTGCTTTTTATGGCTCTTGCAGAGCTCTTGTACAAAGCCAGACTTGGAAGCTGAGAATGCACATACGAAATACGTGCAGGACAATATGCAGCCTCTGTGGGTCAAATTCTTGTTGAATGGCACCAAAATGCAGAAACACAAAGTTAAGATAAATTTTGGCAACCAATTGCTGATGCACGAGAGTGAAGCTGGTGGTAAGGCACTTGCCTATCTAAAATTAATTTGACTGCTATATTTTTGTGGAAGACCTGAAATTTTGTACATATATTTTCTACATCAGGTTCATCTGACGCTGCCCGTACCAAGTTTAACAAAATGAATGTGGACGGCGACATTGAACCAGAAAGTCAGGCTATGAATGCTAATTTTGCTTGTGAGGCTTGTGGTGATAATGATGTCCTTATTAACTATTCTAGAAAAGCCATCGACTTTATGGGAGCATCTGGAAATCAAATTTATAGTTCAAATAATGCAGTAGATAACCTTGAGTCTTCTCCATATTTGGATCTTTCGCTGAAGACATCTCAACCTAATGGCTTTGGCATTCAAGTTGCTGAAGAAAGACGTACTCTCAGACATTCAATTGCCTCAGCTTTTATGCCGTTAGTTCTGTTTCCATTAACTAATTTACTTTTCATTTGGATTTGGGATAACTACTTGTGAGTTGTGATTTGGGATAACTACTTGTGAGTTGTGACTGCAAGCAGAGAAAGAATTTATTTATCGATAAGTGAATTAATGTTGGGACTTCTGTTATCAGCTCAAGCATTTTCAAGGCGATGATTTTGAATCCAAAATTATCCAAAAGACTACTAAAATGACATTTTATTTTTTTTCTTCTATTTTTGTGTGTTCCCTAGGATATCTTCACGGAACTGCTGTAGTTCCAATTTACTACTGCCTTTAATTATGTTTTTTTTCTTCAGGTATACTAACAGGCCATTGCAACCCCTACATTCACCATTGTCAATCTTGGACAATCAAAGAGAACTTGGAGCTCATTCAGAGAGAAGATTGTCCAATACTAGTGACTGTGATCCTGATGCTCCCTGTCCAACATCAATTACTCAAAGAAGTTTTGTCTCTTTAGCTATTGGTCAGACCAAAGAAACTGATATTGCAACTTCATGCCCTCAACAAGTAATGCATTCAATCCAAATTCCTGGTCATGGTCTGGGATTTAATAATCAATCCACAAACCACTGTTCTCCATTACGTCCAACATTTTGTAAGCCATCAAGTTCATCACCAATGCCAAATCCAAGTTCAGCCAGCCATCTGGATCCCAACTGTAAAGTGAGTCGATTCCATCAGTCCAAGTTTGGAAGTAATTTTGAGAAGCTTTATGAGCAACTTGGTCAAAATAGAAATGATCCCACCAGTCTAAATCTAATACAGGACCAAAAATTGGATTCTTTTAAGGATCATGGACATACTTCTACGACTGATTCTGTTAGTCATCTTAACAGCATTGGATATGAAAGTGTTTGTGGTATTAACAGAGACGGGGATCCAGCTAGTCTTGTTAGAACTGCCACAGAGAGCAAAAATGAAATTGATGCATTCACTCACAATGGATCCTTTCTTCGATCTATCCAAAGAGAAGCAGCATTGACTAAATTCCGCTTGAAGCGAAAAGAAAGATGCTATGAGAAGAAGGTAATCTCTCCTTTCATGATTAATGATTTTTAGAACATTGAATCAAACTGGTGCTTGTCCAGTTTCTAAAGCTAGATCTAACTTCCATGCGTGTAGACAGGGGGATAATATTAGCACTTAAAGGCATCACTTGCAATAGCTAATATACGTTTTGTTGCATTGTTTGACAACAGCGAAGTATAACAGCTATTGTATTCATACTTTGCTAATGGAATTATGTTTTTCAGGTTCGGTATGAGAGTAGAAAAAAACTTGCTGAGCAACGTCCCAGAGTGAAGGGACAATTTGTGCGCCAAGCGCTGAATAGCCCCCCACCTACTGAAATTGGATAGCTGTTGGTCAATTGTCTTGGTGGTTAGAGTTGATCCATTAATGTCAAAGATTTTAGACCATTAGCACTCATTTTCGTGCGCTTTCCGTTTCCAAGATGCTTCTGATGTACATCTTTAGTCATCTTATGTATTGTAATTTGCAGAAGGTACAACATACGTATGTTTTAAATAGTAGCTTTGAATTTGTATTGTACATCACGTAGAGGTCATTTATGGCCATTTTCTTTTAAGTTGTAATGTGTAAGTTAGACCATCCAAAATCCTGTACACAAGTCTAGTATATAAAACTTGTTGAGAGTAAATGCACCCTCTTCTTGTCACCAGTGATGTCACGGATGTACCAGCAGGGTGTCCGAGACTTACTGGGTCGTATTTTGCAACTTGCAAAAAGTGGTCTCCCAGATGAACTACATACTCTACTCTCTGCCCACCGTTTTTTTCTTAATTTCTTAGCTATTTTCTTTTACACTGTTGTATGTGTTAGATTTAGAATGTGAGCATGGAGTTGGATGGCCTAACATCTGAACTGGGTTTATCATAGTTCGTACGTAGAAAAGAGTTGTATTAAATCAGTTTTGTAAAAGATTATAATATCTGGTGGCCAAGGGGATGCAACTAATTTACCCAAAAAACAGATTCTACATAAAAACCAACAGCCAACGAAAAGAAAAAAACTTTTTCTACGACTTTCCTGTCCCTCCGTTAAACGAGTGCTTCAGCGATATAATCAACGGGTAGTGACTGATAAGACACGCATGCACCTGAATTGGTACCGAAATCAACGGATAGTGACTGATAAGACACGCATGCACCTGAATTGATACCGAAAATTCCAGGCGACCCATTCATCCAAAGTCGTGGATCAATGAATACTAAAAACAAGATAGTTTCCGCTTACTATTCTCTGATCTTGATGCATTCATGCTTGGTACATGTAAGTATATAATCATTTGTTCCGCATAATCATAAACACACACACACTTATCTACATGCGTATGTTTGTAATTGAGCTTGTGTTAGGAAGCAAATGAAGGACGAGCAGACGAGAAGTCACTAAGGTACGTCCTGGCTCGGGATGTCAGGATCCTTTTATCTTCTAGTCATTTATTTATACAAAATTTACATAAATAAATTATTAAAATTTAATAAAATAAAATAGAGCACAGAATAAGAAACAGAAAATCTCTCATCTCACTGTGTAATTTCTCTCCCTCCTCCATGCAGTGGACCCAAACATAATCATTGCTCTACGTGGCAGGCATCTCCATTTTTTAACTTTTATTTCGTATCTATCGTCAAAAGTCTCCCGTGTTTTCTTTTTCTTAACCTAAAAGAAACGGTTGCAAAGGACCCAAACAACTAGTCAAAAGATATTCTCCATACTAGAACCCAACACTCTCAGCTTGTGTTAAATAAGTAATTAAACGCAATTTCCAGTTGAACACTTAATCACAGTATGCCATTTTGATATGTAGGTAAGCATGTAATAAATGAAGCTCATTTCTTGTGAGTGAGGTGATTTTTAGATTGATTAAAAAGACACACAGAATCTAACCTTTCTTCTCAAGTGAAAATAATATGATTGATTCAAAAGAAGAATCTAACCTTTCTAAATGTGATCGCAAGAAGCGGTCACATGACTATTTGGTGATATCAAAACACAAACTTGGACTGAGAATTCAGAGTCGCAGAAACCCTCCTTCAGTAGATTTCGAAGCCATCCTCTTGTCCTCTTCAGAACCACCATACCTTTCTAAACGTGTACGTGTAACCTTTCTAAATGCGTGTGTGTTTCCACTTAAATGTGTATGTGTAACCTTTCTAAATGTGTAAGAAAGGTTAGATTCTTCTTTTTAATCAATCAAAAAATCACCTCACTCATAAGAAATGAGCTTCATTTATTACGTGCTTACCTGCATACCCCTAAACATCTTCTTCAAATAATGGCAACTGTAGAGTTTCTCGAGTACGATGAAATGATGATATTGGTTTATGCCTACACATTCCATCTAACATATTAATTCCAGGACGGTATAAACATACATATATATGACACTCGCTTGTACAAATCTTTTTTTTATATAAAATTGATAGAATTATTTATTACGAGAAGCGAAGCGGGTCATCCCTTAATCAGAAGTCTCAAGTTCAAATTTTAAAAATAAAAAAATTTGTTTAACCAATACTTTATTTTTTACGAGCTGACCCGTTGTAAACAAAGATTAGTCTAAGAGTAGATGGTTTAAACGCACCTTATTACAATTAAAATCATCATAAAACACCTCGTAATCTAACCCCCCAAAAAAAGGAGCTTCAAGAACTTGCTATCTGCAAGCTGAAAACACCCTAAAATTTAACTTGTTAAAAAAAATTGAGAACGAGAGGAAAATTTCAATGATTCAACGGTCGAGATCCAGTTTCAATGAAGTGAGTAAATATAGAAACACCGATCTAAAAAGTTAAGCTCACATGCAAAGCAGGTACAAATTTCACAGCTACCTAACAATACCATTGCCACCATGAGACTTTCCCCAAATAATTGCTGCTTGCTGTTTCTTTATTAACCCCCCATCCTTAGCCTTGGACACAAAAACTCTTTCTCCTCTTCTCATTCCTTGGCCTTGCACACTGCAAATGTCTCTCTTCTCCACACCATCTCCAAAACACTGTGCCAAGAAAGGATTAAACTTCAACAAGCTCTACAAGAGGCTATTTTTTGCATCCTCCGCACTTTTCACCTCTGTTCTGTCACTTGTTTTACTCATCTGGCTCATCCTACGCCCCACCAAGCCCGAGTTCTCCATCAAACAGTTTGATATATACCAACTCAATTTCTCAGCTCCTAATCTCCTCAACTCCTCTATCCAAGTCAGTTTGCAATCCAGGAACGCGAACCAGAAAGTTGGTATCTACTACGATGACTTTCAAGTTTATGTCGTGTATAAAAGTCAGCAGATAACTACAGATGCCTCTCTTCCTCCATTCTACCAAGGACATGAAGATACTAACATATTAACAGCATCTTTGATTGGACCTGGTTTACCAGTGGCTCCATCGTTTGGTTACGAAGTGGGACGTGACCAGGCGGCCGGAAGGTTAGTCATGAATTTGAAAGCTAATGGAGGGCTCAGGTGGAAAGTCGGAACCTGGGTTTCAGGGCGCTACATGTTTGCTGTTAGTTGTGCTGCCGTTCTACCTTTTGGACCAAATATTCCCGCCGTTCCTCTGAGTTCGAAGCAAGGAACTGAGTGTTCAACAACTGTGTAAGCCATTAAGATATGGGGAGAAGTAATAATTACATTTTCTATTGTATTTGCCAATTACCAACTTTGTGTTTTACATATTTTTGCTGCTCTAAGTGGTGTAGTAGAGTGTATAGTACATGATAAAGATGAATGTTCCACATGGGTGTTTTCAAGTGAGCAAGTTTATTTGGGTTCCGTATCTATAATTTTCATCCTGTAGTTCTGCTACTTTTAGTTTTTGATATTTAAAGGGAGAAAAAAAAATAGAAATTCGTAGCTTTCTTCGTGGTGGAGCTTTTCTCAGACCAGAGAAAAAACAGAGATGAGATTCCGAGGAGAAAGGCAAAATAAAGGCGGAAACAAGTTGGTTGATTTGCTAAGGATGGTATTTCCATGTCAAGCTTGCTCTTATAAACACAGCCCATACTGATATCCAACGTGTGAGTCCATGGAGTGATAAGGAATCCCAAAAGTTAAGTGACAAGGATGATAATACTCACAGAAATATTAAAGGAGATATGTTTGGCAGCAAGAACATCCAAAGAGCAACAAATACCTATATGAAACTCCAACTAATTGACAGATATATTTGCTGCTGAATTAGAGGAGATCGTAATCCTTCATAATCTTTTAGTTCTATCTTGTATAACAGCCGTTTATGTAATAGTCTATTTATAGCTTGCTCTCTATACATGAAAGAATTGTACGAGAAACCACCTTGTTTAGTACAATAATAAAAGCCATTCTTTTGCTACAATTTTTTTTTTGTCTGCTCTCCCCTTTTTAGGCGATTAGAGACATCTCAACTTTTGGGTCCCAATGTCCAGTAGATTTCTGGAATCCGCTCCTGTCAAAATCCTTCTCCGATTTTCACTTTCTTCTCGGCACTGTAGGTGTTGAATTGGATCAGAATATGCATGCAAATTCTAGTCTCTAAAAGCTCAAGTTCAAATATGTTACTTTCATTTTTTTCCATCTTATTATTATTCTGTGTTCTTTTTTCATTTCAATATATGGAACCTGAACCTGATTCCATAAAGTGTTTTAGTTTCTTGCTTGTAGCACAGGACACCGGAGGACCAAATTAGAAAGTGCCAGATCCTCTCTCTTCCATCCTGTCTTCTACTCTGTTCTGTTGAATTTCAACCATTCACTTATATAAAACTCATATAAATAAATGGCTGATATTTAATGAAACAAAATAGAGAATAGAGGATCCGTCTCTAATTAAGAAGGGAGAAGGCAAAGGTAATAGAGTTCTATGGACCATCTTTTGCCAAAAAAATATTCTTTAAAGATTCATAACAAAGATTACATCTGAACTCTATGAATTTAGTCATCTTAATTGACTTCATTATGGAGTCCATTTAGATGTTATTGTGGATCAAATTCTTTTTCTTAATTTAGTTAATGAACTGTTAATATTATTTAAATAAAAATTCCAACATTTGTATCTGTTATTGGCGCTCAACATAACTATACCGAAATCGGCGACTGTTCCATTTGGACTCACAAGTCTTAAGTCATGAGATTGTAAAACTACGTATAAATAATGGATTCGATTCAATAAAATCGGCAGAGAAAATGGAAATACAGAGAAAAGGCAAGATGTTAGGTGGCGCATATTTATAAACTAGCTAGGCTTTTCTTCGGGTATCTGAAAAGCAAGCTATACTTCAGACTAGTCTTAATCAAAAACCTCTATAACTTTTCGTAGAAAGACTCCTTATTGCAACTGTTCTCTAAGTAATGCTACACTACAATGTCTTTTCAGCAGGGACTACAAGCAAGAAAATAGGGGGACGGATCTCCTCCCCTCTCCTACCCTATTAAATTTCAGACATTTAATTATATAATTTATATAATTAAATGTCTGAAATTTAATAGTATAAAATATAAAAATAAGATAGTGGCATAAATAGTGGCATGAAAATAGAGGCCAGGCGAATGTGAATGGACGTTGGGATCGGACAGTGAAAACTCCAGCTTTGATACGAATTTTCCATTATATCAACAATTTTTCAGATCAATCGTGGAGTAATATTTATAATAGTACTTTTAATAGAAAAGCTCATAAGGCAATAATAATATGTAGAAAAAGTTGCTTCATTTAATATTTGGTGATTGTATTAAGTCAAAAATTAGTTAAATCTTGTTTGACAATTAACGAATTATATTAAATATTAGTTGATTTTATTAACGGTTAGCTAACATCGGATTAATACATTTGATTTAACCAGTGAATAATATTAGCTATTTATTTAAAGATATTTAATAAAATTAATTATTTAAAATTAATTATTTATGTGTAAAAGAGTTTATGAGGGATGTGAGGAATCTCCAAACACCCTATGCCTAGCCTGATTTTGTATAAAATGACTTATGAAAGATGTGAGAGATCTCCAAACACCTTATACCTAACCTAAGTAAAGTTACAAACGTAGCATGGAGTATTCACCAGAAAAATCGGCTACACTTATTTGATTTGGTGCAATTTAAATTTGTATCCCACATTCAAAAGAATGAAATTCATGTCTAACTTCAGCCAATGCCCTATTACCAGAGACAAGGTTAAGCTAGTAGGAAAAAAACAAAACAAAACAGAGAAGATAAACTTATTATCTCTATCTTTATTTCTATTTTTATCTCTCTTTCTCTAGCAATCATAATGATAGCTTGTGTAATTTATAATAACTCTTGGACGTAATTGTCTTTTTGTCCCTTAATTTCTTAGTTGTTAGAGCAAAACGCTCATCATATGAGCTTTTCCAAAAACAATAGATTTTGTTCAATTCGTTAACTCAATCAACTGATTACTAAACATGATTATTAATAGTTTGATATGGTCAAACAATCAAATACTTCTCAATCTGCCCAAAAATAGTTGATAAGTCATTTACCAAACAAGACCTTATTATATTGTTGGATATTAGGCTCGTTATCCTCCAATATTTCATTAAAAATTTAAATTCAATCTTATCTTATTTGTGGTATTAATTAATAAATTTATGGGTATACTCTTTTATATTTAATGGATGAAGCAAGTTTTAACTCATGATTTTAATGATAAATTTTTTAATGGTATTAAATATTCAAAAAGCAAAAAATGAAAGATCAATTTAAATGAAAAATCGAAGCAATCAAAAGGATCAACATGAGTAAAAAAGAGAACCACCTACAAATTGAGAGAGTTTCAAGGCAATCCAAGTCAAGCCGACTAAGAACAAAAAAGAATAAAATCATTCCATATATAGCAAATCATGAGTTATATATTAAATTATATTCGATGGATCAAGTGAATTCTAATTCATGATTTTATTAATAACAAAATATTTTATTTTTAGTGATATTAATAAGTTAATTTATTAAATGTTCAAAAAAAAGATAAAGATCAAGTTAAATAAAAAAATGGAAGTGATCAAAGGTTCAAAAGAAGTAGAAAAGAGAACAAAATACAATTTGAGAGAGTTTTCAGGCAATCCAAGTCCAGTAGATTAAGAACAAAAAAGAATAAAACCATTTCATGTATAACAAATCATTTTAATCTTCCTTTGACTCTTATCTTGCTCATCTTACTCTTTTAAGGAGGTAACATTTCATAAATATTACATATTAGTTGCTTATATATCTTTCATTTTTAAGAGAAAATTTATTTTTTAACTTAAAAAAGAAAAACTCTTGTTCCTTAAACTAAATTTTGAGGGAACTTCTAAATTTGTTTGAATATGTTTTAGTCAAAGGCTTGAGATTTTGATGTGATATAAATGAAAAAATATAATAATAATAATAATTATTAAAGTGTACATATCGTTTTTATTGCACAAATCAAACCAATATATATGAAAATTAAGGAATTAAATAATACAAAAAGTTATGTAGTTCGACCAATTGATATGATTCACATCTACGAGCAAGGGAATAACTTATGTTATTATTGTGAAAAAGATGATACAAGGAGAAGTATGATAAGTGCAACCCCTTAACCAACCCTTAACAAGGTGTTTATGGAGTTAAATATAAAAATTCTAATCCATTGAAACTTTTTAATCAAAAAAATCTTATGGTCACCTATGTCCTATTTCTATAGAAGCTTAAGGTCACTGAAACTCTATTTCCATATATGCCTAGTGACATTGAAATTCTAGTTCATCATAAGCCTAAGGTCATTGAAATTTTATTTCATTGGAATTTAAAGCACATCGTATAATTCTTCACCTTGTGTTGGGCCCCAAACTTTTTTTTGAAAGTTAGAATTGTTAAATGAGAAATTATTGGCGATTATTCATGTGTAGAGAAAAGGAGAATTATTGAATTTGAAATGAAATAGAAAAGATGGTTTAGGTACAAGATGAGTTATATGTGAAATGTTGGAAGTTAAAAGTTGGAAAATGTAATTGGAACATGTTCATTGAGTATGCTTCGGTGTTTTAGCCATAACTTTTGCTTTAGTTATCCAAATAAAATGATTATTAATTTGGATTAAACTAGAGAAATAGGGTTACAAATTGTCTAATGAAATCGAGCTTTAATTCAGTCTCTAAGAATATCAATTTTCAGATGGAAGTTGAACACAAAATATTATTTTAGTATAAGAACAATATGAAAATATTTGGGGTATAACTTTTAGATTACCAAACCAAATTGAATAATTTTGGTGTTATTAGAAACTTAAGATAACGAGGAACATTTTTCTAGAAGGAAGTACTATCAAATTCCTTCAATTACATGATCAGAAAAAGGTCTTGATTTTTGGAAGGAGTTAGGCAATGACTTAAATAAATTTTGAGGTCTTGATAGATTAATTATTTTATTTTGTGGAGTTAATTAACATGTTAATAAGAGTAAGATTATATGACATAGGTTAATTGAATTATAGTGTTAACGTGGTAAGATTGCATGAGGGGAAAAATTGGCAAGTCACTTAAACATTTAAGTTACAAGGCATATAAGGAAGGGTAAAAGGGTCTTTATGTAATCATTAATGGCAAAATTGAAATCAGAAGTGTGGGCTTGCTTTTAAGGAAGAAGCAAGAACGAAATTGAGAGAAAAAACAAAGAGAAGAGAGAAGGAGAGAGTTTCGGTTTTGAGAGAAACGAAGAAGGAAAAGCTAGGGCTTCTTCATTTCTTGGTTTCCAAGAGGGATTTTGAAGTTTGTTTAAGAAGGACAAAAGAAGAGGAAGATTAGAGCTCTCATTCAAGCCAAGAAACTCTTCATTTGGTGAAAATTCAAGGTAAGTTTGATCTTAATATTTTGGATTTTTGAAAGGGTTTTGGTTCATAAAGCTTAAGAAATGTATAGGTTTAAGAATTCTAAGATCAATTTTAGTGAATATGTCTTATGGGTTCTCCAATTGAAATTCCTATTGAATGGGGGATTTTGCTTTTGATGAAGGAAATCAAGAGAGGCAAGGGGGAGTAAGGGGAGAGACATTTTTTAGCAAAGTTTCAAGCAAAGAAATCAAAGTGGGTGACATCTTTATAATTGAGTTAATAAGCCATTAAAGTTTCTTCAAATAGATGGACGTTAATGATTTCTAACTACCTTGATAATTTGCATTTATTGTCCTTTAAAAAAATGCTTTGAGAATGTGCCATATGATTTTGTATGTGAATTTCTGTGAATGACTTATGAGCTGATATGAAAATGATTTCAAATGGATTCATAATAGTTGTATTTGTCGCTTTTGAATAATTTAGGAAATGCTTATTGATTGGTATAGGGTTTTGGTTGATGAAGTGTGAAATGATGATGAAATTGCATATGAAATGTTTCATGCTCATAGAAGACAAGTTTTCAAAATGTGCCATTTGGGCAATTGGTTTTCAAGTTCATGAATTACATGTTATGTGGGGTTTGGTGTAGTCCATCCAAGAATGTCATGTGCATGTTGACCAAGTTAAAGGCTTCTCCCGCATGCTCGCTAGTGGCACGGAGCTCCTTCATGGACTCCCTCAAGTTTACAACTACACAAGACCATTATGTGAAATTGTGTAGTTCGTCTTATTTATGGATCTACCTAAACTATTTTGATGTGCTTATGTGTTTATGATTTTTGAACAAGTTGAAAAATGCATAAATTGTGTTGTTTGCGATTTTGATTACTTGACAAGATAAGAATTTTGAGAAACATGTGTTTTATGACTCAATAAGAATTTTTTTATGACAATGAACTTTTTGAATGGTTTTGCTTGTTATTCGTTATAAACTTGTTACCTATGAGCTTTTTAAGCTCACCCCCATTTCCGTCCCATCTCCAGGTGATAAGCAAGAGACTGAGTGAAAGAGAGTCAAGGCATTACTCTGGATTTGCATGCTTTGTTTTGTTTTGGAATGATTTATGTAAAACAAGGCTGTAGTTGCATGTTAAGCAATTATAGTTCAAGTATTTTATGTATTTTGGGATTTTTCGAAATATTGTATTGTGGCTCGAAATGCCAATTGAAGTTTGTAAAACTCTTAATTTATGATGTCAATGAAATATGGATTTTTGTATGGATTTGAAATGTGAATTTGTGTATGGATGAGGTGGAGTTGGAATATGAATTAATTAAGGATGAGGTTGAGCTGAAATTTAGTACACTTGAAGAAGTTATCAACTTGAGTTGATGATTTTGAACATGAATTTTTGTGATATATCTAGATATATATAAGTGAGATGTATTATGCAAAGGAAAGATAAGAATTGTATTTTGACTTTAGAGGAAAAACTGGATTAATCTAGGCCAAATTAGAAAAAATGTTCTTCATGAAAGTTGTAACTTGTCCTCGTAGCTTTCCAACGATACAAAGTATGAAAATTTTGGATATCGGAATTGAGAGATATAAGCATTATAAGTGATGATGATGCGTAGGAGGTATGTACATAACGACTATGATGAATGATGAGAGTTTGTGTATGTTATGAATCATTTGAGTTGAGATTTGGGAGATTTGTGAAATCATTTTGGTAATTGAATATTTAAGAAGTGATATTACAGTAGAAGAAGTGAATTTGGGAAGATTATAAGTGAATATGATGTTAGAATGGATGTAGGAACCATTGGAGAGGCTTTGGAAGGAGTTTTGGATCACCAATGTCCGTTAGATGGACTTTAAGTCTGTTAAACGGACCTTTTTGGGTGTAAAAACACCCTTAGACCAGTGCATGTCTATTAAACGGACCTTCTCGGGTCTGGAAAGCATTCCCAAGCCTGTCCATGTCCTTTAGGCGGATATGTATGTCCGTTAAATAGACATTAACGGGACAACTATAGTAAATCGGCGATTTTGACCCTCTAGATGGAAAAATCTTACTTTGTGGCCTTCATAAAAGTTGTAGCTCTAGAAGGATTCTTTCAAAAAGTATAAGAATGAACTTAATCCTAGGTTTCTAGAGAAAGTTATGTCAATTCTCCCAAGATAGGTACAATATGATTGAGGATATAAACATGTTTGATTCTTTTAGCCATAATTTCATCATTCGACCCCTAAATGAAGTGATTCTTGAAGCAATTGATTCCTAACACATTTTTCTATCTCTACATGAAATTTGGTAGCTTTTGGTTTTAATCTAAAAAATATTGATGGAATGATAGTGAGGGGTCGGTTGAGAGAGAATGATTGGGGTATGAACATACTTTGGCTTTTTAAGCATATCTTCATTTATAGAGCTCCAATTGAGATGGTTCTTGCTTCAAATTAAACTAGAGACTTAGAAATACGATTGTCTTGAAGAAGTAAAATTGTGATTTTGGCGATTGACTGGTATGGGCACACCACCTTTGTGGGATGGTGGCTAATGAGGGTTCTTTGAAATAACCCTATAAGATGATATGCTCATGTTTCATGATTTCGCAAAAGTTGGATTCTAGAATCAAACGGGATCCAACAGATATGGTATTCAGAAGCGGGATCTAAGAATATTGTCCCCAAAATGTAAGTACTATATCTCTACTTTATCAACTTAGGAGCTATCACTCCTTTAGACCAGAAAAAAATGTTGCAATTCTAACGAGTTTGCGAACTCAGTGAGTGAACCATCATCGATGTGCTCACTCATGTCAGAACGTAATAATAATTATAAAGTCCAATTCATCAAATATAACATATAATACAATAATTTATACCACATCACATTCTTTAGATTTAGGTAATTCAATATTTCACCTCAGTTCAATAAGGCATGTCAATTCTATAGAAATTCTCTCCCATTTCCACTCCAGAATAGGTAATGACTGTAACTTCCCAACCAGAGCTTGATGTTCAACCTTAATCTGTTGACAAGTCAAACACTTAGCAACATACTCGGCCACTTTCTTTTTCTTCCTTGGCCACCAAAAATGTTGTTTCATCGTATTGTACATCTTGGTAGTACCAGGATGCATGGCATAAGCTGATATATTCGCTTCCTCCAAAATCGCTTTTCTTAGATCTTCCATATTAGCTACACATAATCTCTGCTTCAACCACAATGTATTGTCTTTCAACTCAAACTTAGAACTCAGATTCGGTTTCAATTTCTCAATAAGCTTCACTAATTTTGGGTCTTTACTTTATACTTTCCTAATCCTTTCCTGCAATGCCGATCTAAGCTTCAATGTAGCTATCAATACTTTATTCTGTCCTAAATTCAACTCAACATTTAGTGCTCTTAGTTTTACTAGGATTGGTAATCTCGAGGTCTAAATTTATGCCACACTGCTATTCAATTTTCTGCTTAATGCATCAGCTACCACATTAGCTTTACCCAGATGGTATTCAATCGTACCATCATAGTCTTTTAGCAACTCAACCCACCTTCTTTGTCTCATATTAAGCTCCTTCTGACTTAATAGATATCTCACACTTTAGTGATCAGTAAATATTTAAAATGTCTCACCATATAGAAAATGTCTCCAAATTTTCAAGGCAAACACCGCTACAGTATGTTCCAAATCATGAACTGAATAATTAAACTCATGAGACCTTGACTGTCTTGATGCATATGCAATCACTTTACCATACTGCATCAAAATATACCCTAATCCTTGATGTGAAGCATCACTATACACAACATATCCACTAGATCCAGATGGAATACCTAACACCGGTACTGTAGTTAATTGATGTTTCAATTCCTTGAAACTCTTCTGACATTCCTTAGTCCATCATAAAGATACATTCTTCTTCAGAAGCTTTGTCAAAGGGGCATAAATCAATGAAAACCCCTCGACAAACCTTCTATAGTAACCAGCTAGTCCAAAGAAACTTCGAACCTCAGATACATTTCTAGGAGCTTCCTAGTTCATCATTACTTCAACTTTCTTCGAGTCTACCTGAATCCCCTGTCCAGATAATATATGACCCAAGAATACTACTTGATCAAGCCAAAATTCACACTTACTAAACACTTACTAAACTTAGCATATAACAGCTTCTCTCTCATTGTTTGTAAGACTAATCTCAATTGTTTAGAATGTTCCTCACTACTCTTCGAATATACCAAAATATCGTCAATAAACATAATCACAAAGTGATCCAGGTAAGGCTGAAATACCTTGTTTATCAATGTCATAAAAACTTCTAGAGCATTAGTCAATCCAAAAGGCATCACTAAAAATTCAAAATGCCCATATCAGGTCCTAAACGCACTTTTTGGTACCTCATCTTCTGTTAACTTCAACTGATAATACCCTGATCTCAGGTCCAGTTTAGTGAACACCTGAGATCCTTGTAACTGATCAAGTAGATCATCTATCCTTGGTAAAGGATACTTATTCTTCACTGTCACCCAATTTAACTGTCTATAATTGATGCACAGCCTCAAAGTCCCATCTTTCTTCTTTAGAAACAGAACTGGGGCTCCCCATGCTGACACACTAGGTCTGATAAAACCCTTATTCAACAACTATTGCAACTAGGTCTTAAGTTCCTTAAGTGCCACAGGTGCCATCCTATACGGAGGAATAGATATAAGAGCGGTACTCAGAACGAGGTCAATAGTGGACTCTGCTTCCCTATCTGTGGGTAATCTTGGTAGCTCACTAAGAAACACATCCGGGAAGTCCCTAACAATAGGAATGTCCTGTATGGTCTGCTTAGTATGAGTGTCAGTCACATAGGCTAAATAAGCCTCACATTCATTTCGAATCAGTTTAAAGGCATTCATTAAGGAAATTAATCTAGCTGGCACTGCTTGACTAATACTTCAAAATATCACCCTTGGTTGATTTGGAAATTCAATAATCACTTCCTTAGTGTAGCAGTTCATTACTGCCCTATGTGTAGTAAGCCAGTCAATACCTAGATAAGGTTTATTCTCTTAACTGCAATACTATCAGGTCGGCTTCTAACTCCACTTGATCAACCTGAATAATACACTTTTTACAGACTTCCCCACTCATTGTATTACTACCTACTAGAGTACTCACTTCTAAGCCATATCTCGACATCTCTCTCTCACATTGCAGTTTATATGCCAGGTGTGGTGTATAAATGAATGGGTAGACCCTGGATCTAACAATATAAATGCCTCAAAATTAAAGGCAGATAACACACCTGCAATGACATCGGGGGAATTTTGCGCCTCCTGTCTGGTGATGGCATAGATCCTAGCCTGAGACTGCAACTATTTGTTCTACATCTCAGTCCCCTTCCTAACAGTACTAGGACCTGCTAAACTAGTTTTACCTCTACGTCTACCTCTCTGTCTTGCTCCACTAACTTTACTCTGCTGAACAGTCATTTCAGTTACTGATCCCCCTCTTATTACAGACTGTGCTCTAGCAATGGCGGGACAATCTTTGATCTGATGCTCGAAAGAGCCACATCGTAAGCAGGCTCTCAATATCTTCCATCATTCTCTACTATGTCTCTTCCCACAATGTTCACAGCTAGGCATTTGTTGTGTCTGCCCACTATAGGTCTGTCCTCCAAATACCTGACCTCTACCAGAATAGACAAAACCACTTCTAAGCCGAAACCCTAACCGTCTCAATCTTGGTTGTGATTTGGATGGCCGATTCTAGCATTTGCTGAATCTTCAACCAGAATCAACTTGGAACTTACCTTGTCTCTTCATTCTAAACTTCTACTTGTACTCTCCTCGTTCATCATTCAGTAACTGTGAAATTTGGATTGAGGGAGATCTCAGCTCAGTAAAGTTACTCAAATTAGTAACGACCAACCTCATTCTGATTTCAATATTCAACCCATCTTCAAACTACCTCCATTTTTCTTCCTCAATCGGGACTAGAGTCGTAGCATAACCCAACAACTCATTAAACCACACTTCATACTTAGCTACAGTAAGGTTCCCCTATTTCAAGTTGAGGAACTCCTTTATCTTTCTGTCCAGGTAGATCTTTGGCATGTAGTTCTCCTTGAAGACCCTAAAAAAGTCTTCCCACGTCAGCCTGCAAGATCGAACTGAGCTACTAGGAACAGTCTTCCACCACTGGTAAGCCTGGCCTTACTGTATTGAGACGGCATAATCAAACCTCTCGTCGGATTTGCAATCCATCTGGTCCAATATCCTTTCTGTCCTCTCTAACCAATTTTCTGCCTCAGCAGGGTCTGTACTTCTATAGAGGTCTATAGCCCTCTACTTTCAGAGTTTGTCATACCTCCTTTCTCTCCTCTCAGGAACTCTCTGAGGCATTTGTTCAGACTGAGGCATAGGAGACTCTCTATTGGCTCCGATTGACTCAAGTTCAGCTGATTCAATGACTCGGTCTCCTATGGCGGATGACCTATAACAAGCAACAATTGTGATCACTGTATGAATCTATCGCTAAATGTCATGTCAAACTGCTCTTATATGTCCTTAAGGATTCCAAATCATGCTCTGATACCAAATTGTAACATACCACTCTCATAGAGCATTTATCAAGCATATTAGAGTATATCTGAGCGCATACGCAATGGGAATGGCATGTTGGAGCATATCACATTATTTTAATTATGGCATCACATATATCACAAGATTCTCAAAGATCGAACTTTCCCATTCCATTAACAAACAAAAACATACATTGTCATTACAATTCATAACATATGAGAGTCTACAACTCCATACAAAGTATGCTATATGAAATGGGATGCTAACCCAAATACCCTAACTAGACTCATCAGTGTCAGCTGACCAGACCTTTGAGCCATATTGTCCCCAAAATGTAGGTACTATATCTCTACTTTATCAACTTAGGAGCTAGCACTCCTTTAGACCTGAAAAACAATATTGCAATTTTGATGAGTTTGTGAACTCAGTGAGTGAACCATCATCGATGTACTCACTCATTTTAGAACATAATAACAATTATAAAGTCCAATTTGTCAAACATAACATATAATACAATAATTCATACCACATCACATTCTTCATATTTAGGTAATTCAATATTTCACCTTAGTTCAATAAGGCATGACAATTCAATCATTCAATAAGGTATATAAAATTGATCATTTAATATACACATGAATGTCTATGCAAATGCACATGTGACTCCACTTCATTTTCACTTTGTTGTGACTTAGCGCCTATACTGTCTCGTACCTTTCATGGATACCAAGCTCATTTTTGTCCATATTCGTTGCAGATATCAGACTCATTGCATCTGAGCCTGAGGCTCTTTATCACATTTCTGAGCTTAAAGCTCTTTTTCGCACGTTGACTACTCTGGTCACAACTACTTTATTTGTTCATGCATTTCAATGTAATGAGATGTGACAGTTTACAAATTTTTCATTCAGTATTTCTCATTTAATGCACACAAGTCATATATCGCTTCCTTTGGATCTAAGTCTAGTATTCATATTCTAGTTATTAACATATTCCATATTTCATATATAGTTGGAAAGCACTTCCAATACATTCTCGAATATCAAGCTCCTCAGACTATCAATGTCCGTAATCATCACATTCATATAAATAACAATTCAATAATTAAAACTTAATCAAAATCAATTCATTCATTGTGAGAAACATCTAGGTTGACTCACTACATATATAACTCAAATAGAAGCACACATATAATTGAGTTTACACATCCAAGTTGACTCACTACACATATAATTCAAACAGAAGCACACATACAATTGAGTTTGCATATCTAGGTTGACTCACAGTACGCTCCAGTAAGCTATTGCCTTGACGATCCAACAATGTCTAGGTGCTGACGATCAACTTGAGCAACTATAGTCATGCAACACATATATAGTCTACATATCATTAAGTTATTCAATCAAATGAATATACAGTCATGCACATGTATATGTGTCAGGTTCCATGCATGATCAATTGATGTTCCAGGTATGTAACTTTATGCAAAGATCTTAATCCATTCATAATCCATCCATCATACATTTATTCAAATTCCCATTCATACTACCTTTATGTTATTCAATATTCATTTACCCATTTAGGTTCATCTTGGCCTTAATCAACTCTAAAGACACCAAATTAGAGTGACTTATCATCATTTATTTCAATAATTGCACAAAACTAAGCTCATCATTCCAAGGCACTGCCCAAGGTCATGGGGGACCTTCCCACGATCGTAGCAGAAGCTAAACATTTAGTCCATGATCGTGCACTGAGAGCCACAATCGTGACAGAACCTAGGCCACAATCGTGCACTTGAGGGCCACGATCGTGCCTTACATTCTTCCCTCACTCTTCCACGAATTCATTAACCCTAAAAACATATCAAACACTTCCTCCTTTCCACAATTCATACCTTCATATGCAATTTCAACTACCATGTTAACTACTTAAATCTCTTTAAAACCCTACTTATTTGGTCATTCACAACATATCATTATCTATGTAACCCTAATTTTGTCAAATTCAAGATCACTTTAATAACATCCCTCTTTAATATAACCTTACCCTCATTTATACTTCAAATCTCTACCTAAACCACCCATACAATCCACTATTTTCTATTATCAAAAGCAAAATAGAAACCCTCCATTCATCCATCAAATTCCAGCACAACTTCATCATCAATACTATATGTAATAAATCCCTATTCAATCATCATGAATGTTATGCTAACATATATCACAATAAGGCGAGAAATCACTTAATTATTTAGCATAAAGCTTCATCAATTACCAAGCTAACCTAACCTTCCAAGCTTGTAAACATAAAGTATATTTCCAAGAACAAGATGAAAACACAAACAAACTTCAACAACAAGATGAAGACAGCTAGATTTTGGAGTGGTAAGCTGTAGGATTTTGGGTAAAACTCAAAGTTTAAGGGTTATATGTGTGAGTCGGTGGTGAGGAAGATAGAGATGGTAAAAGTAACAAGAAAAAAAGCAAAATAATCTTTTAAGTGTGCGAAAATTGTGGGTGTAGTTGTATGGTGAGAATATGGACACTTAGCATGACATGTCATGCTAAGATCCAAGCCATATGTTTCATCCTTCAACTACCAATTGTCACTTAGTATTTGGTCCATTTGTCACTCAACTACACCACCATTTGTCACTCATTTGTTCTAGCGATTTATCACCCAATTAGTTAGCCATTTGTCACTCGTTTCCAATGTCACGTGTCACCATTCTATAGGCTTAACCAACCTAAATTTTAATGTATCAATTTATCTTGCGATTTAACATTTTCCCTATACTAGATGCATATATCATTTCATTAATCACCCAATTGTAACAATAGATCCTAAATTAATCATTATAGTCCATCAAACCAAAATTTGAGACATATTCAATACACAATTACATTTTGATCATTTAAAATCTTTCACACCCTGGAATATGTCGATTGAGTGCATATACTATCCTTGCAATGTTTCTAAATCATAATTCGTGTATGTATGTAAGTACTATGCATGTGAATGGAATGTACCTTATAACGATATATCTCATATGTCTCAATAATAGAAGAATCTAACCCTTTATAAGGTTTGAGAATAGGTTATTACATAATAACTTACATACAGTAATAAATTTGATTAGGAAAATTCACTAGAAATTTCAATTGATCATGAATTTCAATTCAATTGACTAGGAATTTCTAGGAAAATTCATTAAGTTAATTATAGTTTGGAATTTCAATTCAATTAATTACGAATTTCAATTTTAATTAATTAATTTATTAATTATTAAAAGAGAGAAATAATAAAACCAAATTCAATAACTAAAGTAATCTTTACTGTACACGAATGATTGTCCAAATCATTTTACAAAAAATGATACAATTTACAAAAATTAAGATAATATCATGATGGATAAACGGAGATTGGAGGCTGGATACTAGAGACTAGAGAGGGTAGACTAAGAGAGCAACTAATTGTTAGTTTGGATCAAATCATTTGTAAGTATAAATATTATATTTAGTAATGTAATATTAAAATTAAAGGAATATTTAGGACATGGTAATAATTAATAAATAATTAAATATACCTTCATCTTCATATATTTGACCAAAATATTTTGCACGTGGTCGATTAGTTTGACTAGTCACCTCTGCATTAATACCTATTGCTGTATCAACAGAAAATTAAAAACACAATATTAGGTAAGATAATACATAAAATAGATAAAATCGATATATATAAAAAAAGAATTTACCATCAATATCTTCATCATTTAACCAACTTTGTGCACACATAAAGGCCTCCACAGTACGAGGATAAGTCAAGCATAATGAGGAGTGATAACCCAACCACTAGTCTAAAAGCAGGCTCCGAAGCAACGATGGATGATGGAATAGCCAATAAGTCTCTTGCAATGACTTATATGATCGAAAACATATTTTCACAACTCTTCCACTATAATAATATACGAACTGCTCACCTTCAACTTTGGGCACACAATCTTTAGTCAAATATTTATATAACTCCATCATATTATAAGAAGTTTTAGCCCTTTTCTTTTTCATAAATTTTGAAAGAGAAAGTGACAATCTTCAGTTAGAAGATGAGGTTGAGAACCTTAAACTGAAACCAGAGTTCAACTGCCTGAACTACTATGATCCCGATCATAAGTTTTTTTCCACTTTGAGTTGATAATCGTTAAACAATTTATACTAGAATTGTTAAATGATATCTAGATGCTCTTCGGCTCGATCATCATACATTGCATCATAAATAAAAGTAACCCTATCCAACTTATATCTTGGGTTCAACATATATAACATTAAAACAATATTTCCAACTATAGACCAATAAGAATTAAACTTCTCCACCTTCTACTCCACCATAATTCTAATAACCTCATTGGAGTCAAACATTCACAGTGATAAAGCATCCTTTATGCCACACAAAATGCTAAAGTAACAATGCAAAGTTGGATAATTTATTCCCGAGAACAATTTAGTTGCATTATAAAATAATTCCAACGTCATAAAAAGTTCTCTAGCCAATTCCCATTGATCTTATGTAGGCACATAGGTGTACTAAGAATCTCTTTCCCTTAGTCTGGTAAACACCTCAGCATATAGGATTGCCGACTCCAACATCTTGAAAGTTGAGTTCCATCTAGTTGGACAATCCAAAACCAACTTCTTTGTATTCAGAATGCATAGAATTTGTGCAGCATCTTCAAATTTCTCAGCTCTTTTAAGAGTTGTACTCCATGTTGGATCGGAAAAGAAAACATGCAAGATTTGGTTAAACGGTAAATTTCAAAACTTTTTTAAAAATCATAACACAGCAGAAGCAAGATAACCAAATCAACATGCCACCATACATGATATGGTATAAGGATAATAGTTAACATAAGAACAAGATGGAGATTATATTACCGACTCCTTCGCTACAACTTTAACTCCTCGCTGTGCTATCCTATCATCGGCAATATATCCTCTCCAAGTTAATGTATCCTCTTCTTCTTTTTATTGTTTCCTCTTCTCGATATTGTATCCTCAACCAATCCGATCTACCACTTGTTCTTCTTAGACAACTTGGTTAACAAGATCCTTTGGTGAAAAAGGAGAAGAACACTTTGGAGGAGATTTTTCTT
>JANZLC010000003.1:25748669-25766018 GCA_026413385.1 Erythroxylum gracilipes
AGAAATAAGATAGATTGCGTTGAGTTCTATTTTAGTGACATTTATGGAAGTAAAGCTAATATTGAGATTGAGAGGGTAAAGAGCTTGCTTTATGAGCTATTGTTAGAATATCAAGACAAGCATGCTATAGACATAAGGAACTCTACAACATGTACTAATTCAGGTGTTTCATCGCCTTCATGTGAGGCTACCCATCTTAGAAAACATCAAGTAGGTAGTGGAGATAGCAATAATTTTTCCAATTATAAGAAATCAAAGAAAAGAAGGGTAAACTTAAGATCTGAACTGGACCATTATTTGGAGAAGATACAATGCCTAAAAATAACTATTTTGACATTTTGACTTACTGGAAGCAAGAATTTAAGTATCCAACATTGAGGATGATTGCTCGAGATATTTTATCAATACCTGTATCTACAGTTGCTTCAGAAAGTACATTTAGCATGGGTGGTAGGGTTCTTAGTCTACATCGCTCAAGACTTCATGCTAGTACTATTTAAGTATTGACGTGCTTGCAAAATTGGATGCTTAGAGATTATTCAGGTAATATATATTTCCTTATTAATATTTGCAACATTTATATTTGAAACTTCTTACCTGTACAATTTTCATAGTGAATCTTCCTTACAGGTTCCGCTTTACAAAGTTCATATGCGATTGCTTCGATCTTTGATGATGCTGATGCAGCGAAGAGGAACCGGGTGAAATGATTGATTTGGTAATTTATGTTACTTCTTATCATTTATTCATTTTTACTTAAAATATTAAATTAACTTATAATTTGACTCTATTTGTTAATATATTTTATTTTCTTATAGGATGATAATAATGCAAATGATATGGAGATAGAGTTTTGAATGTTATGAAGTTCACGCAAAGATAATTTGAAGCTTTGGATATTGTTGTCTTTGTTCCAGTTCTTGATTGTGAAAAATATGTCTTTGTACTAGACATTATGATTTTTATTATTCCAATTTTATGGTTTTTTAAGACATGCAAATCAAAATCTTGACTTATTATTATTAAAATAATTTTGATTTGGAGCGTTCGCAAAAATCTGCTCTTTATATTTTCTATTTAGAAGTTATTTTTTTATGTGCTATACAACCCGATGGATATCTAAACCCAAACAATCCAATGGATTTAGATATGGGTAGTAAATTATAAAAATCGATGGATTTTAAATGGATAATAGACAGATATAAATATAAGTAGAGTAATACGCGAACCAAACCCCATTCATTGCCATCCCTAAACATCTTAAAGCTCTAAAACCATCAATTTGATAAAATCTTAAATCCACCGTAACCTTTTACATGGGGTTCTATAATTCAAATCCAATTTTAGTAAGTTAAAGCATGCATATAGTTATTAATCGCGTAATTCCTCATAATTACACCTAATCAATAAACACATATACTAGAAATCTTAATACATATGGACCACTTATTAATCGTAGAAAACATACCTTAATCCCCTCTTCATATAAATTCTAGCAGTTTCTCACTAAAAATGGCATATATAGAGTTCAATCATCCTAACTCATTACTCGGTCAATTGAAGGTTTTTAAGTTGCGAAATATTATGATCATTCAATCAAAAATTAAGGCACATCTATTGATTAATAGACATGTTTGGTTGATCGATAAAGTAGGTTCGATCAATATCTGGTAGTTTCAAGTTTTTAAAACAATACCACAATTTAGTCACCAATAAAAGGTTTGATTAATCAATGTCCCCAATAGACAAACCTGATGCAAAAATACATGTTTGTTCACCAATTCCCTTAAACATCACAAAAATAATCCATAACATCAACAAATTCCTAACTCTCACATTATAGTAAAGTCCAAGCATTTTAGAACAAGTCAATACACAATCTTATATTATGAGAACATACAAGTGACAAAATTCATTGTCTCACATTTTTATAAAGCTATTATGCATGGAGCTTGCTAAATAAAAATAAATCTAAGTGATAAACATTAATTCCTCAATAGAAAATTTACCATAATTCAAGTTCAAAAAATATTTATCCTCAAATAGCTATGTAAAAGATGTATTTACATAATTATAATCTTAAGGAAGATATCAAAATTATAGTCTTAAAAAGTAACCAAGTGCCTTAAGTTTTCTATGTAAACTTTCTTTTGAACCCCTAAAATTAAGCAATTCGAAGAAACACACACTTTATCTGTTGTGCAATAAGTTTTTTTTTTTAATTTATCAAAGTATGTATAAAATGGTAATTCAATACTAATTATATTTAGTGATTAACAATTTCCAATCTTCCAAGATCCGAGTGAGCCAGTCGTGTTCCAAATTTGACCCATTCAATGTAACAAGAAGCTGAGTTTTTTCTTTTCTGTTCAATGAATGGCAAATTATACATGTATTTTATAATTCACCGAAAAATAAAAAGAAAAGAAAATGAAGGATTGAAATAGTCAATTCAATTGATTGTTTAAGAAGAAAAGAGGATTGGAGCAAACTTTGGCAATGCTTTTTTGGTGTTGGAGTCGATCATAACTGTATTAAGAAATCAAACGAGTTGGTGGGTGGACCCAGCTGAGTATCATATGTAATTAACTTACATTATAGTTTCTGATGTGTCAGTTGAATTTCTTGAAATCCAAATTTGATGATTTTAAACAGGAGCAGATATTTCATTAGACATTTAATTTTGTGCCGACGAACCTTAACAATTTGTGGTAGATAGATGAACGTTACGTGGCTATTTATTGCTCTCCTGTTTGATTATTTTCCCTTTTAACCATTAATTGATGTCCTTAATAATTAGTTTCTTCCATTTTAACTTTCATTTAGATGGTGTGGAGAGATTGGTCAGTGTCCCATGAACTATATACCCTCCTTGGTTTAACTTTATAACCACTTTTTAAAATATACCTGTAATCTAACATATACAGAAGAACTTTGACCTTGCTTGCTAATATATATATATATATATATATACACACATATATACACTTTGGGCAGTGTGTGTATATTGAGGGATACTTATACAAGTAGATTTAGGTTGCTGACCGATATTCAAGTATTACATATTGGCCATATTATTTATAACATTGACTAATCAGGGAGTGACAGGGTTTTCGTTACCTACCACTGAGAGAAAATGGATAGATATAGAAAGATAAAGAGGGTTGCAATGCAGCCATCAGAGACTTTGTTGTTCACATCACGACACTTTGATTTGACCCAAACCAAAAACCCAACCCTCTCTCTGGAAGCAAACATATGAAGATTTGAGGTTTAACGCGCACACCACACATACAGAAAAGAGCCTCTTCACCTACCCCTCTACCAACCCCGTAAATTTATTTCGTATTTATTTTCATATCTCATTGACTCTCTCCTGCATGCTATTTGGTCTTCCTACTATACAAATTAAATGTTTAAAAGATACACTTTACTGGCTTGTCATTGACACTTTTGTCTTGCACTTTATCCTTAGAATGTTCGTATGTGCCATTTGGCCAGTTTTAGTCACGCAGCGAGCCTAGCCCATGCAGAGATTTTAAACTTCTATCTAAAAAACAATTATATAAATAAACAACAAACAAGAAGAAGAAACCTTGCCCATGCGTGTTAAATTATGACAAGTTGATTGCTTTATCATTTGTCCAACTCCCAGACGCTTTTGCCATGCCAATTTTTGCGCTTTGAAAAATTAAAGTATATATACAATCTTCTTGAATAATGCATTTGTTAATTAATTTATAAAAAAAAGGTTAAGAAGTCATTGTTTTAATTATGTTCGTGACTATCTTAATTAACATTGATTGTCTTTGCAATTCATAAATCGTTTGTTGTTGTGTAAAATTATATAATGTGCACCCTCGAGTGATGACTCCTTACCATCTACAAACGAGTGGCCCAGTGAAAGTAGTGAATAGAAAATTGAAGAAGATTTTAGAGAAGGTAGTGAGCACTTCAAGGAAAGATTGGGCTTGGAAGTTAGATGATATTCTTTGGGCGTATAAGACAGCCTTCAAGACACCCATAGGTACTACTCTATATAGACTTGTGTGTGGCAAGGCTTGTCATTTACCTTTAGAGTTAGAACATAGAGCCTGTTGGGCAATTTGAAAGTTGAATATGGATGGGAAGCGTGCAGGTGAGAAGAGATTGTTACAACTTGATGAATTAGAAGAGTTGAGATTTGAAGCTTATGAAAATGCTAAGTTGTACAAAGAAAGAGTAAAAAAGTAGCATGATGCTCACATTAAAAAGGAGTTTAAGAGTGGGGACTTAGTGCTTTTATTCAATTCACAACTTCGGTTATTTCTCGGAAAGCTCAAGTCAAGATGAAGTAGACCATTCATGATCCTTCAAGTATTTCCCCATGAAGCTTTGGAGTTGGAAAATCACAAAGGTGAAGCATTCAAGGTCAATGGGCATAGATGCAAGCTATACTATAGAGGGACATACTTACAAGAAAGGGAAGTCATCTCTTTCCTTTCTTCCATCCTTTCATGAATGCATGTGGAATGGTCAAGCTAACGACCTTAACTTAGCATATTTACCTTTCTTTTGCTTGTCTTTATTTACTTTTTTGTTTGATTTGTTTGGTTTTGATTATGTTTGGCTTGAGTTTGCTATGATTTTTTAGTGTTTACTTGGTTTTGTTTGAGTTTTAATTGTTTTCTCTTCAAATTTCTTGTTGGTTTGGTGATTTTAATGTCTTTGCAGGTTGCTTGAATGTTAGGAATGCATGTTAAGCTTGAGAGAGGGCTAAAGGGTTGTAAAATCAAGATTGGTTGTCTATACAGTGCCTACGATCATGGGAATGGGTTTCTTTCCCACGAACGTGGGAAGACTTTTCATAAACTTTCTGGAGCCTTAACCTGCGATTGTGGGAAGCATAGGGATTCCCACGATCGTGGGATCCCTAATCGAAGGATTTTAAAAATCCCTCCTTCTTTCTTCATTCTTCATCTTCTCACATTCTCTCACTTTAAAACTGACACCCACTCATCCAAACTTCACAAATCCTTCCTCTTTCCAACAAATCTTGGTGTTTTCTCCACTTTTTTCATCATTATTCACTCCCTTAACACTTATTTCACATTACCCACTCAAAAATCCAAGGATTTGTTAAGTTTTTCTTTCTCACTCTCTCAAAAATGTGCTAATTTCTCTCTTGACTCTTTTTGTAGGTTTTTCTCCTTAAATGGTCCCAAGGAAGCTTCCAGTCCGTAAGCCAACCGACCAACTGCGTCTCTAAGTCTCTGGAGAAGGTAAGAAGGTATGAGATTCCGGGTTTTTAAGGATAAAGAGTTATTGCCTCTTAGGTACTTTGATTTTAACCTGTTAAAAACTCTAGGACTAAGGCATAACATTGAAAGATTGGCTGCAAATATTGGTTGGGGTCATTTAATTCATTGTGATGTATTGACATACCCTATGATGACTATAGGATTTTTCACCACTATACGCTACAACACTAAAATGGACATATTCTGGTTTAGGATAGGTAGCCATGCATATAGCTGGATTATACTGTCATTCGTGCGCTCTTTGAATTGTCTAACACCAAAGTTTTGGATGACCATGATGATCTTAATGTGGATGATTATTAAAAGATCCTTACGCGTGAAAACACTTTTGACTCTAGGAATGCACCCAACACTTTGATTCATAGCACCGAGCACTTACTTCTTCACAAGTTTATGTGCCTAATTGTTTTTAACAAAACTGAAAGCAACAAGTGTTTGGCTAAGGAACTTTTTTTTATTTGGTGCATGGATTATAAAATTAAAGTGAATACCCTTTTTCGCATTTTTCAATCTATTGTGGCTTCCATTACTAAGAAAAGCTCATATTTTGGCATGACTTACATTGTTACTGCTTTGGCTTTACACTACAATCTTGACGTGGATGGTGTGCACATAGCTAGACCTGATATGTTTGATATACCTTATTTAAGATGCTCTGAAATTTTGGAGTCCCATTCTATAAAGCTCTGAAATCCTTAGACAAGTATTACTGTTAAGAACAGGAAGGGAAAAGATATAGCCACTTCTCAATTATCCTCCTCAGAAGCGGCCCAAGAAGAAGCAGTTGAAGATGAACTAACCGTAGCAGTAGATGTCGATATGTTTAAGCAAATCTTCAACCAAATGGCCAAAAACCATCAACAAATGACATTGCAAATTATTGAACTCGGCACCCAGATGAGACAAATGTATAAAGAGTAGTGGTACATCAAAAAGAAATTCCTCAAATTCATTCAGATGAAGAACATTGACGTCCCTTCACCTACACCTTCACCACCACAATCTCCATGAAGCTTTCTTACCCTTTACATTTTACGTTATTTTATTTACCTTGTTAGTTGTTTTACTTGCTTGTTTGTTTGATGTTGTATTATATGTTTTAGTTTCCTTTTATGGTTGCTTTTTCAAACTAAGGACAATGTGTTGTCCAAGTGTAGGGAGGTGACATTTGCTTTGTCAATTGCATTATTTTAGTTTATCTTAGTCACTGTTTGCATTTTGTTAATTAGGATACATATTTTAGGCATATTATGTTGTTATTTTATGTTGTTTTGTGTTAGCAATGGAATCACACTTGAATGTATGCTTGAACTCGGATTAGGCTACTTGAGTAGAGAGTGACCCATGTTGAGTTATAAAAAGTAATTGGTTGTATAGGCTTACTCATAATTTGACACTTAAGCAATGAGGTAGTGTAGAGTCACATAATGAATTTTCATTTGAGACAATGTGAGGATTAAGCCTATATGACTCTAGCTATAGTCGTTTTACTTCTTTGTTTGTGTGATGCTTCCTTAGGTTATTATCTTCAGAACTTGCTTTAAATCGGTTTGAGTCTAATGGATGCATGTTTAATAGAGATAATTAAGGCCCCTTTTGTGTTAACCTTTGGCTTAAATGACCTACCTTTTATTATCCCTTGCTACCCCCGCTAAGCCTTAACCCTTTTGTTTCTTGAAAACACCCCACATTTTAAAACCCAAAACTCCATTATTCTACCCATTCACAAGCTTAGTAGAGTATTAAGTGATGTACTAGTTTAGGATTTTTGCTACATTTTTTTTCCGAGATGAGTTGAGTGATACTTCTACTCTTGGATCACATTACATTTAGTTGCTATTTTGTTCATTGTTTCTTCAATTTTTTGGAAAAAAAAAAGAAAAGAAAAGAAAAGAAAAAGGAAGAACATTTTAGTAGCATCAATAAGTGCGGAGTAGTAGGATATTTACATTTGTATATCTCATAAATATGTTTTGTTATCCCTTGGTTCACTTATTACTTTATGAATGTTTGTGTTAAACCATTTACCTTGTTTGACCCACCTTAACCCTTACGACATTACAACTAGAAGTAAGTCCTTTTAATCTATTTATGCATGTAATCATTATAGAGGAGAATTGGAGTATTAGCAAGCCTAAGGTAGTGTAGTTTCCTATAGGGAGCTTGAGTGAAACACTAACCATCAAACACCTAACAGAAATGAGTGAAACCGTGAGGAAGATTCATTTTGTGTTTATACTTATCTTTGAGTGATGGTGCCATAAGTTGAGTTTGCTTATGTACACCAATAAAAAGTAGTTATGATATGTGTAATAGCTTGACATTTGAGTTGGTCAAAGTTTGAGGGATTGCATTTGATCTTTGTGAAAATGAATTAATGAAATTGAATGGTTGTGTTTGATTTTGCTTAAGGACAAGCAAAGATTTAAGTTTGGGGAAGTTA
Organism: Erythroxylum gracilipes; assembly: GCA_026413385.1. Lineage (NCBI taxonomy): Eukaryota > Viridiplantae > Streptophyta > Magnoliopsida > Malpighiales > Erythroxylaceae > Erythroxylum > Erythroxylum gracilipes. The sequence goes on from JANZLC010000003.1 coordinate 25,756,413, forward strand.
ATAGTTGCACATTAGTGTGTGTGTTTTTAAGTCTTTAGCACGTGTTTCTTGCATAATAGGTTATTATTGTTGTGTTTTTGGAGTTATTTTGTATGTTTTTTTTTAGTTTGATCTTCGTGGTTGTTCTTTTATATTTGATGTTGATTTAGGGTAAGAATTCATCATTTTGATGTAGGAATGGAGGGTGGCTACCTTTGTGATTGAGCTAGGGACCAAGAGAGGAGAAGAGAAGTGGAGGAGTCGTAAGACAAAAACCTACGATCGTGGGATTCATGCTAATACCCACGATTGTGGGATCCCTAACCTAAAGAGACACGCGAGTTTCACTTATGTTTAGGTTCTTGTGACTATATAAGGGCACAAATCCCTAGGGTCAAGAGAGTGTCGTGAGAACTTGCCTCTTTAAGCTAAAAAACATATTTAGAGCCTAAAGAGAGGTAGAGAATCAAGATTTTCATTCCAAATTAAGCAAAGAGCACACAACTCTAGATTTTTCAGATTTGGGCAAAGAAGAGGAGAAGTTTGCTTCATCTAGTTCTTATTTCATTTTTCTCTTCTAGCATCTTTATTATGGGTTTTCTGGTTGTTAGGGATGTTAATGACATTATGAGAGGCTGAGTTATTTGTAGAGATTACTTTTGAACTACTTATTGAACTCCTACTTTGTTAATTTGAATGAATGGTGCTTTTGATAAATGTTAGGCTTATACCTTGCAATATATTGAGAAATTGAGTTGGGTAAATTGTGTAGGGCTGTACAATGAGAATTGACACTTTATAGACCTACATTCATCAAGTTAATTGATTAGTTAGACAGAGATCTTGGCTAATTAGTTGATTGCCCATAGGATAACTTCATAACTATTGTAGGGTTTTGCTCTGCTCCAGTAATTTGGATTTGGATTTGAAGTCTCTCAGATAAGGTGAGATTGTCCAACCTGATGTTGAAATCAGGGGCTATGGTGAGAATAACACTTCTATTGTTGAGAGTTGTCAACAGATTACCAATCAATGCATTTTGATAAATTGTGTAAGTAGTGTCAAAAAGAAATATCCTAGCAATGGTTGAAATTCCTTTTATTCCACAAAGAGAGAACAAGTTTGATAACTCCAACATGAGGATATGTATGATTTTGGTCTCCCCAAAGACAGTTGAGTTTTTTTGGAATCTCCAATTTGACATATTTCATGTTATTGCTATCTTTAAACCAAACTGTTCTAAACAAAAACTTTGGATTATTTTTTTTTTATCTTTGTACGATTTGTAATAAGGATAGTACAAATACTTCTGATCCAAGAACGATTATGAGAATATATACTATATGGACTTAACAAAGGAAGAGAAGTATCATGGAAATGACTTTCTTCTTGGAGATGAGTAAATTTTACTAGATTTTATATTTTATTTAAAAGAGTTTGTTTGGCATTAGAAGGAAGATTAGCTATAGAAAGGGTTGAAGAAAGATGAACAAGGTCATTAAGTAAAGAGTCATTCATAGCATATAGAAAAGTCTCCTTACTCACTTTCATCAAGAATAATATATGCAACTTGGGAGTAGGGGAAAAATAGCAGCAAAATCACATCTTATTGATATATGAAATCACTACAAAGCAGCTTGAAGAAGCACAACAAATATTACATTACAGAAAGCCAAAAGCAAAAAAAGCGGATTAGGGGTTCTTGAGGAATTCCATGACATAAGTGTTGAAAGCTGAGCACATGACTCTGAAACCTTGGAACCCTGCACCCTCTGCCAAGTCCTGGAATTCCTTCTCTGTTCTCTCTTTACCACCTGGGTTATGAGCCAACATTATAACGTCGATGTGAACCACCCCCTTCGTCGCAAGGCTCGTGTCTGGTGCCACTGGAAGAATGCACTCTGCTACTATCACCTTCCCATTCTCTGGAAGTGCATCATAGCAATTCTTCAGAAATTTCAAGCAGTGCGCATCGCTCCAATCGTGGCATATCCACTGCAACGTGCATCATTAATTCAGAAATTGTTGAAATAAAAAATCACCCAGGCCTCGTATGATGTTATCAAGTGGTTCTTGAGAATGGTTAATTAGAAAACTCACCTTCATGAAAATGGCATCCCCTTTTGGAACACTAACAAACATGTCTCCACCAACATGCTTCACACCTGCAATCCAGAATCCATCTCTTATCAATTTCAGTTCTCCATAACATTATATTATATATGCATATACCACAATGTTTAGTGTGATTAAATTAAAATACAGGTAAATACCAGGCAGAGATGGGGCATCCTCGATGACGTGAGGAAGATCAAAATTAATGCCTTTAATAGAGGGGTATTTGGAGACAATCATGCCAAGAACAGCACCAGTCCCACCGCCAACATCAACCACCGAAGTGAGGCCTTCAAAACCCTTGTAGGACTCAAGAATTTTCTTCATGGTAATGGTAGAATGGTCGGCCATACCTCTGTTGAATACCTTGTTGAATCTAAGATCTTTCCCATGGTATTCGAATGAAGTCATGCCATGGGCCTTGTTAAATGGAATTCCTCCATCTAGAACCGAGTCTTTCAAGTAATACCTACACCAAGGTACACATCAGCCTAATCTTTTTCTTTACCAAACACACACGCGATCCATAATATAAGAAAGGCAGTCCTTCAACATCTTAATGACAGTGAAAGCAAAGCATATTTGAATTTGTTTCTGCCAGAGGTTCACTTCCATTTCATGTCTCACTTTGACAATTATATATGTCTACTAACTTTATTTGATTGGAGCATTCAACATGATCCTCACAATCCAACAATTACTTAATTGCGCAGAACGTACTTAAATTTCTACTCTGAATGGTTTCTTAATCTGGACAATAGATAAAATAAACCAGTTATGTCATTGCTGCTACAAGACTTACCATTTGAAAACATCTATCTATTTTACTTAGCAAATAACGAGGAATCGTTGCATCTTACAGAACAAACTAAACAAATAGAGAAAATTTGTATAAATTAAAAAGGACATTAATCAAGAAATTACGTACTTACGAGATGTTAAAATCCCAAATTAAACCAACTTGAGATATTATAACTAGATGCAGCCCCGAAAGGCAGCCTCTTATATAAAGTTTCTAACTTCAGGTCTATACTTTTTCTTCGAGCATTTCTAGTTAACAAAACATGCGAAAATAAATCACATAAAGTCAATCCAGTGGTAGGTGAAAGTGGTGGGACTCAGTAGCTCAACTATGTGGTCCCAACAAGGCTTTAGGTTGAGATTTCCTGGTTGTATTCCACTCTATATCTATCCATCTGTTCCCGTGAAAAAGATCATCACCGAATTAATCAGTTTAATTGATTGATTAATAGACCAATTAAGAAGTACGAAAAGTAGTGAAATCTTAATTAGTTTCACCAAATTCTGCGAAATTCCAATTGCAACTCAGGTGATTCTGTTTGCGATACAAGTTTTGAATTGAAAAGACAAAAACATGAAGCAAATTATTTTTTCAGAATGACTAACAAAGAAAAAAGAAGATAAGGAAGACTGGGTTGATTAACACTTGTTTTTAGGTATGGAGTCACACAAGATATGAATATATGATACTTCGGGAGAAAAGATGTGGAAGATATATAATAATCTGAAATTACCAGCTTTCCATAAGAACCTTATCCTGGTTCATGAGGCAGAGAGGGGCAATAGAGACACCATCCTCATTCTTGGTCAAGAATTTACTAACAGGTCCAAGACCGTAGAGCCTCTCAACTTTGCCATCAGGGAGTGTTTTGAGTGAGTAAGTGAGAACAGAGTAGCTAGCCAGAAGCCTCAACATACGATCTAACATGACTGGAGCCTCGGGGTTGTTGGTTGGGAGCTGAGAGGCAATCTCTGATGGAGACAAGAACGCACCAGGACCAGCCTTTGCCATGATTTCGAGAAGGTCCAGCTCAAGAGCGGCTTTGAGGATCATAGGCAAGACGGAGGCACTAGCTAGTTGCATGGCAAAGAGGTTTGCTTCTTCGTCGGACACTATGGTCGGTGTCATCTGGGTTTCGCCCGTTGAACCCATTTTCTTTGATCTTCCAATAAACAAAACGTACGTAAGTTGAGAAAGAAGAAGCAGGTGGAGTGGAGAAAGAAGGATTAGGATTTAGGAAAGGAAACTGGTAATTAGCAGTGGCTAGGACGAGAGTATATAAAGATGGATTGCCCAACCACCGTATGGGTGAGACCACCACCTAAACTTTGACACTTGACCTTTATTTTAATTTTAGGGTGCTTCACTTGCTTTATCTTCTCTCTAACAAATGTCAAAACAAAACTAAGAGTCACTATAGTAGTTGGAGTGGAATCTCACTATACACATACGTTTCAAATTACAATGATATGCCAAATGTCTTTCATGCTCACAAGTTGAGGCTTGTGTAACAGTCTACCGTGAAGTTTGGTTGAGAACATTAAAGTAAAAGTTGAATTATGCAAAACATTTTAAAGTTAAGAATATTAAAGTAGAATTATTTAATAAGAAAATCATTAAAAAACCAAGAAAAATTATATATGCACAATAAAATATATATATATATATATATATATATATGTATGGATACTATAAATAAGTCATTCTTATTCCTATTATTTAAGTAAGAACCTTAGAGCGTCCTTTTGTGGCTATAAAGTTACAGGTTTAAATAACAAAAACAGTTTTTTTTTATAAAAATTACAAAAAAATGTTACATATATTAATAACTTTTTTCTAATTTGTGCACGAAATAAATTAAATTTGACTTTTCTAATGTTCATAAAATTTTGATTGGATTTTTTTAATTATTATTGATACATCTAAAAGGGTTGGTGACTCTGTCAAATCACCAGACAACAAAAAGAAGGTAGAGAGATCCAAGTTACCATGGTTATAAGAGTATGATTCCTTCTCGGATTGCAATGATTCTTTCTTAATATCCAATCCATGCGTATATGCAAAAGATAAAATGGAAATATATATATATATATTAACTTTATGATAATTTGCAACTTACAAATTTTTGTTGACCTGAATTTGGGGCTTATGATTATTGGACGATGGATACAATAGCAATATAACCAAGCATTTTATTCCTTAGGTAGTATAATTACAAACACTGTTTAATAGAACAACGGGCAACGACCTTGAAGAATGTAGTCAAGATATCGATTTGGAAAATCTACGTTGAATGAACAGAAAAAGAGTGCTCCTTAGGAAAGAGATACAGAATTTTTAGAACCACAACCGTTGAATTATTCACATATGTAATTTTCTCTTTGTATTTTTTTATAAAAATTTTATTTTCGTAATTTAAATCTATAATTTTTTAATTACAAAAAATCAACTTTTACTAGTTCCAATTATCTCACTCATGCTTACTGTAATGCTAATGCTAATTTGTAATGAGTTCTACCATCATACTAAGGTTAACATACAAGGTTTTAACTTGATTTGGAGAGATGTTGGAGGAAATTTGAATGAGTTCATAAATAATGAAAAGGATCTTTTTGATGTAGAACAATTATATTTGTAAATTATCACCTCCGTCTCAAAAATGAGTCCAACTACATTAAATTAGTTTTCCTCAACTTATAATTAATGAGAAGTTATTTAACTTATGTCATTCATCACCATTCCTTTAACATGAATCAATAGATCAAACATTATATTCCAATTAAAAGCTCTAATATGATAAATTATAAATTATATCTTTATATATAATTCACTGTATTTTTATGTTCCTTTTTAATATAGGACAAATTTTATATTATAACTAAGATGGCAACTTGTCTCGGCCCATCCTGTCACAATTAGAAGTCAACCGGTTAGACCCTAGTTGATCAAGCTTCGGGCCGAGCTCGGAGTGCCCAAGCCTGAAGTCCAATCTTTATATATAAAACGACGCTATTTTGGCATTTTAAATTAAAAAAATAGGATGGGTCGAATCAGGCTCGAACTTGGGCCTACTACTTCTGGCCTGGTCCAACCTATTGTCATCCTTAATTATAACAATGTGGATTGAATTTTATTATATCATATTCTAATGTCACTTTTTAAATCCTTAAAGATATCATCAACATAATTGAGAAGAAAATGGAGGTGTATTATAATTTAACTAAAAAACTTGTCATATTATAGATCAATATTGGCATATAGAACACTTCTTCTTCTTGTCCTCATCCTATATGGAATAAGTTCTCCAGTTAATTTTTTTAAAAAAATAAATAACTTATCAAAATCATAAAGTCCGATGAAGTAACTTCAAGGATATATCTTAGAAATCATCCATTGAACGAACTGACATCCGCTTTAACCTAAAATTGGTTGATATGCCTTAAGTAAAGGATTGGTGCTTGCCCCAATCAAGTACCAATTGATACACCTCGATTAATGGATTTGTATCTACACCAACGTAATGTTTGTTGATTAATAGGTCTCAATCAACCATCACCCACATATAATCACACAACCCTAATACCCAGTCTTAAGGATCTCAATCACATCTTAGAATGATAAAAATGTCACATTACAAATTATATACACACAAAGCAATGAATCCATGATATCAATCCACATACAAATTCATATACATTCAAGTCGTCTTCCTGACATCCAAATCACACTCCATAAATAACTATGACAATATGTTAGCTATTTCGCAATACCACACTCAACATGCTTAGGGATAGCAGTGGATTTCAATCCGATTAATATCTGCATTACCTGACCCAAAAAAATAGACATGAAGGCTTAAAAATGGATTTTAAATGGATGTTAAAAAATGGATGTGGATATGGGTCTAATGATAACCCAAATCGTTAGATACCTATACTCGACTCGTTTTTTAGTAACTCTATTTTTTCTGCTTTTTCTTGAATATTTATGGTTAAATATAATAAAATATTAATATTTTCTTAAAAGAAACAACTTTAAAATCTCCACTTTACTCCTTAGTCCTCACCTTTTTCCAGGTAAAAGGAGTCCCTTCGTTTTAGTCATTCCATTGGTGACATTTGAGTTCTCAAAGCAGATTATCTTAATTAATTCCTTCAAATGGTGACATATTCCCTTACACCTTCAATCTTTTATATACCCAATCCTATGTCAATTTTTTTACCAGTAGATGAACTCATCAATGATCAAAACAAAATTAGACAATAATGCCCTGAGTGACTTCTCAAGGAGATACTACGAATCATGATCCTTCAGTTCGCTTTTCACCGGCGGCCACCAACCTCCCACTCAGTGTGGTGGTTTTTCAGTCAATGGCACCAACTGCATCTCAAGCTTCTCTGATGTTTACTGACCACTTTGTAAAGCCTAAATCTGCAGACTCTTAGTACTTGGTATGAATGTTTTTTTCAAAATACCATTTTACATTCTCTCAAAAGTATCATTTCTTAACAAATTAATTTCAAAGTCATGATGTATTGTACAGGGCTAATTGCCAATTTATTAAATTTGGTGGATGAAATCGCAAAAAATAGTGTCCACTTCTGTTTTCTCTTTTTCTGTTTGTTTTTTTTTTCCTTTTTCATAGATGGAATAACAAATCAAAGAACTTGTTCTTCAATAAATATTTTCTAGTTATATAATTATGAAATTTGTTTATATTTGATTGATTACCCAATTATAGTTTTCTTTTTTCTTCAATAGTACATATAAGAACAACTAGTTAGGGGATTTAATATTGAATCATATGTTTTAGTCGTATAATAAAAAGACATTTTTGGATTTTGGATTTTCATATCTAATTTTAAACATTCAACTAGAGTTGGTTGATCATTTTAATAATTTTTAGAAGATATCAAAGTTAATAGTAATAAAACCTTGAATAGAATAATAATTTATTTCATTTATTCTAGTTGATAACCTAGGATCTTGTAGTTCATTTCTTGCTCTAACCTACTTATCTCATTATTAGGAAAATAATTCTAAAATTTCCACTTACTATAGCATGATGATCTTTAGTGACTTTGAATACATAATGTAGTCATATAAAAAAATATCGATGTTCTGCATGCTTGCCACTAGAATCTTTGTTGTACACATTTTGTGGTATTGGGAACATCATGTATTGTGATAGATTTTCAATGCTAGTTTACTACCTTATTCCTAATTGAAAAATTAAATTGTTTATTAGAGAATAATAGCAATCAGTCAAAAATATATTAATCTTATAAAATGTCAAGGATGAGGTGAAAATTGAAATAAAGGCTTTGTTTTATTTGACTTGTATTTTTCAAAGTTGGCCCTGGACAACTAATCATTTACTAAGTTAATTTTTTTAGGTTGTTTTCTTTGTGACTTATAAGTTAAAAGAGATAATGTCTGAAAATCATCAAGAGATCATTAATAAAGGAGTTAAGAATCATACAACAAAGAAATTCTCTAGTCCACCTCATGACAAAGAGAAGCTTGCAGCTGTGGACTTTGCTGATCGTGGTATAACTAATAGCAAGAAGTGTACTTCTCCTGTATGGCTAGAGTTTACTTTGGTGACTATGAAAGAAGTTGATAAGGCTGAGTGTAAGCATTGCAAAGGGAAGCTTTCTGCTAAAGGTAAGAATGGGACTTCGCATGAGCATTTGATCAAGTGTTGTCCAAAGAAACATTTAAGGCTTGTTGGAGGCCAGAAAACATTATTAATTGGGAATAGGACTAAGTCTGATGGAAAAAAAAACATTGCAAAGCTACAAATTTAGCCATGAATTCTCAAGAAGAGAGTTAGTTAATATGATTGTAATGTATGAGTATCCTTTGTCTATAGTTGATCACATTGGTTTCAAAAGGTTTGTAGTAAATTTAAACAATGAATTCAAAATGATATCTCCTAATACATTGAGAAATGATATCCCAAAAATGTTTCTAACTGAAAAATCAAACTTGAAAAAAATGTTGGAGGATAATGGGTCTAGGATTGCTATCACTACAGACATGTGGATAGCTTCTAACTAAAAGAATGGATACATGGTTGTGACCGGACACTTCATTTATGGAGATTGGGTTCTAAGAAATCAAATTCTAAGGTAATTAATTTTCTTAGATTTAACATGTTTACTTCCTTATTGACAATATCAAGTTTTCTCAAGATGTTATATGTAAATACTTTGCTTAATATTTATCTTGGTTACTATATATAGATATAGTAATTTGCAAGTTTAGTAATTAGTTCATTTATACATGCTAAATATTAGTTACTTAGAGAACCATTCTGTGTTTTGCATTTGAGTTGTAATAAATATTTTATCATTTTATTTTATAGGTTTATATTTGTGTTATGCCCATATACAAAGGAGACTCTATTGAAATTTTTAGAAGAGTGTTTATATAAGTTTAGCCTAGAAACCAATATTTCTTCTGTGGTTGTGGATAATTGTAAAACAAATGGTGCAATGATGAATCTTCTACATGAGAAGCTTAATACCAATTCTCTTATATTAAATGGAAAATTTTTGCATATGTAATGTAGCGCTCATATATTAAACTTGATCATCAAGGATGGTTTGGATTTCATGGGTGAAGGGTTAGAAAGAATTCGTGATTGTATTTTATTTTGGGCATCAACTCCTAAAAGGATAGAGAAGTTTGAGGATGCAGCCAAG
>JANZLC010000003.1:25789829-25803392 GCA_026413385.1 Erythroxylum gracilipes
TCAGGACTGTAGAGCCGTATACTGTGGATTGGCGAGAGAGGCTATGGCTCAAAGGTCGGTCAGCTGGGCTTTCTTTTGGAGACTTATAGTTAGAACTGTTATTTGTACATGACTGTATAGTATTTAGTGTAAAGTGTTTTAGAAAATGTACAGACTGAAAATACTGACAGTATGTAAATGACTGAGTTTGAGTAACTGAAATGAAATGCAATTTGGTTTTAAAAAGTTACCAATTTATTATTACTGTTTATTATTGTGATGCCATGGGGAGTTTAGTGGTGGTTATCAGTAGTGGTCTCTTATCATAGGATACGTACCGGAATGACCTACGGGCGTTCCGCTGGGTACTCTATGTTATCATAGGATACGTATCGGAATGACCTACGGGCGTTCCGGTGGGTACTCTATGGTAAGGGGGCTACACATAGTCTTGTTGACTCAAATAGATTATGCAATCATATAATATATCAGGTCTTATCACTCTAGTGGATCGTATTAATTGAATTGGTTCAACATGTTCACATACCTCAAGAACCTTAGTTTGCACAGGTATAGGTTCCTAAACCTGTATTGGTATTATATTGAGACCTAGATCCACTAGTTTTGACTGTATGAGTAATGGACATAAAATAATTGTAGTATCCACCCTTTTATCATCTAAAGACGAGAATGATCTCCCTCATTAAGATGAGATATTAGGCTTCAAAAACTTAGTTATTTATGATTCTACTATTTTAGATCTTCCATCTCTACATAAATTTTGTAACTCTTAGAGTAATCGGGATATCCAATAAGTTACAACTAGTGGAAAAAGAATTTAATTTATTTTCTTAAGGATCATACAAAAGTACCTCAGTAAGGGTAACCCTATATAGGAAGATAAGTGAGGCTAGGCTTCCACCTTTTTCAAATTTCAAAAGGCATCTTTGAAACTATTTTATTTGGGACTCTATTAAGTATGTAGAAGGTAGTCTTTATGGCTTCACCTTAAAGATAATCAAGTAAATTAGTTATGCTCTACATTGACCTCATCATATCCTTTTAATTATGATTCTACCTTTCAGCGCCACCATTTTGCTTAGGACTACCTAGCATAATGAACTAGGTTACTATTCCATATGATTATAAATATTTAACAAACAGACCTTTTTATTATCCTAAAACTCTATGTTTGACATAACATTCACCTTCATGGTCAGATATGACAATCTTAATTAACCTTCCCAATTGGTTCTCAACTTCAGTCTTAATGATCTTAAATTTATAAAGAAATTCAGACTTTTATTTAAGCAAGAACACATATCCATAACATGAATAGTCATCAATAATTGTTAGAAAATATCTTGAATTACATAAGATACCTGTATATATATATATATATATATCCCCATGTATGAGTTCTAATAAGTTAGAAGCATGATTTGACCCTTTTTTCTTTGTTTTGGTCAACTTACTCCTGCAACAGTCAACATATATTTCCATATCATCATAATCCAAAGTTAGGAGAATAATATCCTTTATTAATCTCTCAACCCTTTCTTTGTAAATGTAGCCTAATCTCTTATGCCACAATATGCATGACTTTTTCCTTAACGAGGGGTCTTTTTCTAATAACTTGTTTAACAATATATGAAGAAACATATATCTTATTAAGGGGAAGACATATTCTATATAAACTATATAATAAGAAGGGCATTACAATATTTTGCATTGAAAGATAATTTTACAATCAAATTTTTAAATAAAAAATATTTTACAATCAAATTTTTAAATAAAAATTATAACCCTCTCATCTAAAATATATACAAAGAACAAATTTTGTCTAAAATATGGTATATAGAATGTGTCATACAAAATAAGTTTGAACCCTGTATCTAAGTTCAAACATACTTCCCCTATAGAGACTCATCCATTTCTTCGTTATTTCCTACCGTCAGTTTTTCCTCTTCTTTATTCAGCTTTATCTTTATCATGAACCCCTGCATAATGGAAGCAATATGATTAGAAGCTCCACTATCTAACCATCAAGAACTTGATTTGACTATAGCAACATTAGATTCATGTATCAAATAAGCCGAGAAGTTACATGATAGCTCTTGTCTTTCTTTCCATATTTTATATTTCTGACATTTAGCTTCTTATGTCCCTTCTTTTATAGAAGAAACATTGAATACTCATATTAACTGGACCCTTAATTGAGCTGGACTGACCTGCATCTTTATGTGGAGGAGGTTTAGATTTCTTACTTTTAAACTTCTAAGGCTTTAGTTTTGTCTTTCCCTTGGTTGCTGCTAAGGCTGTATGAGCTAGATTTTATTCAAAAACATGCTGGGTAATTAATTGATTTATATCCCAAGCTTCATCCTAAGAATTATTTATCGTAACCAAAGTACCAAAATCTGATAGAAGAGTATTTAAATCTTAGTGCACAATACAAGCATTAGAAATATAAATGTTTAATATCTTCAGCTTGGTTTAAAAGTGGAACATCCTAATTATGTATTCCCTCACTCCCCCTACTCCATTATATCTCATAGAGTATAGTTCCTTTAATAAGGTACCTAGTTCAGCATCAAATGATACCTTATACCTCTGTGAGACATTACTGAGGAAATATTTTGCTATGTTTGTCTTTGGAAGTCCACTCAGTAGATGGTCTATAATGGATCTCTTTATGGTCAAATACACACATCCTGTTTGACCTTTCCCAGGTTGCATATGCTACTCTCTCAGCCTCTAAACTGATTGATGTGAGGGTTAGAGGTCTTTCCTCAATCATGGTCGTACTAATATCCACCATCTCCAATGCAAACCTATATCTTGCTTCCATTTTTTAAAATTAAAACTAATAAAGGTTTTAATGGTGACATTGTTATTATTTATAGAAAAGGTGTCTACAACATCGATAATGTAAATTATCAACATGAATGTCAAAGCCTCAAAACAGTATATGTACTGAGCATCTTATCACAGATATCATAGAACACCTGAGGGTTGAATGTATAATACATGCAGATAAGACCTTTATATAAAGGAGATCAAAGTACACACCATCAACTTTTATGATTTTATCATCTATAGGTGAGTAGATCATTTAAGAAATGGTTGTACTTTACCACACGCCTTTACGCACTTCTCAATCTTATATAAGGCCAAAAATTGTGGGCAGAATAGCTAAACATGAGACGAGAGACATCCCTTAACATACAAGCAAAATAGTCCAAGTACTAGCTCAAAAGGCTATTCTGGTGACTGCATTCTCATTAGAGCTTAAACTATTTTATAAACACAAGAGATACACATGTATGTTATCCTCACATTCATCTGTATGGGCATCAAATATGTGACAACATACTATTCATAAATGAAAAATCCTTATGTGCAATCTCATTGTTAGATTTTAGTGCTAAAAACATTATCAACAAAATTTATTTTAGAATAAATCAAAAAAATCTCAATCAGAGTAATAATCATTCAATGCCAAACAATAAATGTACCATATAAGATAGCAAAACTACTTGCATCTCTTTTATTTCAAATCAAATGCATTAAAATTCACTCAATCATAGCCTTGATAACCTTATTTGATTTTTTAGAGTTAAACCTTATTTATTACTAATGAAATAAATCCAAAAAAGTTAAAAAAAATTCATCGTTTCCAAAACTTGACCCAAAATATCTTGAGGGACCATTTTGTGAATTTTGAATGTTTTAGTTCAGTAGTGTTTTGATGTCAGCAAATGATGTCAGCATTACGTGTGCTACCAGATGAAACGTGTTGCTTGAGGCATATGTAGCTCACGTGCTAGACGCATACCGACCTTAATAATGCGTGTTCTCTATGCACTAAACGTGCACAAACACACCCACCACCTTTATGGCGCATGGAACACATCCACAATATGCAAAGATACATCAACGGCCTTAGGCATGTGCATATCACGCACTAGACATGGGTCCAACACACTTGAGCCTCCACGCCAGTTATCCAATGAATGTATATCACACATGCCAGATGTTAAGCGTGTCTCAAAAGCGCCTAGGTGCTTCTATATGGCGCCTTTACCTAGTCACCAGAAAAAAGGCAATTTCTAGTGACTTTTTTGGTGATTTTAAGCCAGAAAATCACCTCGAATTCCATTTTTCTGCCCCATTTTTCTCGCAAAGCTTATCCAAAGTCAATCGAAAGAACAAACATGTAGTTTATATAAGCAAAAATATATACATTTCTCTAATTTCATTATAGATAACCTTAAAAATCTTCTTCCAAATTTATACAATCATGAAACTGCTATAATACAACTGTAAGAGTTAACATAAACCTTAACTTTAGGCCTAAGATCTACCATGAATTTGTATAAATGGAGATAATGCAAAAAGTACTTATTTTGCTATCCATTACTTAATGAACAAGCTTCTCAACTACTTGAATAAGCTCCTGAATCCTCTGAATAAGCTCCTCAACATATACACAAGCTTTTGCAACTTCCTTTATGTTGTTATTGTCTTTTTACACCATTCTGAACACGTGAACCTCCTAATGAATCAAAGTAACTTTACGTTTATGAACTTCTATCAATAGGCTATAAAAGACATTAGCAGCTATTTATAAAAATCTTATTAGGCCCCCCATCACAAGCCTAATAAGCAAATCTGCTCACATTAATAAGGGTCCATTTTTCTCACTAGACTTTGGCCCATTTAACCAAATGCTTTATTGGTCCCATTTATCATCTTTAATCTAGATCAAATTTATTTTTTTTAGCCTTAATGTATAAAAATTCATTATTAATGATTGGCCAATAAGAATTTTATTTCCATCAAAGAGAGCCAAAATAATCCCGATAGAGGCTTTCAAACATATAAAAAATACTCCAAGTTTTACCAAATTGCAAAAGCAATCATTTCAAGTACAAGGAAAGCCTGCAAATACTTAATTATATCAGTCTTTATTGCTTGCATTTTAGCTAGTTGGTTTTTGGGAATTTTATATCTCCTTTTATTGCTTGAAAATTCTTCTTACATTAAAAAAAATCCAAAAATCCTTAAGTTAATAAATAGAACATTGAATCTTATTTTTTAGTTTGAAATATACAATAGTATGCTACACTACTATGTGACAGTGATATTCACTTTCTGATTAATTTTTAAAACATTAATTATGTGATAGTAAAACTTATGTTTTATTTAAAAATATAAATAATGTCATATTACTATTCCTACACTTAAATTTTGTTCTTAATGTTTTAAAATATTATAATTTAATTTAAATTGTATTCTATTCAAAATATTAAAGTTAAAAGTACATTTGTCTCTTTAATAACTTGATGCTTTTTTCTTTACATATTTGTATATAAATGAGTATATATAGAAATTTGACTTCTACTTTTTGACTATTTTGACTCTTACCACACGTTGCCTCTATAGCATTTAGCAACTTACCCTTCTCGACGCCTTTGGTTCTTAGCTTTTCCTTTCTTGCACTTAGGGCATCACCCTTGTGCCCATTTTGTGTAACTATTGCAAAGACACTACGGTTTGCATTTCTATGCTCCACCTCAAGCTCCAAATGACGGGAAATGTCATCAAAAGTCTTATTGACCTCATTATAAGTAAGGATCAACTTCCCTTGTCCCCACGAGGACTCAAGAAGTGACCTAATGATAACTAGAACCTGTTGCTCATCTATGAGATCATAGTCTGCTGCCTTCATTTCTCGAATCATGGAGGACATCACCTTAAGATGTTCAGTCATGCTATGGTTAGAGTCCATCATGTATTAATTGAGTTTTCTATGTTGTGAGCAGCTACTAAAGTTACACTAATTCACGCCCCAAATCCCAAGCCTAGTGGATGGTGGCTCTAAGAGATAAAAATATAAGCGAGAACTCAATGTTTGAGGGTGTAAATGTGTGGAAGAGAAGTGGCGAAATTCATGCTCTCTTCAACAACTTATGCTGATTAAAAAAAGTTAGATAGTGCACAAATAACTAATTACTTGTTGGCTTTTCTTTTCTTGTAAGATCAAGCTTATTTGTCGACTTTGGTTTACTTGTGCCAATGTGAACACACTATTTTCCTACCAAAGGTAAACTATATTTGGTTTTAATTTTTATAGAATAAAAGATTCAAGTAACAACTCTTATCTTTACAAAGATTAAGAAAAAGACAGAAGTAGATTTCTTTTCAATCTTGTTTCAATAGACGATAACCTATATTTGGAAGGGTAAAATGAATTTAACTAAGTGTGTGTTATGTTTTGAGTTTGGTGGATCAAGTTAGCCTGATGTGGTGTGGATTAAGTGAAGGTTGTTTTCCAATCTTACCTTCCGCCGTCGATTTGCAGATTAATAGCAGGGACATTTCCCCCGACACCCTACTTAGGGCAGGATAAACTGATCTGGGAATTTTCGACACTGGTCAGTTCACCGTAGCTTCCACTTATGCCATGATCATGGAACCTAAAGACACCTCAGTCCATGAGGCCTGAAAGGTAGTCTGGTAATAGAAAGGCTCTCAACGCATTCGCTCCTTCCTCTGGCTCCTTGCGAAAGATCAGTTACTTACTAACCAGGAAAGAGTGCGGCGACATTTCACTACGGACGACAATTATTCTCATTGTCATTTGGAGGAATCCTTGTTACATGCAGTGCGCGACTACGTAAAAGCCCAATAAGTGTGGCATAGCTTCCCTCTTCATCTCATTTCCCATGACTCCTACACTATGGCAACAAAGGAGTGGCTCACTCAAAACCTCTGACATCACCGCACTGTTTTGGGGCATGAGTGGTCGATCCTCTTTGGCATTACCTATTGGTTTCTATGACAATGGAGGAATATGTCCCTCTTCGATGGTCAGTTCTCTTGGCCATCCTCACTAATTTCTCATATTTTGTCTTTATGCAGGTCTGCTTCACCATTCAACAGTGTGGCATAGTAGAGCGTCGACCACCGGTCCATGCCCTCAACGGGAACAACTTATCGGATGGTGTAAACTACCCACAGGCTGGCTCAAATTAAACACGGATGATGCTTGCAAATGGGGCTTGTCCGTAGCTACCGCAAGCGGTCTTCTCTGAGACAACGAAGGCAACTGGTAGGGAGGGTCCACTCAAAATATTGGCTGGTGCACTCCAGTAATCGCGAAACTCTGGGGAGTTTATACTGGGCTGACCTTCGCATGGAACTTAGGGTACCGACGGATCGAGCTTGAAGTGGATTCCATAGCGGTGATCGACATCCTCTCTTCCCCGGATCACCGAGCCAGGAATCTCAATCCTATAGTTCTAGGCATTAACAAACTGTTTAATAAAAACTGGACCGTTGTTCATTGTCACATATATCGAGAGAGCAATAGATGCGTCAACTGGCTTGCTAACTATGCAGGTTATTTTGATGTCGGAGTCACTTCTTTTGATACAACACCTATAGGTAGGGATGACAATTGTACCCGAACTCGATGGGTACTCGATAAAATTACCCGAACGGGGGCGAGTATGGGGAGCAAATTTTTACCCGTGGGGTGGGTATGGGGGGTTAACAAAAATACCCGCCGGGTATCGGGGCGGATATGAAGATACCACCCCCATACTCGTTTACCCATTTACCCGTTATATAGTAATTACAATTTTGTCATTATATAACCCAGTTGCCTTCTTGGTTCCGAGAGGTTGTTCTCACCTTCACTTCGGTGTCTCACTATAAAACGAAGGAAGAGGGGACAACATGGGTAAAACGAAAGGAGTTCTTGAGATCTGACCATTCTCGGCCATTTACGACTGCCAGATCTGTCAAATCTGGTTGTTAGTTTCATGATCTCCGACCTTCTCTCACCTCCTCTCTCAAGTACATTTGCTTTCTTCGTTTAGCTTAAGAGATCGGTATTTTTTTTATTTCGATTCTTAGATTTGTGCTTCTTTGATGATGTTTTTCTGTTTTGTTGAGCTGATTGATTTCTAGATCTATCATTTATGGTATGCTTCTTTGATATGTTCGAGTTTTTCTTCCCATGGCGAAGATTGAGTTGACGAGAGGCTATTGTCTCTCC
Organism: Erythroxylum gracilipes; assembly: GCA_026413385.1. NCBI lineage: Eukaryota > Viridiplantae > Streptophyta > Magnoliopsida > Malpighiales > Erythroxylaceae > Erythroxylum > Erythroxylum gracilipes. Next base: position 25,797,877 of record JANZLC010000003.1, read on the forward strand.
CATTGGAAAAACAATACAAAAACACTAATTCTCATGTGTGTTTTTGAGTGTTTGTCAGAGAGTTAATGGCTGGGAAGTCTGGAGTAGTCTTCTTCTTGGTCTCGTTCACTCTTTGGACTTGGTGTTTCACAACTTTTCCTACGTTTTAGATCTTCAAATCTTGATTCTTTGTACCCCAATCTGCAATTCCCTCATGTCTCATCTGTTTTTCCAAGATCCATTTTGCTACCGCACTTGCTGAAGGTATCAAAGACTGGATTTTTTTTATTCTGTTCTGTGCAGGATTTCTTGGGGTTTCCAGCGCCGATGTGTACCGCCATATACCAGACAGCATCATGGGCGGGTAAACGGTACCCAATGGGAGTCAAACCCCCAACGAGTACGGGTACGGGGATGTCAAAAAAATCTCCGACGGGGATGGGGGCGGGTATGGAGGTGGGGGCAGGTTCATTTGCCATCCCTACCTATAAGGTGCCACATGATCCTCCAGAGGATTTATCGAGAATCTGTTTCCCTCGACTAGTTGTGTAATTTTTGGCTTAATTTCCCTTTATACAAAGAAAAACAAAAAGATATCATTCCACTTCAAAAAAAAAAAAGTTCTACGTGCCCTAAATTTATTAAATAGGATTTTTTATAAGACAGAAATTCTCTAAAAAAGTTTAAAATATACGGATTTTTTAAAAAAAAATCAAAGAGGAGAAGATTTTTGTCTTCTCTTAAACTAGCAATGAAAATTACTAAAATGACCCTATTAGACTAAAAACTGGAGCATTGGCATGACATATCCTCGACCACCAACTGATAACGGTCATATGATGTTCTTCTTGTTAGATAATGAACTCCGATAAAATTAAAAAAGATAACACATTGCATGGAATATCAAATGCTTCACGTTTCTAACAGGTTAATATGGTAAACAACAAGCAAGAAGTTCCGAAGCATCTGTCTAATTTATAAAGGCGCCTAGTCAGATCTCTGATGGGTGATGGGTTTGCTATTACAAGTCTTGGCTTTAGAAAATAGAGCTACGATAAGTTCAATGGTTCTAACTCAGAAAACAATGAAGAACATCCAAGAAAATACAAGGGTTATTGTCAATGGCACGGGACGAAAACGGATACTTTGCGCTGTTATAGGTTGGCAATTGAACAAGAAGGACCTTGGATGCTCAACTACATCCTTCAAAAAAAAACTTATTTCTGAACTGTTTTCTCAATTAAAAGAGAGCACAAACGCTTTGGAAGTCATGGTCAAAGGCCAACCATGAGTTGTCGCCAAGATGATCAGAAGCATAGTGCTTCTCCAATCCTCATAAACCAACTATATGCTTCACTTTCACGCCTGCCCCGAACTTCGTATACAATACTTACTAGTAAGATGTCAACAGCGGCTCGTTTGATTTTGTCTCTGAATATGGCATGACAAGACTCAAACTAGAATGAAACCAACCAACCTGTTGCATTAACTTGCGAATCAAATCACCAACCATGTAAGAAGCACCTGAGGCCATAAAACCTAGGATAACATAGTACAGCACATTGCGGATGTAAGGCTTCTGCAAAACATGAGCCTTGCCAATGGCAAGCAAGATTATGCATACTAGAGAAGCTCCTCCAACTAGTGCAAGCTTGAGATCCTTATCATCACTCTTACGAAAAGAGAAACCATAAACGATAGGAGGAAGCAAGCCAAAAATGAGGTATGATATGATAACAACTGTCGCATGAAGTGAAAATCTGTCTCTTTTGCCTAGCAATGCTTGGTATCGATCATCTTGCTGATTTATTTGGCTCGAAGTCCCTCTTGAACCCTCATTTTTCAGATCTATAAGCTGTAGCACTAAACTGTCAGTTTATATTCATCACAAAAATGTGAAAATAGAATCCTGCAATCAATGCCTACTGTGATCATAGAAATTGATACATGAAAAGTAGCAATTGATTTGTATATCATACATGGCAAATACATCAGCCAAAAAATGACAAACTTTGAACAATAATCATAAGTATCAAAAACAGGGTTGGGAAAACAAAACAACGAAGCTAAAATTAACAAAGTTACAGTTAGCAAGGTTAAGTGCGTAAACTAGTTTCACTCTTGCAACTAACAGAATAGGGAGAAACTGGAAGAAGAGGCATCTCATGAACTTTCCTTTCATAGAATAATTAGCGTGAACACTATATGGAATTTTCAAACAGATTTCAGATTTGATGGATGATACCTGGAAAGGAATGAATGAGGCTAACTCCTACCTACAATTACTACGAAAACTTGTATCCAAAATTTGGATCAAATGTGAAGAGAAGGAACGCTATAACTGTCTCGGAGGTTTGCATACTTTTGTACCAACTACAAAATAGAAGATTATATGCAATTTATGCACGTACTCTTTTCCAAATTTGTCAGGTAACCATTTCCTCGTTACTAATGCTAAACAACATAGTAGTTATTAGAGTATATCACTTACACTATGGCCTATGATGAAAAGTCCACCAATCAAGTTTGCCAAGGCCATAGCTAAAATATCCACTGCAAAACACATTGAGAACACCTACATTATGTAATTTCCAATGTAACCATACAAGAGAGTAAAAAAAAGGTTTAAAAGCAAAAGAAAATTGACAAAGATTAGATTTTTCAACTCCGAGTAAGCTGATATAGTAAATTAGTTAAGATTAAAATAAATGTTCCATCCTCTAAATGGGTATTTATTGCTAAGTCATGCTCTTTTTGTGAGACATCAACTTCCTGGTTTGGATGGTTTCACAAGATGCCAAGACATAACACTTAGACATCTGGACTTATAACATTACTTAGTGAAACCCAAGAATGGATCATATATTATTTTTTGGTAATTAGAGAGAACAATTATAGGGGATTTCTCACAGGGAGTTTATCTCAGATAAGTGAAAGACACCGGGGACTCTGATAGAAGATAAAATAGTAGGGGATTTCTTTTTTTTTTTATAATTTTTTTCAATATAGCTGGGTCTCAAAACTGAGCCTTTGATAAGAGAGAATTTTGCCACTTGAGCAATTGCTCCCTGGAAAATCTAGTCAGGGATTAATTCTCGATAAGAAAGTGTAATTGATGCTTAGTACCATAGACATAGAATGTCGTGGAACAGATAATTATGCTTACATGTTGCAGCACCAGCACCAGCTGCAGAACAAATAACACCAAGACTTGCCATTGATTCTATCAAGCCTCCATACACGATACTTTTCAAAATATCCACCCCAACCCCAGTACTTCTCTGTTCATCAAAATTTCCTTGGGCCCCACTTTCCAGCAAAATTCTGTCCTCCAGAACAACAACATTTCTTGAGCTCTGAGGAGGCGGTTCCAATTGCTCCGTTTCAACAGTAATTGCTAGATCATTCCCTACACCATATTGTTATATATCGAGAAAATTTAAAAGTTAGAAGTTCATGGCTGCACACAAGCAAAGAAATCACCATTAAAAATGAACTCAATCACATTAATAATAAAAAGTCATACTTATCTTCCACCCCTTTTCATTGCATAGATTGATAACTCAAACACATTCAATTACAGTTTTACATGCACTTGTACCTAAATGAGAGAGAAAAACAGTTGTAGATGCACTATCTACTTCATCATAATGATGAAGGATTGCATGTTCATCTACCATTTGCATATCAAATAAATAAAACATGCATGAAATGGTATCATTAATGACATGTCAAATTCAATAAATTGTCTCTAACTTATCATATTGTTAAGTATGTTAAAGTGTCCTATATTGCCTAGAAGTAAGAGCAAGATAGACTTGGACAATCTCTTCCCCTTTAAAATGCCTTTTAGGGTGGAATTAGGCCCAATTTCATCACATATCATTCATGACAAAAATACGACTTGCATTATAATGATGGATGATGGGTGAGCCAAGATCAGTTATATTGTTTAATATTTTTCCATCAATTAAAAGAGTTTCCAGTAATATCATTTCTGTTCAAATGCCCTCGAACTCTATATTTACCTTTATTCTTCTCCTTTGCAACATCACCTATTCCAAGCCCCACACCAAATTTAAATTTTTGAAGGATCAACATTCCTTGAAAAAAAGAAAGTAAAGCACTTTTGTTAGCCTTATCAGGTTGGATAGACATATCTTCTGTCGATCCTTCTTCAGAAAGCAATTGTTTGGCAGATGAATTGTCTTTCATTGTAAAGACCTGACCACTTTGGATCCATTGTTGATCCCTTGCTGTTGTGTTGGACTCGTCAAGTACTAAAGAATCATAATTTAAGGGTGATGCAGAATCTACGCAACTCCTCTGTGGTTTCAATGAGACGTCTTCAGCGGGTCTTCCAGTATCAATCAAAATGCTTTCAGAGGCTGTGAAAGAATCACGTTTTTGTCTTTCATATCGAGTAGTATCATTTATAGACTGATTTAGTATAGCAACACCTGCACAGAATTGAAAAGAAAAATATGCGTAGTGGAATGTTAGATGAAGTACCAGAATTGAGAAGAAATAAAGTGACAGTGAATCATTGAGCACCCATCTAAATTCCTGGAAATATATCACTCATGCAATTAAAAGAAAACCACTTTGTTCCTGTACCTCTACTTGAATTTTCAGTGGCAACATTTGATTGGTTTTCCAGCCTTACTGTTGCAATTTTATGATATTCAATTTCTTCAATTGATAAGTTTCCTACCTCCTTTCCAGTCTCTTGATCAAAACTTTTCGTACCATTCACCAGTCCTTCAAGACAATAAGATTCATTTGATGGTAAAGCAGATGGTAACAGATCATCTTTCTTGGAGACTGTCTCGCTACTTATAGACAGATTGGACTTGTCACTTCCTGCAAGCATTTTTTCACGATGTAAATGCTCCACAGTTGAAAGATCTCTTGATTCCTGTACATGTTTATGAGGTTTGGTCTGGGCATCACGTGCATTCACTACTGGAAGATCATCAATTTTATGTTCAGCAGTAACAGTGCCAGATACGCATGATGAGCTATATTCATTTGTCCCTTTTGCTTCAGAGTGGTTCATAGCAGCATCGTCTGCTAGCATATAAACATCCATTTAGTGCGAAAGATAAGCCATTTTTGGTCCCAGAAACTATATAAAAATATAAATTGGCATGGATCAAATAATCTTGGACCTCTATATTGCATTAGTGTGTTGAGAATGATAAATCCAAAGAAAAAAATAGTTCTGGGAAAACACGATTCATGATTAAGTAAGCTATTTTAGGTTTTTTTTTTTCTCTCTCTTTTTCTTGTTAGGTTAACTTGTATATAATTGACCCTCTTATACACTTGTAAACAATGCAATACAAAAAATATTTTTCCAATCTCAAGTTATGTCATGTATTAGAGCTGTAAGGCTTTGAATTCCTAGGAAAAATCAAATTGAGTGACTGACCTTTATTGCCTGTAATCTTGTGATTCTGATAGCAATACTGATAGCAATATGGGTCCTAAACCCATATTGACATATGCTAGGAGATTCACTAAGGTAGGGAGGA
>JANZLC010000003.1:25836086-25846773 GCA_026413385.1 Erythroxylum gracilipes
AGTTTGGTTTTAAAAAGTTGTCAATTTCTTATTACTGTTTATTATTGTGATGCCATGAGGAGTTTAGTAGTGGTTATCAGTAGTGGTCTCTGATCATAGGATACGTACCGGAATGACCTACGAGCGTCCCGGTGGGTACTCTAGGGTAAGGGGGCGCTACACTCTTCAATGGAATAGTGGTAGTAAAAAAACCAGTTCCGTCTCCTTTTCCCACTCTAGGTAGGCCTTAGAGTCATTTCGCTATTAAAATGATGAAATCTTCATTTAATATTCCTAAGGTTGCCATCTTGCTTAGGCTTCCTTCAATGACATTTGTCTTTCCAATCACCTTAATATACAAATATGTCCATATTATTTCTTAGTGATTGGTAATCATCATTCATGTCATCTCTTTCTTTATTATTATCGAAATCTTTTTAGATAACTCTCCTTTGCTGTAGACGTGCATTAGGAATTTGTGATGATTGTAACCTTTTCAAATTTGTTATGACAATATCTTATAACTCAAATTGATTTCTAATATCGATAAACATCATATTCATGCATTCAAGCTATTGCTTCAAAACTTGAAGTATGAACATATTGTCCTTCCTTCTCCCTCTATCCTGATCAAATACAATTTAACTTGTAAAATAATATTCATAATTTCTTACAACAATCTCTCCTACATTTTTCTTAATTAATGTTAGTCAAATCACTCATGTTTCACTCTCTTGCCGTTAAACTACTTTTTACTTCCTTCACAAGTTATTTAAAGAACTATATAAAATCAAATAATAATTCAACCTTTTAAAGTACAAAACATATGAGTTATTATTAAGAAGAGAAAATAGATATGGGTTAAATAAGATATAAGGAATTCAAGTAAACTAGGAAAGATTAACAAAGATTTCAAACTATATTTGGGGATAATTTCTTAATGTCACCATTCTTACACTGCTTTTTGTTTTGTTTTGTTTTTGTTTTTGTTTATTTCAAAACCACTTGAATATTCTAGTCTGAATGACATGAAACAAAGAAATTGAATAAGAAGAAACCAAACATAAGAACAATAAATAGGAAGACTCTAAATATGAAGATAACATAATTTGATTTTATTTTGACATTATAGAAATAAAAAGCAGATTTAACAAAAGGAATTATGGAATCATAAGAAAATGAAATATTAAATAAAAAATAGAATAGATCTAACTGATACAAAAAAAATTAAAAGATAATCACATTTAATTTAGAGTCAAGTTCTGATACCAACTGATGTAAAACTACTAGGAAAACACCCTAGAGAACCCATGAACAAGTTTGATTCAAACCTAAGAAAGCTAAAAAAAATTTGTATAAAGGTTAATTATAAAGAATTAAAAACCAAATTCACAAATTATTTGAACGCCACAAGGAAAGAATTCTTTGATAAGTTCAAAGTTCAATAAAGAACACAACAAAGAAGCTTTGACAGTTGTCAATAAATAAACATATAAAAACTATTCTAATTAAAAAGAAACATACCTTAAATATAAAATATGAAAACTAGGGTTTTAAATGGACATGCTCTAAGACATAATGGTGAATTAGACCATATTGCCTACAGATAAATTGACACCATTAGGCATCGTCTGAGACACGTCTATTTTTTGAGATAATAGATCCTTTTATAACTCTATAAAGTTGAAAAACAACTTAGGAGATGCCCATGTTTGAGATCGTAGATCTCTGGATCTCTTTATAACTTTTTAAGATAGACACAGTTTCATCCATAACCACGTTGGACATTGCTTTCAATAAAAGATAAGTGTTTTACATCAAAATTTTCTCCAACTCCAGTTCTTGTGATCACCCCCAACCTATATACCATGGTTCTCCAACTTTGAACTAGTATTACTTGCATCACCTAGGCAAACCTCTAACTTTTATTCTAGGTTTTAGACTAAGTGAGAGGCAAAAGAGAAAGTAGCTTTAGATCTAGCCATAATAAACACACATAATCAAATATTAATAATACCTAATAACAAATAGGGTGTTGCGACTACCCATTAACTGAATATAGATCTTATTATGCTGGTCAACTGTTACAATTAGCCAAAATAAAGTAGGCATAAAGGATAAGGATATAATAGGTCTGGTAATATAAATCACAATAATTAAAATTAGTAAAGCTATTAAAAAAGAAAATGGTTTTGCAGGTCAAGTAACAATAGTAGCTAGGCATTAGGTTATAATGCTCATAAAATCATCAACCCATGCGAACACTACATGGAGGGAAATAAGAAGTCTCCTCAAAAGTGACTCAATACCATACATGATAAACTTTGATAATATTTATACATGTTATGATATATATCTAATGTTCTACTATTCATCTATACAACCATTTCATCATCCTATTACATGTGATAATGAACAAATTTACAATAAATGATGCATGATACTTCTCCTTATCTATTTTTAGAAAAATAACAGGTAAATTACTAGGAAAAAGGTACATAAAAATCAATAATTTATACAAATTTGTAAACTTTATAAACATTTATATAATGTAACCAGTACATTTCACCAATGTATGCATAGCAGCTAAGTCAAAGATAACCTTTGATGGTAGTCCTTGTTTTGCAGGTGAAATGAAGGTTCAAATTTACTAGGAGTTGTCTTAAGTTATGAAAAGTGATAATGTGAACCAAGGCAAGAACAATGATCATCTTTTGGAACTATCAGATATCAAAGAGCTAGAATCAGAAATAGATTCCTAAAGGTTCTAAGAGTGAGTATAGCATAAGGGATTTCTTAGTCAATTAAGCAAAATACAACCTAAAAAGTAAAATCACTTCAATATAACAAAATTTGATAAGCTTAAACAGTAGACAATATGTCTCAAACAATCTCAAAACCTTGTTAAATTAAAACAATCTCAAAACCTTGTTCAAATTAATTTAACATCTATAAATAACATCACTTAATCTTCGTAAATATCTAAAGCCATTTCAAACTCAAAATTTATTCCAAAATCCTTTCACAAGTGTAATTTTACGCAAAAAAAATCCCAAAGAAATGAATACATGTTTCATTTGAAAAAATGTAGAGCTTTTAAAACTCATGAAATCTCAAATTATCGTTCAATTTCATAAAACAATCCCCAATTAGTCATTATTTTTTAAAAAACAAAATTTGCAACATCCCTAGTTTAAACCATATCAAACTTCCAATGTTGAATTTGGATACCAATTATTGAGCAAAAAATGATCACTTTAAAAGCAAGAACTAATTTATGAACTCAATTGATCAATCAATTTTAACAAAAATCCTAAAAATATTTACAATAGAATTTTACCAAAATATAAGACAAAATGTTAATGCAAAATAGAAGCTAGAAATACTTAGAATGATGCTCAAGGAACAATTTGGAGAGTGTTAAATTGCTTGACAAAGAAGGAGGTGGCAACTTAGGAAGAGAACACTAAAGAAATCCTAAAAGTTTTGATGAAGACTCTTTTGAGGATGAGGGCTATTGACAAAAATGATATGAGAGTCGAGAAATTTTAAGTCTTGTAGCTTGAATTTGTGAAATATTTAGGAAATTCTATACAAAATAAAGATATAAAATTATATAATCAAATGAAAAATAAAATAGAGTTATAGAATCTTTTTATTCAAGAGTTTTTTAAATTACATATAGGAAAAATGAAAAAGAAATATTGTATCTTTTTATTTGATCTATCTTTTAAAATGAAAATGAGAGTCAAGTTGATATCTTAATCTCATGTTAGTCTTGATCTTGATAAAAAAAATTTCTGAAAAAACTTAGAATATTAGAGTTTAATTATAAGTTTAATGCAGCAAAATGTAAGTTTAAATAGAAAGTAAAGTTTTGGTGAATATGACTTAGAATTTTAGTGATAAAGAAGTAGGAAACAAGTTATTTAAGATTTACCTAAAAAAAGAAGAAATTATTTCTACATTTAATGAATAGCTTGGAATGAAATTCTTGTCTTTGATGTAACAAATTGGAATAAATTTCCTTATTCTTAATGTTACTAAATCCACCATCTCTTGTTAGGATTATATTGTGCTCGATAGGTCTGATCTTCATATTAAATACTCCGTCGTTTAAGTTATATTTATGATATTCATATTTATTTAAGTTATAAACAATATTGAGCACACTAAACTCACACAATTTAGAATATTCCTTTTCGATAATCCCAAATTGCATAAGATTTATATATATGAATGAATTTTATGACATTGTTAAGGTCATGTATCAAATTGGGACCTTGATAAGTTTTAAAGATAAACATGAATCATATGTGTATATTGTTTTTCCTAGCTTCTATTAGAGATATGCATCTTACATATGAGTAGCTACCATTGGGTTAGGAAAATGGGCATGAAAGGTTTTGAATTGGGAAATCACAAGTATGTGGTTATGTGAATCTTTATGTACAGAATTGCTTAAAAGTGAGTCTTTGGGCCTTTTTTTAAGAGTACATTTTCAAGTAAGGCAGTACAAGAGAGTTTATATCTTATCATCATATTATGCGGGTCTGAGACTTGTCTATTGTGAGATTTCACGCATACAAGTTTGCATATTTTAAAGCGCGAGACCACATGCCTGCGAGTTGTTAAGTGCTCCTCGATCACGAGATTGTAAGTTTGTAGCTCTGCATCTTGTCAAGTGTGCTATTGCATATATGTGGGTCTGCAACTTATAAAGTGTTAGATTGGATATCTGCAATTCTGCATCTTGTCAAGTTGAAATTAAATATGTGTGAATTTACTTCTTATACAAGATTGCAAGTTTTTGCCTCTACATTAGTTAGAGTATAGGATCTCATATCTATGGCTCTATTTCATATTGAGCATGAGAACATATGTTTGTGACCTTAAATCTTGCTAAGCTTGAGATAGCAAGTGTGTGAATCTAGTTCTTATCAAGTAAGATACTGCAAGTTTGTGAGTCTGTATCATGTCAAGTTTGAGACCCCGTGCGTACGTCTTTTCAAGTGTGATACCCCATATTAACGTGTTGATGTATGAGTAAATTTATGTTTTTTATATTGTGGGAGCAAATAAGTGTCTTTTAAGGTGCAAGAATGCATATGAGCAAACATACGTCTTTTAAAAGCGTGAGACTGCATAAAAGCGAGTTCGCATGTTATGGGGTATGACTACTATAGAGCTTATACGTAAGTCTTCACTGGAGAGACTACTTATGAGTTAGTATGTGTATTTTTTCATTTAGGCAAGAATATTTACCTTCGTAGGTTCTCCTTTTAGACTATGTAATGTCCCATGTGATTTATAGATTTGAGTCCTATGAAACGCACCCAAGATAATGGTTATTGAGTATTATAAAATGGGTCTCAAATGGGTCAAAGATCCTTTTCCTCTCTCTTCCAATTACCAAAGGATATGTAGGTTGGTGATGCTATATAAGTTGAATAAACTTATTGAATGATAACATTCTGAACCATTGAAGAATTCTCTAACGGAAGAAGATGAGAGGAAATAAAATTCGTTCAAGCAAATCAACATCTAATGACAAACAATTATAGATACAAGCACGCAAAATGAATCGATCTATAAATAATTTTACATCGCCATGATAGAAAATTAAATGGGGGTGTTCTCTCAAGTGCTTAATTTTTGGAAATCGAATTCTCCATAGTACTTAATGTCGTAAAATAAAGTAAGATAGAGCTTAGTAAAATCCTTCATCTCTTGTTAAGCTTGGGTTATACTCAATAGACTTAATCCTTGTACTTCAAAACAAGGTCGAAGGGTGTATTTTGAACATTCAAAACAAACATATGATAATTAGAATTATGCAACTTATAAATATTAAAATAACTAAGTATACTATAATTGAACAATTTAAAGTATTATTTTTTAATATTTCTAAATTGTATGGGACTTAGCATATAATTAGTTGTATTCTTTTTTTAATGATTTTTTAGTGTGTTTAAGAATATTAAATATGTAGAGAAGAAAAGTCTATACATGATAATTATATCATGATTGTTAATATAATTAAAATTAATGGTTAAATTTACTCACTAATTAAAGGTTTATATACACATATAATTATTATTTAGTTAACTAATATATATCTTGGACTTAAACCAGAGGCCTCGCCTATGAAGTAAATCATTACACCTTCGGTCCAACTAATTAGGAGAGAATCAATAGATTCCTTTTTTAGAGCGATTCATCCTTCCCGAACGCAGCATATAACTCTCCGTTGTACTACGATCTCCAAGTGTGCTTGTTCCCCCCTTATTCCTTACTATGACAAGTCTTTTTGAAATAACTCCAATAAGAAGAAAAAGAAGGCGTTAAGAGACCCTCCCAGCCCTACCTTATATTAGTTAACTAAATAATAATTATACGTGTATATAAACCTTTAATTAGTGAGTAAATTTAACCATTAATTTTAATTATATTAACAATTATGATATAATTATCAATACTTTAATATTTTTTTAGAACCCCACTGTGCCAAGATCTTGGGAATATTTAGATTGTTGGGCCAAGTTAAACATGACCATCCGTTGGAATACTCGATAGTACATGATAGTAAAGTTGTGTTGGGCCTGGAACACAACCCAACGAAACTTATGTGACTAGGGTTTGTCTTGTATCACACATTTCGTTTAGATTCATTTCACATATATAATGAATGTTTAGGGTTTTGTGTGATTTATAAGAAATAATGTTTAGGGTTGATTACTACATGCACAAAGCACATTGCAAGATTTCAGCATGTGTATTTCTTCTGTAATTAGGCTCATTTGGATCGGATTCACTCTAAACTGCAAAATTGGTTTGATCTAGAAACAACCCACAAATGGACTAGCAATTTATCTCCAACTACTCGATCAACAGGCCTAATTCAATAAAACAAATTATGTAAAACTTCAAACCTTGAACTTATAAAAAGAAACACCTAAACTATTTGAACCATTCCTTTTTTCGCTATTATTTATATTTATTGCATTTTCCGGAAACTTAAAGTTATACCATTATCAACTTTATTTTTATTTTTTGTTTATTATATAATGTATATTTGACACCTTGCTAAATAATTTTCTTTCTTCAGATAACTAAAGAAATTCTTAGCTTATGTTAATTCTTTTTCATAGAAAAATCTTAACTATATATAAAACATAAAATGCTCTTTTAAGTTTGGTTTTTTGTTTGTAATTTATATTTTTTTATAATTATTATGTCAAACTTATTCAATTTGTTTGAATCTTATTTGACCGGTTGTAATCCTCCTAATTTTTTCTATTCTAAAATCTAAAAGATTTGTTGATAAGAAATTTTGTTGTTGATAATATCTTATACCTTTTTTGTCTAAATAACCTTATAATTAGGGTTGTTAAGGTATATATTGGTCTTATATGACACTCAGAAAGAATGATGCGTTAGATGTATATAAAATTTTAACTTTTTTAAAAATGAGTTAATGTTGTTTAAGGACAAAATGAACTATATAAAAACAATATATGATCAATTCAAGCTCAAGCAAATAAAGCATTCACAATTAAATATGATAAGTAAACAAAGTGGAGAGAGAAATTTTTTTATAATTATTCAAAAAATAAATTTAAGCTATTTCCACTTGTCAAATATCTATTAAAAATTTTAACATTATCTTCTTCAATTGACAAATAGTCCCCTTTTCATAACTGTTGACCTTTTAGATGAATAATAACTTTTATAAAGGTTTTACTTTTGAGTTGGGTAACAAGCAATCCATAAAAATAGTTAATCTATAAGCAATTTATTATAATTGTTATTGCACTCAAAATTTTATAATTCAAAATCTTTCCCTTTCGCTCAAACAATACCATAAGGTTCAACTAGAGATCATAATAACACATGCAATCTCAACATTTCAATTTCAATTTCAATTTCAAGTTTTTTAATACTCATAATGACTCGTTAAAGAAGCAAAAGGTTCTTTAATAATCAATGTGTGATGCATTTATAGTTAACAATCAACTTCATACTCGTTATACTCATAAACTAATTCTCACAATGATTAATTTCTCTCATTTGGCTAACTTATTTGCTTCCCGTGGTTGACCTATAGATTTTTTAAAAATGCTACAAAAATATTGAAAACTTACCAAATCCACTTTCCGGTAGATCGATCAACTTATACCCCTCGTTAGGTAGACGTAACCTATTCTTATGAACAATTTTCAAACAACAAAAATAAGTTAACACTACTACAAATTAGGCTATAGGCAACGATTAAAAACGTAACTAATTTGTCAAAAAAAAGTCACACATTATTATTTATCATGTTTTCAATTCATCGTTGAAAACAACACCAATTTCTGTTTTTAAAAAAAATTAGGAGACATTTCTCATAATCATAAACACTATTTTAACTACATTTTCCAAAATGAAGCCAATACTTCTTAGCTACGTTTTATGCTATCATAGTTATATATATTTTGCTACGTTTTGTAATTTCATAATATAGTTTTTTAACTATGATTTATAATTTTGTAAGAAAAATCTTTTAACTACGAGCATGTAAAAACATTGTCAAAAGCTTCTTGCAACTTTTTGTGTAATCTGTATTATTGAGCAATTTGTAATTTTTGTTATATAATATCTTAACATGATTTTTGTTGTAATTTATTTTCTTATTACTATCAAATTAAGTTATAGAGAAAAATTATTAATTCAAAATGTAAAGCATTCTTTATATAAGTAACATTATATAAGTATCATCAAATTGTACTAACAAAAGTAATATAATATTAATATGTGATTCTTGTTTGTACCCAAAATATTAATAATAATCTAAGCATTCCTTATAATTTGTAAACAAAACAGTAAAAAGAAAAAATATCATAAATTATAGTGCAATTATGAATTATAGTATCAAACAACTGAATTGATTTTATTTTTTATGTTCATAGTATTTTTAAAACCATGAAGATCATGGGTCAATCTTAATTGGTGTACTGTTAAAACATTTCTTGTAAATACAGTAAGTTCAAACATCATTTCAATGAATAAATATCTATGCACTACTATATTTATCCACATAATAGTAAACTGTGAATCTTTTCCTACTAAGTACTTTCTCCACTTATGTCAAACCCGTTACCCTTAAATTCCACGAAACATTTGGGACATAATAGTTTTGGTAAAAAAAGGAGAGATAAGAATCAAATAAAAAGATAAGTTGGTCAATCAGTCTACATATGAATCCAACTAAACCATACGATACATCTTGTATTTAAAAAATGTAAAACTTAAAAGTAGGAATAGAAAAGTAGTAAAATTTATACCATCATACTAAGTAAGGACCACAATCTTACGGTTCCCTAAAAGATAAAAGCACCGATTATTGCCCATAAAATAGAGATGTGTTACCTTATAGAAGTATTTAGGAACTTACTACCCTATAGTGAATTTACATCTTAGCCTTTCTGCTTCAATGACATTGAAAAAGGTGATAACTAACAGTGAGTGAAGTAATAAATAATTGAGATCCTAGCTAATAATTGGGTGATATTTGACACTTTTTAATGCCTTAATATTGAAGTTGTAGGTGATATTTGACACTTGTAATGCCTTAATATTGAAGTTGCAGACATAATTCCTACAATGTATTGGAGATGTTAAGACAAATATAAGTGTTTTGCCTCCAAATTTCATCTAACTCCAACTTTTGTGATCTCTCCAAGTTTGTATGCAATGGATCCCTCATCTTAGACTAATGTTGCTTGCATTATACCCCCACTCTTTAAAGGATTCATCCTTAAATCTTCATCTATATTAAAAGAAAAATAGGTCTCTTTTTATAAAGGTGCACATATAGGTTAGTTAGTATAAGAACATTATTTATATTCTCTCTTTACTTTTTTACTCTCATTCTTCTTCTTATCAATCTCAATTGGTCTTTGTAGACCTACTTAGGTATTAAAGGTAATGGGTTTTATCATCCTCTAAGAAAATATGCCTATTTATGTACAAACCTTTAATATCTTTATTTTGAGAGGATTTATAATTAGTTTTTACCTTTTCCCTTATTTCAAATATCTTCTTTAGCTTTAGGCGGCTCATTTTTTGTTTCAAAAGAACCCCTATCATCCTCTTCCTAACTGGGCCTCCAAGAATCACTAACAGTAATAGAGTACTTAGATATTCCATATGTCTTATTTACCTCTCCACCTTTATAGCCATGTGAACTATATTTTTCAAATCCACATAATGTTATAATTATACCATATCCGCAATCCCATGATTCAAACCATTTAGAAATCTAGCCACAATGGCTTCCTTACCCTACTCTATATCATTGTAATCTCTACCTACTTAAGGTATTTCTTAGACTCTTAAACCTTGAGTGAGGTGCTATAATTTTTAGAGCGAATCCCTATAGTAGTGATTAGGGATGAAGCATCTCCTCTTGATTGCCTTCACACCATTTTAGTTTTTGATATAACTATGATGGTTTCTCACCTATTTACTATAAGCGGATCCCACCAAATAATAGTATACTCAATAAACTCATTAATAGTAAGTTTTATATGTTTCTCTTTGTAACATCCCACCCTCAATTGGAAGGGTAGAACAGTAAGTTGGCAAAAGATGGGATAGATCGGTATTTCATAGGATTGTTCATGCATAATAGGATTGGTACACAGTCACAATTGTGCACATGAAC
>JANZLC010000003.1:25849153-25861803 GCA_026413385.1 Erythroxylum gracilipes
CGGCTCAGATGGGCTGGGTACTGGGTAGGTACAGGGGAAGGGGGACAGAGGATCCCCTTCCCTCAAACTTATAAGCAAAAGACAAAAGAGAAGACATGACAAGGTGACTGGTGCGCATATTCAATGGACCAATCGACAACGAAACGCCATTGAGGAAATAGAAAACGACAATCCAGAGAAACCCACCGTCACTCGTCATCGTCACTCGACCTAATCAAGCAAAAGGTCCTTCATAATTGATTAAGCAAATCGCTCACAACCTCCCTAAGTTGGCACCGTTATCTCATTAACAAGTATATAAACCTTTTTTTAATGGAAAAATTATTCTTTATACAAAACCTTAGAATCATAATTTTAATAAACATCATAATTGAAACAATCATCAAATCATTAATCTAAGAATTATTATCTATTCAAAAACCTGAGGTTCTGATACCACATGTAAGTTTTTTGTTATTGATATTCAAACATTAAATACATAAATCATACGTAAATTATAAATCATTTATATCCATTCAGATCTTGAATATAATAATAACCACATAGATGAAGCGAGTAAATCACTTGCCTTGAGTGAAATACGTCATGATGTAGAGAGAAAGCTTTGACGGATTACGAACTAGTTTCTCGCTCTTAACCCTCTTTCTGTATTTGTTTGATGGATAACTCAATACACAAATACCTACTTTCTGTATTTGTTGTTATCTGCACTTGATTAGGGTAAAGAGAGGACCAATTTATATATACTACTCTGTTAATATTAAATCTTGTACGTCCATCAAGTATAAAATTAACAGTGGAGATTTAATATACTATTAAATTAAGAAAACCCCTAAATCAAGTTTAATATAGGCTTACAGAAAATATGGGTCATAACATCAGGTTATATTTCTTACACCAAAAACCAATAATGTTAACACTCTAAATGAGTTTTGACATATTACCTGTTATAATGTCATTAATAAGGTCATTTTAAAATTACTTGCAAATAGAATGAAAATGCACATGAGTGGATTAATCAGTCCTGTCTAATCTACATTTATATAAGCTATATCTATCAGTGACAATGTACTCCTCTCTTAGGAATTATTCAAGGCTTACAACTATAATAAATCCATAAAAAGTTGTGTGCTCAAAGTAGATTTTGCAAAGGCTAATGATTCCATTAACTGGAGCTTTATTTTGTATGCATTGTAGGCTATGGATTCCCCTTAAAGTTCATTAATTGGTTCAAGCTTACACGCCAACGACCTTATAAGTCATTCTTGCCAATAGAGAACCAACTAGGATGTTCAAGGCAGATAAGGGACTCAGACAAGGTGAGCCATCGTCACCTTTTATGTTTGTGATAGGCATAGAGGTACTTACATCTATAATCAGTTAAAACATATCCAAGAATCCCAATTTGCTGACGACTTGTTATTGTTTTGTAAAGCCAAGAATTAATCAACCGATTGATTTCATCACTGGAAACATTCAAGGTGCTATCGGGCTTATCTTTTAATCCCTCTAAGAGCTATCTATTCCTAGCAACAGGCATTAATCCTCAAGTTGCTATCATGGTTACCAACACAGGAATAAAGTAGTCCCTACTTCCTCTCAAGTACCTGGGGCTTCCTATTGCCACAAGTGCATTGACATCTTATGAATGTATTCCCATTGTGGAGTCCGTATATAGGAAAGTAAACTACTGGTGTAATAGGTTCCTAAGCTATGGAGGCTAACTTTAACTGGTATTATCTATCCTAAGCAACTTAACTACCTATTAGTGCTCCCATCTTGCATGCTTGAGGGGACCTTGAAAGTTATAGTAAGGTCTTAAAGAACTTCTTGTGGTGTGGACTACTTGCTACATAAAAATACCAAGATAGAGTTAAATGAACTACAATATGCACTCCAAACAATTTAGAGGATTGGTTATAAGTTCAATCAAAGCTTTAAGCAAAGCACCGCTAGCTAAAAACATATGGAAACTTTGTAGTGATAAAGAGGATATATGGGTTAAATGGATGCATCTATACCACTTAAAGGAAGTCAACATATAAAATGTTACTGTCAATTCCAACATGTCCTGGACCCTCAAACAGATCCTTTAAACCAAAAATCAGATGCGAATAGCATTGAAGCATATAATTTATGATGGCAAGAACACTTCTTTTTGTTTAACCATTAGCATGCACTAAGTCCTCCAAACAAGTTAAGGGAGTTTCATGCATTGAGGAATGTAATAGTGATCTAACAATTCTAAGCATTTCACGGTAAGAACATGCAAAAACTTAATAATGGATACAGTGAGTACCTAAGTTCAATGGTACAGGCTGGTATGGGATACCATGATAGCCTTTAATCATTCCATCATATTATGGTTAGCCATCCGGATCGTTTACTCACCATGGACTCCTTAAAGTTCAACATTCCTAAATCTCAATGTGAGATATAATATGCACAGCTAGAAGACATCAACTATTTGTTTTCCAACTATGCATTTATTTGGCAGGTATAAAGTAGAATCTCCTTACTTCTAGGAGTCCACTGCATAGCAAAACAATGGTCAAGGATGATCACTGGGGCCTCATCAAAGATGCAGAACAAAGGTGATACTAAACTCTTTAGAATGTACTTTAGTGTGACCATATATTATATATGGAAGAAAAGAAATAGGAAGATATTTGGAGATGAACCACGTGGACTTACGTCACAAGCTTCTCCTTCATATACGGCTAGCAGCAATTGCTACATAGTTACGTATCCAAATTACACCGGACATGAAACTAAGGTGGAGCTTATGAAGTTGTCTAATGAAGCTTTTGTGAAGGTCCAGGACATTCTTTTTGTGTCAGTCCTTTGTTCCTATAGAAGGGATAGTTCTTTTTTTTTTGATTACATTAGGTATCCCGACTTCGCCGGACTAATCCTAAGCCCCTACAACCCCACCCCAAGAGCCTAGAGGATGTAAATTTGGAACTCCAAGATCCCTCAGGTTCCTACGTAGCCTGTACACGTCTGCGCACAAGGAGTCTTCACATACTTGATTGTTCAACTGATGATTGATCACTGGTCTCCCCCTTGCTCAGCATCAGGTTCCCATCAGCCCCTAGGTTTCCTAGTAGCTCTAACTCCCACACTGTCGCTGGAAGCGAGGCGTCCGTAATTGATCCGATCAGAGAGCTATGCCTAAGGGGCTAGAGGATCATCAATAGAAAATGCCTATTTCTCCTCCTTTGAGGTGACTCGAACTCAAGACCTCTCCTAGAGGAGAGTCTTAAGGGAAAAATCTGGACCACTTAATCCACCCCTCGTTGTCAGAAGGGATAGTTCTTTGTTCCTATAGAAGGGATAGTTGTGTACTCAATTTTATTCTTCGCTGCAATTACTAATATCTTTTAAAAAAAGTGACATGAAAACCTTGAAAATTGTGTGTATTTTTGATGTGACACATAGAGCATAATGGTTGATCAAAGCTTATTAATTAATGTAATAATAGGGCGCGTATTATTCTTTTGCATGAAGTCATATTCAAGCATGTACCAATTATTATAGCTGGAATGAATTAGCCAGTTCAAAATAATACTATACAATTCCGTACGTTGTCTAGAACTTAGTATTTGAAATTAAATTTGTTCTAGACTTGAACATTATCTGTACAATTCCGTTGTCTAAAATTTAGTTTTTGAAATTAAATTTGGTCTAGACTTGAGCATTATAGTCTAAACGTCCAACATTACATAATTCCTGTCAATTTCTTTTTATTTTGATTCCACAAATTCTCATTATAACATAAGCTACTTGAAACAGAAATTATTAATCATATAAATAGTTTGTTCTAGCTTAAGACCCGAATATATTAGCACGTTTCTCAATAAAACATACACAGTTACATTTGAATTATCATTATTTGAACATCTTACCGGAAAATGGACTTAGTTGCTGGAGTAACTACCCCAGAAAGTAATAGGCTGTGATAGAAATTTTTTATCCCATAGTATCCTACGTGTAGGTGTATCAGCTCCGTCGGACTATTCCTAACGTTTTATAGACTCAAAACAAAGTAAAAAAAATGTCCCTAATGAATTAGTAATATACAAATATGTAAATTTTAAAAACATATTTTTATTATTAAAAATTTAAGATCCATACGTAAGTGATTCAAGTCGTAAATCTACATACCTAATAAAATACTAAATAATCATAACACTAGCTAACATCTCACAAATGTCAGCAGCAATAAAATCACCAAAAATATTAGCAGCAATTGAGCAGTAATATCATATTATAAATTATCAAGAGAATTGTACTAATAAGTACACAAATGATCATGAAAAATAATTTCCCTACATATTTCTAGATGTAAAATCATTAATAATAATATCAAGATCAATATTGTCCAACATATCTTTTTCGATACAAAAAATAGCTAAATTATTTAACATTTCTTGTAACATTGAAGAGCTCAATTAAGTTTTCAATAATTTTAATTTTGAAAAACTTCTCTCAATTGATGTTACAGTCAATAGAATTTGATAAGTAATTGAAACATTTGGATAACAATTTGCAACATTAATAAATTCAAGAATTTCAATAAATGACATTAACTTATTTGACAATGTCATTTGTAACACTTTTAATTCAAAAAAAATATCTTTTAAATCCATATCTAACACATTATTATAAGAAAAAGTAGTTGTAAAATTAGTACAAAATTCTCTTAGTTCATTATCATCCAATAACTTCAACTTCTTTGAATCAAATAAAAAATTCAAAAATACTTTCAAATATCGTTAATTGTTCAAATTTATTCTTCAACAAAGCAATTGTCACATCTACAATAACTAAAAGTGTTAAAAGAGATGTGGGTTATTATATATGGCAGATAAAGATATGATATACCAATGAATGTATACTTTTTTTAAGAAAATAGCCAATATTACAAATTTACCACTATTTTTTTCAATTTTTTAGTATATACTTTTAGATAAATGACTATCCATTCTAATCTAATTACTTGTAGGTTCCATTATAATTTTTTTCATCTCAGATGATATCTTATCTTATCCATTTAAAAGTTTAAATTTTTTTAAAAATTCTACTCTCCAAAAATTATCAATCCCACACGAAGAGCCATAGAAACTTTTTTTTTAAACTAGAGTTTAAACGAAAAAATATTACTATCAAATATTATTATATTAATAAAACATATTGGTTCTATCTGATTTTGATGGGGTTGGACGTTGCTGCTTGGATCCATGAGATTGGTTGACTTTGGCTCAGAAATACCTACAAAACAATAAAGGCGAACTGGAGGTTGACTGCCGGTAGGCTCCTGCAACGCTCAAGTTAGTCTTTTTCTTGTAAGGGTTTTGGTGGTTAGGAATAAAGAATAATAAGGTTCTAAAGTCGTACCTGCCTCATGAAAAAATAATGCACTTATATAGTAAATACCTGGAGGATTAGGTCTCCATTTAAGAATGGAAGGTCATCATCTATGAATGGGTTGTCTATGCCTAGGCCTGAGCCTAGCATGACCGACCCAACCATAAGCCCCTTACTCCTCGAGTCTGATCATGGAGAAGGGTCGAAGGAGTACATAAGGATTGTGCGGCTCATCCGCATAACAGCTCATGATAGGCACGATCGATCGGACATCGTTGCTTAGTGGATGACAGCTCGGGATAGGGCCGACCGATCGGACGTGGAGATTGGACCAATCGACCGAATGTAGAGATAGGACCGATCGATCGAATGTAGAGATAGGACCGATCGATCGAATGTAGAGATAGGGCTGACCGATTAAACATCGACGCCTAATCAAAGTACCAGATTTAATCATTTCATACGACACGTGTCCTTTGGCAGGTTTTAAAAATTTGAAGTGAAGGGTTGCGTCCTTTCAACTGTTGCGCCGCTCGGGTATCTGATAACCCTAAATTACACGGCTCAGGTTTTGCCATGCGTCCGACTTCGATTGGTACGCCCGTTCAATTGATCTTAGTGATAACTACTCGGGGTCGGCAGATTTCCTTCACTCTCACTTTCTATTTCGTGTATTCAGTTCTCCAGCATTTTCTCTATTCTTTATCTTTCTACTTGCAGTCACCGGAATTTACTTTTCACCACTGTCTCCATTCCTAACTTCAATCTCTAAACTAGGTACGTCCTTTTTCCTTTCCTTTCCCTGTAAGTTTCATTTTCATTAACCATGTCGTCGACTAGCCCTAGAGATGAACTTAGACTTAGGAACGAAGCTAGCTCCCCCTCTCTTGTTTCATCGCCTCCTCGCCAGCCTTCACCACAAGCATCTCCGGGTCTTAGCGAAGAAGTAAGTACGGTTCTGAGGGAGCTCCATCGGAAACTGGCCACCGAGAGGGCTTTACAAATTGTTGGGATGTTGGAGAGTGCGGCGGAAATGGTGGAGGTGTCGGAGGCCGGTGGGAATGAAGCGCCAGAGATAGAGGGAAATGAAGAAGTCACGATAAGTGACCGAAAAGATGGGCTGGTCGTTGAAGCGCCACCAAGTGAACAATGGACGATGATCGAAAGGGAACTGAACCGATCGATCATCAAGAATAATATCCCTTCGTCATGGGGGCCCAGGCTGGCCTTTAAGAACGAACATATTCATAGCACTATGGGGGGCTATTTTGCTGTTACAGACAGATTTTTCTCGATCGGTGGTATGAGGCTTCCATATGCCCCGATTATCGAGGAGATATGTCGTGCTTATGAATTAAGGCCGAGCCAGATCCCCTCGAATAGTTGGAGGTTCCTTAACGGTCTCGCCCTATTGTGCTATTATTTCAGGTGTTCCCCATCGATCGGTATTCTACGACATTTCTTAAGGATGAGTCAAAGCTCAAGCGTCGGTGGCGGGATCCCTCACTTCCAGTATAGGGACTCAAGGTATTGTCCCGCTGGAACAATTGGGTCGATTAAGGCCTGGAAGACAAAGTACTTCTTTATAAGGCCCCCAGGATCTACCTTTGAATCCAGGCAGTGGAAATATCCCCTGGTCGAACAATGGAATGACATTTCTGATTTGTCCCTTACCGGGGAGGAATGGGGAGTGGTCGGCCGAATTAAGAAGCTCGGTCGGTATGATTTCAATCGTCTTATTTTGGGGTATTGTGGAGGGGCATCGGCCAATGCATTTTTAATTGATCCTCCTCCTCGAATTAGTGGGCTAGAAGAGGAAACTGCCCCTCTTGGTTGACTCCTCGTAGTTTAACTATTTACCGTCTTCACAAGTATTAGTTTCAATTTCTAACTTGCTTCTATAATTGTGCAGCCATGACAAAACTCAAGGATTTCGCCGGGTCCTCTAGTGCCCCCAAGGGCCAGCGCAAAGTTGCTAGGCCTTCCTTAAAGATGAAGGAGCGAAGCAAGAAAGGGGAGGTCAGCGCGGATGTCGCTCAACCAACTGTTCCCGAACAGTTTGCCCTGCCCGCTCAATCGACTGTGCCTGAACAGTCTATAGTGCCCACTCTATCGACCGTGCCTAAACAGTTTATAGCGCTGTCGGCCCAGTTGGCAAATGAAGACTGAGCTATTGCAGAGGAAGAGGAGGAGGAGGTGGAAAGACCCCTTAAGAGAAAGAAAACCGCTCGGAATCCCGAACAATCGTCCTCCCACTTGGACAAGGGGAAGAGGAAAGAGCAAGTGCCCCAGTCGGACTAGGGAAAGGGAAAGTGGGTGTCCACGATCTGTCTTGATATGACTGCATCGCTTAGGGACATCAATGTGGCTCTTCACGTTGCTCAGAAGGTCGTTCCTCCTGTAGACGAAAAGTTTTTGGATTCATTGAATAATCAAGAGCTGATGGCCAGTCTCGTATGTGGCTATGCAAGGGATCTGGCGTTCGCCTCTGCGATGCATCAATGTGTCGATCAGCTCAATGAAGTCACCCAGACGATGGACCAGGGGGTTAAAGATCTTCTTGAGCAGGTTAATGCTTTGAGAACTGAACTTTCAGAGGCGAAGGAGGAGAAGGACGTTTTACGAGCTCAACTTTCTTCATTGGAGGAGGAGAAGAGTGTTTTTGAGAAAGAGAAGAGCGTTTTGAGAGCTCAGCTTGTTTTGGGGGAGGAGGAGAAGAGCAGACTGGTTGCTTCCAAGGATGAGCTGGAAAGGGAATGCCGAGCGTTGCAACTCAGCAATGAGGGCCTGAGGGAAGAAGTGCTCAATGCCAATTCGAAAGCAAAAATGGAGGAGGAGCTCCGTTTAAAAGTCTGTCATGAAGCGGTGGCAGATAAGATGAGGGCTGAGAGGAAGCTGCTGGAGCAAAAGGTTGAAGCGATCAAGCGATGGAAAAAGCGGTACTTACACGAGGAGTGCAAAGAATTTCCATCTTGAAGAACTGCCACAGCATTTGTGTCCCTAAAAGGTCGGATGGTCCTTCATTCGAGGCTTATGCTGAGCCGATGCTTCCCTCCGAGCTTGGCCTTTTAGTTAATGAATTGAGGGAGATAGCTGAGAAAGAGTGAGAGGCATTACCGGATGAGCTGCTAGACTTTAGTTCAGATGAGGAAGAGGAGCGAGCTCATGGGAGGGTCTCTTCGGTTCTTCCTGCAAATCCTGATCCTGTCTCGGTTACTTTGCCAACCTCCTCTACTGCCGATCCAGCTGTTGGTACTTCTTCTCCATAAGACTCTCCAAGCTCATCTAGTTGGGCTTGTGACCATAATAGAAATATAAAGAAATAAAAACTCCTATCTTTATCCTCCATTTTCTTCTTAATTCGGTGAATGAAGCTTAGACTGTCATTAATTTTTTATAAGGGATTGTCTTTTCAAATAGTAAGTATCAAACGAGTGCGTTCGATACGCGTCGATGGGTTGTAGGGTTTGAAAGAATCATGATTGACCGAGGCCAGAGAACCTGGCCAAACAATGCTGAGGCCAAGCGATCCAAGATTTTGGCTCTTGGCATCGCCTGGTTCCAAGATCCGATCTTGGCAACCTGACAGAGCGATGTCGAGGCCGAGCGATCCAAGATTGTTTTCTTGGAATCGCCTGATTCCAAGATCCGGTTTTGGCAACCTGGCCGAGCGATGTTGAGGCCGAGCGATCCAAGATTGTTTTCTTGGAATCGCCTGGTCCAACCAATTGGGAGAAAATCAATAGATTCCTTTTCGGGAGCAATTCATCCTTCCCGAACGCAGCATACAACTCTCCATTGTATTGCGGTCTCCAAGTGTGCTTGTTCCCCCCTTTCTTACTATGGCAAGTCTTTTTGAAATAATTCCAATGAGAAGAAAAAAGAAGGTGTTAAGAGACCCTCCTGACCACACCTTATATTAGTTAACTAAATAATAATTATATGTGTATTAGTGAGTGAATTTAACTATTAATTTTAATTGTATTAACAATTATGATATAATTATCAATACTTTTGGTTCTGTCTGATTTTGATGGAGCTGGGCGCTGCTGCTTGGATCCATGAGATTGGTTGACTTTGACTCAGAAATACCTGCAAAACAATAAGGCATACCGGGAGTTAAGTGCCGGTAGGTCCCTCCGACGCTTAAATTAGTCTTTTTTTAGAGTTTTGATAGCTAGAAATAAAGAATAATCGGGTTCTCAAAGTCGTACCTTTTTTATGATGAGGTAATGAATTTATATAGTTAATACCTACAGGAATTAGGTCAACACCGAGTGATGGAACAATCGGCCCATGAGCCGTTCTGAGTTTAGGTTGGGCCTAGCATGATCAACCCAGCCAACTTTAATAATTTTTTAGAGCCCAACTTTGCCAAAATGGAGGGATAGATATTAAAGAAATTGTTTCCATAATGACCTTTTTAATCACATGAAGATAACTTTACTGATTCAAGTCTCGCTCTGTTATATAATGATGACAACGAGTGTCAATGTCTTGGGAATATTTAGATTGTTGGGCTTAGTTAAACATGACCATCCGTTGGAATACTCGATAGTACATGATAGTAAAGTTGTGCTGGGCTTATTTTTCAAAAAAACAAAAAAAAAAGTTTTGCTGGCCTGGAACACAACCCAACGAAATGTTAGGGTTTCACACATTTCATTCACATATATAAGGAATGTTAGGGTTTTGTGTGATTAAACCTTTTTCTTTCTCTTCTTCTTCAAGTGAAGAGTGACATTTACGCTGCACCCTGAGCGATGAAGACGATACTTTCATCGGAGACTATGGACATCCCCGATGGGGTGAAGATAAAGGTGAATGCCAAGGTTATAGAGGTAGAGGGTCCCAGAGGGAAACTGGTCCGAGATTTCAAGCATCTGAATCTGGACTTTCATCTGATGAAGGATGAAGAGACTGGTATGCGAAAACTCAAGATAGACGCCTGGTTCGGTTCCAGGAAGACCAGCGCAGCCATTAGAACCGCCCTCAGCCACGTTGGGAACTTAATAACAGGTGTAACAAAGGGCTATCGCTACAAGATGCGCTTTGTCTATGCCCATTTCCCAATCAACGCATCCATCACCAACTCTAACAGATCCATCGAGATACGTAACTTCCTTGGCGAAAAGAAGGTTTCTTTATGCTTGATTCCTTACTTGCTTCTCACTTTATTATAATATATAGCTAATTACTGTGCCGTTTTTTCTCTTTTATTTCTTGATTTTATGTTTATTGTCGGGCCTTTTGAGGAGTTTCTTGGTTTTGTTTTTCTTTTTCTGTGTGTTAAAGAATGCATTATTCATTCAATTATTGGAAATATGAATCCGGTTTTGTTGGTTTTTTAAGGTGAGAAAAGTGGATATGCTTGAAGGGGTTACTGTTCTTCGGTCTGAAAAGGTAAAGGATGAGCTCGTACTGGATGGTAGTGACATTGAGCTTGTTTCACGATCAGCTGCCCTCATTAATCAGGTACATGCCTCCTTCCATATATGTTTCATACCACGCGGTTGCTTGTATTGTTTACTTGCGTTTTCTAAGCCTGCAATCTGTTTATTCCTACAGAAATGCCATGTCAAGAACAAAGATATCCGGAAGTTCCTTGACGGTATCTATGTTAGTGAGAAGGGGACCATTCTTGAACAGGAATAATTGGTGAAGCAATAGACAATTATCTATGTTTTAAGGTTTTCTTCTAGTGTCATTTAGTCCCTTTTGTTACCAAGTTTATGTGGACGACTTTCTCAAGTTTGGATCTTACAATTTTGTGATTAAGTTTCGATCTTTGTTTTAATTGTTGAGATACATATCCAATCTGCATTAAGTAGTTTAAACCAATTACTTTTGATTGATTTGTTGGATACTCATGGTCTGAATGTGTGGTTTTCTGCATTTTTTTTATAAATAATAATTTCGATGCTGGGTTCTTTCTTATAGATCATGCCAGGATCCTAGGTTTATAATTCTTTGGTCTAACTGATTCAGACCCAAAATGTTATCACGAGTATGGTAGTCTATAATTGAACATGCCCTTGATATCCACTGATATGAAATGTCCCATTTGAAAATTGGCTTTAAAAGATGGCTGATTTTAATTTACAGAGTTGTATTTGTGACCGGGAGATGGCAAGTAGACCAATAATTAAAGTTCTAGGCTCCAGGGAAGTTAGATTCAACATTCAATTGTTTTACATATGCTTTTGTAGAATGCAGTTATCAACGGCAGTGTTTTTATTTTCAGCATTATAGGTTGGGATAGGTGTGCAAAGCAAATAGTTGAATCCTCTTAATATTTATGAGAGAAACTGGCAATGGAAAAATCCCGTTGGAGCCAACACGTTCGGTATTTCTGGAAGGGGTGGCCAAATTGATAGAAATGGCTGGTAGTCAAGTATCTGCATCTATAAGATGTTGTCACTCCCAAACTAGTTGAGATACTGATAACAATTTGCATGTCATTCTAGCGTTGATTATTACAGACATTCCTGGGACAAGTTTATATGTCTCGGTTACATTCCTTGTATCCTTTAACCAAGTTTCTTAACAGATGGAGACCAGCTTTACAGTCTGGCTTCTAGCCTCCACCCCCAAAAGACGAAGGCTTGATAGGCTATTCAAGTTCTGATGCCAACGTAGGGCAAATCCTTAGTTTAAGCGTACTAATCTATTTAAGAATTCTTTTTTCTAATATACAATCAAGGGACGTGCACACAAGTACGCCTACTGCTGTCCTGTGTGTATTCTTCGACGCTATATTTATGGAACTGCCGAAACAAACAAGACGTGTAGTATCTTGAATTCTTAGTCAATGTTAAGAGGGATCGAAGAAGACTAATCTATGACTCTGTTCCGTCTGACTCGACCAGCCCGTTGAAAAGAGTTTCCTTTAAATAGCTTGTTCAAGTAATCTATGCAAGTTTTTTTTTTTTTAAGATAGTCTTTTTATATTTAAAATTTTCATGGGAGGTTCTTATATTTTGTAAAAATGTGTAAAACTAATCGTTTTGATGAATTGTTTAGCTAACTTTATTGATTTGTCAATTTTTGGGCAACTAATAGTTAGTAGAAAAATAAATATTACTTATAGTAAAAAAAATTTATCACAAATTATCTTACTTAATAGTTGTCAGTCGTTTTCCTCTTCGTCGTCATCATCATTTAGTTCTTATTTAATACTCCCTCTGATTCATAATAAGTGTTGTTTTAGATACATTTTAATTATTCAAAATAAGTGTCATTCTTAACTTTGTATGCATGTTTATAATTTTACTTCCAAA
>JANZLC010000003.1:25947493-25958231 GCA_026413385.1 Erythroxylum gracilipes
TCTAACAAAGAAACCTATCTTGATAGGAAGGAAACCAGATAACTACCAGAAGAGATAAAAGATAATTGCTATCCTAAGTTAAAGATAATACTAAACCAATGCTATCCTTAATCTGTAGATGAGATAAGATTATTAACCCTTGAATAAGACTGATCTATGAAGGAGTCTGTAACAGATGGACTCACCAGAAATAAGAAGAAAACGAGGGTGGCTGTGGAAGATGACATGCTGGCAAAGAAAAAAGCTGAAAAGATGTTTCTGAAAAAACTTGCTAAAGATAAGAAAAAGGTGACATGCCAGCAAAAAAATTAAACTAAGTAGGATCTAGTGGCGAGATTAATTATCATCTTGAAGAAAGCAAAAAGAGAAGAATTGACATGAATAGAGATCCTGGTGCCCTCCTATGTCTGCCAAGAAGGAATTCACCAAAAAAGAGAGAGAATGGATGCAAATAAAGAAACAGAGGATCAACAGCCACCATGTAGAAAGTGAAGAGAAAAGGAAACAAAGAATTTACAAAAGGTTTTGCCTCTATGTTGTTTGACAGTGAAGCCTACATACACTGCCATTAAATCTACATGTTTATTAGGTACCTGATCACAACTATAATGCTGATTAAGATGATATATGTAATATTCTTATATTTAATACTAAGTTCCATTGATATTCAACAATGTATATTATATTTTCCTTAGTTATTTGATTTTAGCATACAATTAGTCCTCTATACGTCATACATCAGATCCACTTTTCAAACTATTGACAAATGGCAGTGTGCTTGAAGTAGAAAACAGTACTTGACATTGCAAAGAGAAGCAAAATGAGTATCCTTCAAAGTTGCCCTTAATCTACTTTGTCTATAATTATAAATACCTTTGTCATTTGGATTAAATCTCAATGCTGCCCATGGCTTCTGGTCATAGAATGCCGTCGAATGAGTTTCTGTCCAGGAGTTTGATGATCATCCTGTGAAAATCCATGACTATGTTAAACTCCAGGCAACATAGAGAAAATATAAGCTACAAAGACTTGTCAACAAAGCTTTAAAAAGATCACAAAACACAGCCAAAAAACTGTAACCAAGAAACTGTTAAAAAACAAAAATTCAAGCATTTTAATTAGAAAATGCTTTTACTCCTTTTAAAGTCTAAACTTGAATGGGAAAGATATGAAGATAAATATACTGAGAAACCACCAAAGACGAGAGACGGATCCTCCATTAGTATTCTCTCCAGACCATGAGACAGATTCATAACTTGTCAACAATTTGCAATGAGATTTGACAAAGAAAGGTGCATACATGGTTACTACGTGGTAACTGGATAAGTTATTACTAAATTGACAGAATAAGTTCAAGTTGCAGAGACATCATGAAGAGTTTTCCTGTTATCTACAGGGCGGAAGCCTGCACCACCTAAGTTTAATTAATTATTTTCTATAAGATGAACATGAACATAATATGAGAAAACATAGTGAAGAAGATTCTGCAAGAAAGATCCCTCCAACTGCTTGACAATCTGACAAATTTATCAATTCCAGGGGCAACAAATAACTGACCTTGTACAAAGAAGCTGCTGACTCGGACTGAACTGTCTGAACTGGAATTTGTCCCACAGTTCGTAATGTATCCAGTGCATCCAATGTTAGCTGCCACCCACATAATGCATCAGCATCAGCATTGCTGCCAGATCCGTGACTATTACAACCTGCAGCAGCTACATTTCCATTGACCCATGGGCAGAACTGGTTGTGATAAATAATTGGGTCAAACTCCATAGTTTCTTCATAATTGCTTTCACCCTTTGGAGGCCCTGAACATCAAAGACCATACATTAACAAAATAGCCAGAAGAAAAGAAAATAATATGGGGGGGCATGTCTCCAAACTGAAACATTCAAGAAATTTGTCTACCGAACATTTCTCCAGTACCTGATATTGTTTTCAGTACATGTATAAGATTATATATAACAACAAAAGAAGTCCAAGAACAATTTAACTCACCTCCAATAGCAAACTGCACTCAGTGTCTTGTCTCTTAACAACATTAAGGCTTGCCAAATATGGATTTTAGCAATTAAACAAGAAGGACGACCGATCAAAAAAATTTATAAGCCTAATGTCTAGTTTTAGTCGTACATTGCAAACTACATGTCAAAGCAGTCTACTATATAAAAATGAACATTAAGAAAGCTGTACAAAGGAAGATTTCCAAAAAGAAGAAGGAAGCAAGAAGATATGTGTGTGAATGCAGCACCGTATTTACAATGCTTAACGTGTATCCATGCGTGAGTGAAATCCAGCCAGAAATGGGATAATGAAAATGGAAGGCGTACCTATACCATTAGCAAAATTTGATTCTATATGCAGACAATTGTTTGTAAATGATGATTTTCCAGCCTTAGTGACTTCTTTATCAGTTGCTTCATAGCCTGAACAAATGTTTACATTACAAGAATGAGATGGATGGGCATTTGTATCTAGGGCTATCTTGCAGCTCTGGCTAGCCTTTTCACCACTTTCAACCGACTCAGCCTTTGTCAGGCCATCTATCTTTGAGCCACTATCAGCCCTTTCCAACGATTGAGACAACATCTCATGGCTATCACCATGAGGATCTTCCCTATTTAGTTCATCGGGGACAATCTCATCCATTAAATCAGGATCAGGAGCAGATTCACCAGTCTGACCTTGATTTTCAGCATAATCTACTCTAGGTTCTACATCACCAACTACACTGTCTGTTCTATGAACAGAAACATCAGCACCGTGGATTTCAGCTTCATGGCTAGCACACATACCAACACTTCCGCCACTAATACCAAAACTAAAACCATCCCTAGCATGAGCCACCACTGTTTCTGCATTAAAAATTTCTTCACCATCATTTGTACTGCTGACACCCATTTCTCCAGCAGTTACTTCTGTAGCAGGTCGGAAACAGATGCTTTGCTGTCCCTGATTGCTATAATTAAGTTCTGATGTCTCATGCACATCCAGATTGCCATATGTACTAGAAGACGGGAAATGAGCATCATCAACATCTGCTGGGTAGTTTTCAACACTTTCCATTGAGTCATCATCAGCATCATGATAAACAGTATCCATTGCAATAACAGATGATGCACGTGTTGAACCTATAGCTGATGGGATTCCTACAACTTGATCGCTTCCTTGAAGATACGAAGTAATTCTGTTTCCATCTGCACACGTCTCATGACCCACTGAATGACTAGGCCCCGCACCAGATGAGTCTCTTTGATATGGAGAACAGTATGTGTCAAGAAAATCTGTTTCTCGAGCACGTTTTGAGGGCCCAGCAGAAAATTGTCTTCCATCTGTGACTTCATCACCATCACGATCAATTACAGTTCCTTCAACACTATCAGCTGGCTGCATCATCAAGTGTGCTCTATCATCTGAGCTTACACCTATTTCCAAGCTCCTTTTACGAGAACTAGGTCCTCTTGATTCATATGATGCTGCTCGATCACCAACTTCACTGTCAGAAGGTTGACCAATCATCAAATCCCTTCCCATGTCTGCATTATGACTGTTTTCAGGTATTGTTGTCCTGTCTGCCTGAGTAAAAGACAAACCCCCCGCCATTGTAAGATTCAGATCAACTTCTGAATGTTGCAGCAGTTTCCCCTCATCTGTTGTTGCCACTTCATCCCGGTCTTCAATCAGCTCTTTCTCTGCATCATCAGTAGCAACCCAACCACTGATACCACTGGCTGCACTTACTCCGCGTGTCAATGCCATCTTTTTACTCACATCAGGAATATCAATGTTGTTGGGAGTAAAACGAACAGGCCTTGGTACAGTTGAGAAATCCAATACTCTGACGGTAGCACCACACAAGCTACAATCCAGCAAAGGCGATCTGAAGTCACTTCTAGAATCTACAGCTAGCATCTTAGCCTTCCCAGTCTCTTTTTTGCCAGAAGAAGAGTGAGCTTTCATGCTTGGTACAGGTTCATGTGAAATACGAACCTGGGCATGAGCAGGGCCAAAGGAACACCCATTTCTTGCTGAGTGAGCAGAATGCTCTTCACAGTCTTGAACATTTGAAAGCCACCTTGGCTCCCATCCACAAAGGCTTATAAGCCTTTGGGCCTGTCGGATGAAATAGACAAATCAAACAGAAACAACTAAAGCCAGAGAAAGACACATAATGTAAATGAAAAATCAGCAGATTCCCGCAGGAAAGGGGCATAAATAAATCTTACACGAGAATATAAACAGAGTGCCCAATCTCGAGAAGCTTCATATTCTGGTATACTGTCTGACTTACAATTTCCTTCTCCAGCAGCAAAGTTCTGCAACTGGGAGAGAAAGCGATCAATCTGCTGCCCTCGAGAAACCCTCATTTGTTCAATTGCTGATACAGAAATAACAGGAAGAAATTGAAATTGCAGAAGTCCATCACATCTATCTTTATATCCTGCAATTAAGGCAGACTGAGGGGTTGGAGGGAACTGCACCAAGCTTTCAGGGCAGCTATTTCCCTTCCAAGGACAGCTAGCTTGGTGGCCAACAACCAGCTGCTTGGCAAAGGCTTCACCAGCATTTTCAACTAAATCCAAGAAATGCAAAAGAGAAGTGAGATGAATAGTGAACACTAAAAACGGCTAAGATAATTAAAAATGACAGGCATAATCAGTTTTGGACAATCAAACAAAGATCACCTGCAAGAGAAAAAAGCAACACATGCATACATCAAGCCATAACGCAATTAAGAAATCAACAATGTATTTAGAAAAGTAGGCAAAACAAATTCATGGTCTGGGATAGTAGGAAAGGGGAAGATATAAAGAATGGCCACAAATCAATTTCACTACATAAATCCGGGAAAACAATTCACAAATGTAGTAAAATCAGAGTGACAATTAAAAAGAAAAAGGATCTTATTCAATTATTTGTCAACCTTAATGATGTTGGTCAGAGGCCTAAAGAGTAGGTGACTTATTAGGTACTATTATATATTGAAACAAATTCAGTATGATGATACATAAATGTGAAAATCGCATGCTTTCTCAAAATAGAATTTTCTTGATTTCAAAGACCAGTTCTAGTAGGCAATTATCTACCTGCACTTTGTCCTCATATCAGAAGATCATATCATCTAAGTATATCCTCTGTTTAAGAAAGAGGGGGAAAAAAAAAAGAGAGCGAGAAATGGGGTAATCGTCTTGATTAGTTGAGCATCTGTTCAAGTCACAAAGCCAACCCACTCACCACTCCAAAAAACACTTAAAAGATAAAGGGTGAGAGTCGAGTGTCTCAAAATGAACAATAATAAGGTAATAAAAAGGACGGTTTTGATAGCAAACCTTCTGCAGGGCTCCATGAAGATGACAATGCAAAATTCAGGCATGCATCACATGATTCACAGACAATTTTATCAACATCACCACTCATCCAACCTCTTTGAGCACAAGCCAATGAACTGGCTGCCTGCAATAACATATAGACAAATATTCTTAGCATGTCCCAACTCTATACCTAAATGTAAGAAATACAAGCAAGCACCTAATAAAATATTAAGCTTGGCATGAACTTCAATTCTTCATTTTTCTTTTCAAAACCAAACATCAGTAACTGTTTTGAATAGTCTTCATGATAGGTAATATTATCGAGATTGTATTATTTACATAAGTAAGAGTGACAATTGGAGCAAGCTCCCCACATGGAAAAATATCCAGGCCTAGACAATCCTTCACAATTCAGAAAAACATACCCCCTGCTCTTTTAGTACAGCTATATTCCTCCTACATATTCTCTCTCCTTAACTAACTATAACAAACTCGTAACAACTTGCCTACATGGCAGATTCCCCCTTCCCCATCTTGCTCCTACGAACATAAGTTTTAATGGGCTTAGGTAATATGGGCTGATCACTAGAAGATGTGCTAACATTGCTAACAATTCCCTCCTCCTCAATAGGAACCTTGTCCTCAAGGTGGGTAGAAGGAAATTGCCCTTTAATGAATTCTGCATCCTCCCAAGTTGCTTGCTCTGTTGGTTTAGCTTTCCAACGGACGAGCCACTGTTGAATATTTCTGGCCTTGGACTTAGTGATACGTGAGGCTATGACTGCTTTCGGTTCAACCAATTCTGAGGTATCCATCTCTAAACCTTAAGGAAGATTATGCTCAACAGGATGATCGCCCACTGCCCTCTTTAGTTGGGAGACGTGGAAAACTAGATGTACTTTGGATGTAGGTAGAAGCTATAGTTTATAAGCAACCTGCCCCACCTTTCCAATGATCTTAAAAGGACCGTAATAACGTGCAGAAAGCTTAGGACAAATTCGCCTTGCAATAGTAAGCTGTCTATGTGGTCTTAGCTTAACAAAGACCAAGTCTCCCTCTTGATAGTTCACCTCCCTCCTGTGAACATCTACAAATTTCTTCATCATAGATTACGCACGCAGTAAGTTATGTTTGAGTTGGCGTAAAGCTTCATCTCTATCAACCAAAGCTAGCGCCACTGATTCCAATTGAGTTTCTCCTTGGGAAAAATGCAACAAGGTTGGTGGAAGGCGACCATAGACGACTTCAAAAGGAGTCCTCCCAATTGAGACATGATAGTTAGTATTATACCAATATTCAGCCCAAGACAACCAACAAGACCAATTTTTAGGTTGTTCGTTAGTGAAGCAACGAAGGTAGGTTTCTAGACACCTATTAACCACCTCCGTTTTTTCGTCCGTTTGGGGATGGTAGGAAGAACTCATCTTCAATACTGTCCCTTGTAGCTTGAACAACTCTTTCCAGAAATTACTAGTGAAGAGTGCGTCTCTATCACTCAATATGGAGCTAGGATCGCCATGCAATTTCAACACATCACGGATAAATACTTCATCCACTGTTTTAGCTGTAAAAGGGTGTTTGTGAAGTAAGAAATGAGCATACTTTGATTGTCGATCTACTACCACCATTATGACTTCATAACCATGGGACTTCGGGAGTCCTGTAATAAAATCCATTAAGACTTCATCCCAAATCAGCTTAGGAATAGGTAGGGGTTGCAAGAGACCAGCTAGAGACATAGCCATGTATTTATTCTTTTGGCATATGGCACATTTACAAACAAAGTTCTGTATTGACGACTTCATTCCTAGCCAAAACAATCCACTAGCCAACCTCTTGTAGGTCTTTAGGAAACCAGAATGTCCCCCTAAAGGTGAGGAATGATTATCTTGCAGTAATTGGGGAATTAAAGTTAAAGTGGATGAAAGAACTAACCTGTTCTTATAGAACAAGAAGTCGTCCCTTAGATGATAATCAGGTTTAGAGTTGGGGTTCTGTAGGAGAGCTGTAATGAGTAAGTTCAGTTTGGTATCCCCCTTGACCTCCTGTCGGACCACGTCCATATCAAGCCGAAATGGGGCTGAAATTGCCGTGAACAATATCTTATCGTCTTCCACTCTAGTGAGGGCGTCTGCAGTTCCATTTTGCTTTCTAAGTTTATAGATAGCTTCAAAGTCTAATCCCAACAACTTAGATTGCCAACATTGTTGATCTACTGATGGAATCCACTGGTCTAATAAATGCTTCAGACTCTTATGGTCGGTATAAACCTTGAAATGTCTCCCAGTTAAAAAATGCTTCCGATGCTGAATTGCCATCACTTCTTTCTCATAAACAAATTTGGAATAAGTTGATTCAGCTAGTGTCTTGCTGAAATAAGCCAATGGGCGGCCCTCTTGTATTAGGACAGCACCCAAACCCCTTCCTGAAGCGTCGCACTCAATGGAAAATTCCTTGGAGAAATTTGGTAAGCTAGAACTGGTGATGTAGTCATTCTCCTCTTCAACTCCTCAAAAGCTTCTTGGGACTCCTTCCTCCAACTGAACCCGTCTTTCTTGGTAAGTTCAGTAAGTGGTTTTGCAATTTTACCATAATCCTGGACAAATTTTCTGTAGTACTCGGTTAGACCAAGGAACCCTCTTACTCCCTTCACATTCTTGGGAATAGTCCACTCCAAAATGCTTTTGATCTTTGATGGATCCATAGTTACCCCTTCACATGAGATAACATGGCCTAGATACTACACAGATTGCTGTCCGAAAATACATTTCCTGCTATTAGCATACAATTTATTGTCCAGTAGGAGTTGTAACACCCAAGCCAAATGCTACATATGTTCATTATGGTCGTCAAAGAAAACCAGAACGAACTTACGTAACAGAGATTTGAAAATAGAGTTCATAGTGGATTGAAACATTGCGGATGCGTTCATGAGTCCGAAGGGCATCACTAGGTATTCGTAATGCCTTTGTGAGTCAGAAACCCTGTTTTATAGATATCCTCTTCTCTAACCCTGATCTGGTGATAACCTGACTTCAAATCTACCTTGGAAAAATACTTGGCCCCCATGTAACTCCTCCATCAGCTCATCTACCACTGGAATTGGAAACTTGTCGAGCACCGTGAGCTTATTCAAAACTCAGTAATCAACACACATCCGCCATGACCCATCCTTCTTTTTAACAAGAATCACAGGATTTGAGAAGGGATTGATACTGGGCCTGATAACCTCGATTTCCAACAACTCTCGAATTTGTCTCTCAATCTCATCCTTGTGATGATGTCCGTGCCTATAGGGACGAATGTTCACAGGTTCTGCTCCTTCCTTCAAGTTGATTGCATGGCCATTAACCCTCTTAGGTGGCAGTTCTTTTGTCTCTTGAAAAACTGACTCAAATCTAAACAAAACAGCTGGCAATTCCTTTTGTTGCACTATATTCAGGGTTCCCATTTCATCAGATACAGATCCACTGATTCCTATGGACCACAACAGCCCTTCTACTTCCACTTCCTAGTGCTTGAGTATTTGTTGTAGAGCATGAGGAGAAGAGCCTTGCATATTAATTCCTTGCAAAGTGACTTCTGCTCCCATTTGGTCGAAGGACATACACATCTTCTTCCAATCAGCCTTCACCACTCCTAATGTCTCCAACCATGCAACGCCTAGTATTAAGTCCGGTCCCCCAATATCGAAAACATATGCATCTACACTAAACTCAACTCCATTAATTTCCAGTTTCACCTCCTTACAAATTCCTTGTGAGAATGACCAATGCCCATCTCCCAATCTTACTCCAAAGGTTCTAGTAGGAGTAATGGAGATTCCCATGGCTTGCACCAACCTACTAGACACGAAATTATGACTAGCTCCATTATCTACCAAAATTAAGATAGGCATTTCATAAAGCTTACCCATCAAAACCATGGATTTTGAAGGTGAGGTCTGACCTTTTCCCATTTCTCTGAACTCAACCAAGTTGCATACCATCTCCCAATCCTCTTGTTGCTCCCTACCTCCGTTGTTTCCTGAATTTTTACCATATTATCGTCTGCGTCTCTTTCCCAAACAGTCAACATGTACTCCTTATCTAGACATTGGTATAGTGGACCAAAAGTTTGGCCACACTTAAAACACAACCCCTTAGCCCTTCTCTCCATAAGTTGTTCATACGACAAATTCCTTGTTCCCCTCCACTTGGTTCCACTATTTCTATTACTGTCTGCCATGGCACCTCGGAATTTACTGGGCGTTTCCCTTCCTTCACTCCTCGCATTAACAAATCCTCTGTTCGAAAGACCCAAATGAGGAATAACTAACGTTCCCATCTGCGAGCCATGTCCAGAAGGTTAGGTTCCTGACCTTTGTCTTGGTTTGATAGCGCAAATTACCCCTTCACTGATCAACTCCCTTTCTACCCTTCACGCCACAGTCAACAACCGATTCCTAGTCGGCGGGTCGTGAATCCTGAGTCAATTCTTAACTTCTTCCCATAGACCACCCAGAAAACAACTCATAAATCATTCTTCTGGGAAGTAGCTTATTTGCGAGGACAATCGTTCAAACTCATCAATATATTCATCCATCGAACCACGTTGGACAACCGATTTGAGCTGCTCGATTAGGTTTCCTTCATCCTTCCCACCGTACCAATCGAACAGGGAACGTTGTTGGGAATAGCGGGTGTATTTTGTAAAAAGGAAAAATAAAATTAGCAAAATGGACACATAATATTTAACGCGTTTCACTCTCAACTTTGGGCTACGTCCACAGACAAAACTCAGAATATTTCTTCCACTATTACAAATAGTAGGTATATAGAGATAAAATCAAAATAGTGGCTCACAAGGTGTTTTCCAACCTAAAAATACTAACCTCACTATTTTGTCACTCACCAACCCTTTAGGAAAATTTTTCCTACCTTCAGAGCAAAACAATGCTCTGGTTTTCTCTCTGTTTTCTGTATGTTTTTTCTAAAGTGGAGAGTGCCTTATATAGGCACTCTACAGCGTGCTTGCAACTGTCTCTTTTTCTTCTTTTCAATAAATGTTGCAGGCAGCTTCCATTTATTTCAACTAATACAACAAATCTTCTTTTCAATGTTGGTAGGCGCCATTTTCGCCGCCTACCATGCCCACCAAATTGGAATGATGGAGTCCCTCCATATGAGAGGAACCCATCTCCAACAAATCTCCCCCTCCCGATTACATGGAGGACTCTATCAAGCCTGCTACTGAACAACTGATATTGTTCTTGCTTGATACCAAGTTCATTAAAGAACTTCTTCATCCATAGCAACTCCTTACAGGCTTCTGTTGCTGCAATAAACTTTGCTTCAATTGTAGAATGTGCAACACACTTCTGTAACTTTGACTGCCATGCCACAGCTCCCCCTGCAAAAGTAATCAAGTAACCTGATGTAGAC
>JANZLC010000003.1:25965188-25989711 GCA_026413385.1 Erythroxylum gracilipes
TTGATTCCACCAGGTTGCATTCCCTTATCAACATATTGCACCTAGAATGCATAGGAAAGAAATTTGAGAGCACAAGCGTTGGAATTTTTCTAGTATTAGGGTGCATGCAGACTTCTATCCGTATAAGGGCAGTTTCAGAAAAAGTTTTCCACCTCCTGTCAATAGTCATTCTCATTTTTAATATGCACATAGAGCCAATGTATAGTCAGATAGTTTATTTCTTATAAGATTT
Source organism: Erythroxylum gracilipes (assembly GCA_026413385.1). NCBI lineage: Eukaryota > Viridiplantae > Streptophyta > Magnoliopsida > Malpighiales > Erythroxylaceae > Erythroxylum > Erythroxylum gracilipes. Next base: position 25,965,421 of record JANZLC010000003.1, read on the forward strand.
GCCAAGGACACCACCCCCTGAGACTGGTGGATTATAAACATAATTACAGCAACAGAAACTTAATATGATTTTGAACAATAACTCCATTGCTCCATACCACGTGTTTCAATGCCTTGTCAAAGCCAACTTCAGTAGCTACTGGAGGGATCACCGGTTGGCCATTTTCAAAGAAAATCATGGGTGACTTTATGGGATCAAATTTCGAAGGAGCCCACCACCTACCATTAAGTAAGCAGAGATAACAAACATCAATGATAAAAGGAACTCAAGTCCTGAACCGATTACAAAGTGCATGACTCAGAAACATCTAGCCAAATAGATTGGTAGCTAGGCCCAACCAAAATTAGCTCGTATGTGCATGGTATAAAATTAAAACACCATGGATTTACATGTTCAGCACCTAAGCAAGTAGCAACCTAGAAGCACATGTGGCCATCATGTGGATAAAGATAATGCAGCACAATAACTGATAGAAGTTGTCAATATTTGGCAAAACATCCGGAAAAATTAGCTATTACGCATCCAAATATGCAATATTACCAGTGTCCTGTGTTGAAGATCAAAATGTCGTGGAAGCTAAGAGCACCCGCCCATGTGCCATCCGGAATGTCAACATCAACTCTATAACCATCCTTATATCCAAGAGATTCCAACACACCACCACTAGCACTGGCTGACCAACTAGAACAAGACCAGAACATGTCTCAGTTGCAACTGGCAATGTTCTTACAGTGGTAAAAGCTCACATCAAATTATCTTCACTTCGTAAAGTGTAACTTTTAAATTTCAAATCAGAAAAATCTAAGATGCAAATATTGCAATTCATAAAACCAATACACAGAAAATATCTGCATACTCTTAGGAGTCCTAGGATGCCAAATTTTAACAAGAAGCATTCAGATCCTGATGTCTGCATTCAAATCCACAGGATTCTAAATCAAAAATTACATATCGTAAGTTTGTATTCTGATTTCAAAAGCTTTAACATATGATTACAAGCAAGTAATGCTCCCAGATGGAAATAGGAAAGGCTAACTGCGATATAACAAACAAAAGTGCAAACAATTTTCATTTGCATCAGCAGAAGCAGTGAAGTTCCAAACAATGTTAACCACCGTTTCATTAAATAAGATTTGATCATGAACTAAGAAATTATTTAAACATGCCATTGCAGTTCACATTAATAGTATCTTTATCTTCAGATCAAATGACTAAAATCACTCAAGGAGACAGAATCCTAAGTCATAAATCAGCAGTCCTGGTGGTTTTGAGATTTATAAACAATACTGAACAGAGTAAAACTGCAGGCGTAACATGTAAAGCAAGTATGATAATGGTAAGGGAAACATCAAGAGAGCATTTATCCAACCATTTCTAAAACCATGAGACATACTATGATGATCCGTAAAATGCATAGCTTACCTACCGTAGCGAACCAAAAGATTTGTCCGATGATAAGCAATGGTAAGATTATAACGAAGAAACGTAAAGCCACGATCAGCCCCAGCAGGACGCCACTTCTTCACTTTACTGGACGCACTTTTCAGAATGCAGAAAAGAGAAACAAACATGTTCCTGTTCAATGAATCACCAACAAATCCTGCACTGTGAAAGAGTATTACTAGGCTCCACAAGCAAGAACTGTTAAAGTATAAAACCCACACAGATATCCAACATATCACCAAAATGTCAGTACCCAGTTTACTTTTACCGGTCTCTACAAGACTAAACGTTTAAAAAGCTTTCCAAAGAGATGGGTCAAACTTAAGGTCCTTCCTTTACACTGAATAGCAACAAAGAGAAGAAAAAACAAAAGAAATAGAAACAGAGCGTGGTGAAAGTACCAATGTTGGTGTCTCTGTAGGTATGCAAGAAGATGTGTGGATCAAACGCCGGCAGATCACAATCCTTAGGCTGCCACCGCCATTTGTTGATCTCTCTAGCATTGGACTTATTGTTGGCTATACAATTCCAGCCTTTAAATATCTCCCTGCAAGTGTTGTCATACCTCTCGCGTCTCGGGTCCGGTTCGTAGATCCATGATCCATCGGAGAAGTCGCAGGTGTCAGAGAACAGAGACGAGTGGTGGTGCGGTTGGAACTGGGGTTTAAAGTGAAGAGTTTGCTCAGAGAGAGAGGGCCTTCTAGAGAGAGAAATAAGGAGGAAAACGGAGATGAAGCAGAGGAGAGAGAGTAAAGGAAAGCGTGGGATTTTCTTGAGTTGGACGTCTCTTGTAGCCATGGCGGTACCTGAGACTTTGGGAGCTTGGCAGGTTTTGTTTTATAGGTCTCGTCTTGGATGGCTAATACATAAGGATATATTTGGCTGTAGATAAAGTTTTTAATGAAATATAATAGAATATAATGAAATTAACTTATTTATAATGAAATAGAATATAAATGAACGTAATATTAAAAAATTATAGTTCGAGAGAGATGGAATGGTTTATAATGCAATATAAGAAAATGTTATTTAGATGAAGGATTTATAATTTAATATACTGTAAAGTTATTTATCATTTTATATTCCATCTTAAACTTTCCAAATTGAAGATTTTTTGTTTGTACTGTTTAGGATGGAATGAGATATAATATAAAACTCTTTTTTTTATCTCATTTCATTTCATTCCATTATATTATAAAACCTCTTCTCAAATAATGGAATAATATTTTATTTCATTCTATTCCATTCCATTATAAAATTTCCAACCAAACATATCCTAATAGTTATATGTTGGTTAAGCTTATCAGGTAACATTGGCTTTAGTAATGGTTAGTTAAATAATTAAGATAAAATAAAAACTAAAAAAGGACTTGTGATGAAATTTTATGTTATAATTGGTTATTCCGAAGTTTGATCAAGCCTAAAATTTTAGACTTGAGCTTAAATTTAATCAAATTTGATTAAATTTTTTTTAATTTTTTTTAAAATGATATTGTTTTATATAAAAAGAATTTAAAATTCCTAAATGCATTAGAAGTCGGATGTGTGGTGGGTCACCACGGTACCATCGCTCCCGTTCTCGCCACGTTCGCCTGCTCTTCAAACTCGATCTTGGTTGTTCTTCAAATCTAGAGGTGGGTCTCGAGTCGCTTCCGCTCTTGCCATTGGGACGTCAATTGTGTTTAAGTTTGGAGTTGATCAGAAGATGACAAGTCCTCTAGGGAACCCTAATTTGCAAGTCATGGAAGAAGATATAGCAACCAAGAAGGTTAAACACCGAAACCCAGGTGTTGCCTCGCATGGATACAGGGATTGTTTGCTGGCTGGTGCTATGTTAGAGTCAACTATGGAAGATGTTATGGCAGTCAAGAAGATTACGGTGGGGGAGGGTGATGTTCTGATTGATAAAACAAGTAATATTCCTAAAGTTACTCTCTCCATGGCTCTCACAAACAAGAATAATAAAAATCTGGACAATGATGTGATTGTTTGTCTTCTTGGGAGGGACATTGGCTACAAGGTGCTCTGTTCTAGGCTTGGTGCAATTTGGAACTTAGGTGAGGCTAAAACTCTTGATGTTGGTAGGTTTTTTTTCTGATCCAGTTCAATAACGAGGTGGATTACAATCATGCTATGTTAGCAGGTCCTTGGGTTATTATGGGTAGGTATCTAGTTGTCCAGCCTTGGACTCCTAATTTCAAAGTGAAGAACCCTTATATAGGCAAGACGATAGCCTGGATTCGTCTTCTAGAACTCCCTTTGCAGTATTATCCTAAAGATGTGATAAACGCCATTTCGGCAGCGGTGGGTCATGTTCTTAAAATTGACTTCAATACAAGTGATTTTGAAAGAGCTAGGTTTGCAAGGGTGGTAGTCCCAGTTGATCTTATGGAACCTCTTGTTTGAAGTTTGAGATTGATGGTGAAGTTCAATTAGTTGAATATGAAAATCTTCCTGAGGTTTGTTTCTCTTGTGATCGATATGGTCATTTCGATACTCATTACTCCTTTAAGGATTTGCCAAATAATGAGAATAATTCTCAGGCGACGAACTCAAAGGCAGGGACAGATGATTTCGGTCCGTGGATGGTGTTGGAGAAGCGGAAGAGGAAACTGAGTATTCAGGGCAAAAATCATGGGTTTAAGGATCACGATGAGAATCAAGAATCCAGATATTCAGTTTTAATTGAAAAGGATGTCGAGGTTCTAGGAGGTAATGAGGAATCTGTTAAGGGTATTCCTAGAAACACTAATTCAGTGCATGATTCTTTACGAGAAGGGACTTTTACTCTCGCACGTGGGCAAAGGGGTTCATCAAATGGAGGAAGAAGTTTGGGCCGTAAGCATGGAAGTAATAGGGACCCACCTTACTCCTCTCACAAAGAAAATGTCGGACCATACACTAAAGAGAGAGTTACTAAGCCCACTTTAGGAGATTTCTTTGATTTCAAAAAATAGGCATGCCTTGGACAAAGACATTGTTAACCTCCCTTCTACTTTGAACAAGAAAAATCATTATGTCGTGGGAATGGCTGCCTTAACGTCATCTAAAGTTCTGGGATCTAAGACTGGCATTACCAAGGAAACTATTTCTATGTCTGTCGATTTGGGCGTTGCCCTTGCTGATGCTACTTTGGGTGAACAACTTCTAGGAAGACCACCGGATGATTCCATGATTGTGGATGTTCCCATTTTGGAAGCAAATCCTGGACCTCAAGCTAACAATAACTTGTCTCTCGACGAGGATATTAAGGTTTTTATGCCTTGTGAGAATGATGATCTTGATCCTTATTTGCGGGATTAACGAGGTATCCTTTATGCATTCTCTTCTTTTTTTAATGACTATTTTCTTTTTGAATTGTCAAGGGGCGGCTAAGCCCCAATTTGTGAGAACTCTGAAGTGTTTCATCAGGAAACATCATCTTTATGTTATTATTATTCTTGAGCGGAGAATCAGTGGACTTAAAGCTGATAGATGTATTAGTAGTGGTGATGTTGTCGCCTGCAACCAAATATAAAAGAAATCACTTCCATTAAAACAAATTAATGTAGTAGCGGTAAGCAGATATTATTCTCACGAGGAATCTCTAACGGTAAAGGTTAGCTAGTTTAAACGAAAATAGAAAGGGGGTTTTGTCACGACAAAATAAAAGGGATCTGAAAATTTAATAAGAAAAATACCTTGGTTTCGGTCACCGATGTTACCATGCTATTATGGATCCTAGACATAAAATTGTAATTGTTAATAAACATTCATTGGGTGAAACTTCTCTTAAGTGTAATGACTAGAAACATGTATCCTAGCAATCTTATTAAACAATAACCTAGATACGATCATAGGTAAATTGAATAATAGCATTAAGAACCAATGACAAGTGATAAACATGTACGACATGCAATCAATCAAGCGGATAATTTCTTAGAATTTTCCAACTCTAACGTAGAGGGGTCAATCCTAATTGCTACTTCTGATTACCGAAACTGAACGTCATATTTCGTTAACCTAGCAGTTGAATAAATTAATCTCTAGTAGCGCTCCTAGAAACCAACAAATCCAATTAAAAAGACAGATCTGAAATTATCCAATGTTTATTAATAATATAAAAATCATCCAGAAAATCTCACCATAATAACATGGAACATGGATCCCTTAACCAAGATAAGAAAATTAATTAATCATACTTGAATTGAAATTTAAAAAAATAACAAAAAGAATTGTCTCCAAAACTAGTCTTTATTGAAATTAATAAAAATCCCTAATTGAAATCTATGCAGAAATTAAAAACAAAACCAGAAAATTAAATTAACCAAGTCCCCTAAGTCTAGGATTAAACTTATTGGAATGTGTAGAAAAATTAAACTATGAAAATTAATTAAAGAAACTTGCGGCAGCCTAAGAATAACAAAAGAGTGCGATGATCAATTGATGATGCTATAGAAGAATATAAAAACGTGGGCCAGGAACGTGAACAGCCAAGGATGGGGATGTGCGTCGATATTGTTGAAATCAAGAAGAAAATGAGGACAAGAAGCAAATCCAAGTTCGGCAATTTAAGAGAGGCGCGTCGATACTGTTCAATTAATTGAAAAAAACGTGGATAAGGCAAAACAAAGGGGGTTGATGTGCGGCAATCTGGAATGAACAAAGAAGACGATGATGATGTGAATAGTGCAGAAAAATCAAGAAGAAAGGGTTGCGGCAGTCAACAAGCCAGAGGAGAAAAATTACTAAAACCCTATGCTAAACCTGATCTACCATATTCTTATCTACCCTATTCTAATCTACGACTGCTTCCTAATCCTAGAAGAGAATACGATGCTTCCTCTTTTCCAACCCTAAACATGAATATATATGCGGCAATTAACATAAGCTTCCTCTTCCAATTGAATCTCTCTCTCCTATCTTGATTTGATTTCGTCCAGATTAGGTAGTCTTCTAATTTAAGTAGAAGATGTCTTGAAAAAAAGTCCAAAAGATCTTGGATGGTTGTATTCTAATTGGATTCCAATTCTGAAAAATCTGCAGATTTCGGATTATGACCTTAGGCGTGCCCACGCCTAATCTTTGATTTTCGTCCAGACTGGGGATATTTCTTTCTTTCTTTTGCCTTTTTTGGTCCTTTTTCATCCTTAGAGTGTTGAAAACCATCTGTAAATAATTATAGAACAATTCCATTAAATTCGGATAATAATTTCAACCCCTTAATAATAATTACGCCCAAAATATGTGTAATTAAATTGACTTATCAGGGACTCCGAATTTGATACGATTATTTATAAAGTATAGGAGAGACGAGCATGTACACGTTATCAAGACTTTGTTAGTGCGATACACAAGACTGGTGTACGACCGCCTTATATTTTTGAACAAATATGAAGTCGTTGGCAACACTATTGGACATCACCTGAGGCAATGTCCATTTTAGAGCGTAATTCTACCAACAACATGGAGTACTGGGGGGAGAGAGTCTTCTTGTACATACTGGAGGATCTATTACTCACTATGAGCATGTAAAGAGACTTGTAAGTATCTACACTTTACATTTATATTATGATTTTTTTACTTTGGTGTATTTCAATTTAATTTGATGTGTGAATTTTGGAATGAAAATATGTATATTATTAAGAATGATAATATTATAAATGTCTGGTGCCATATATGGTTGTGTTGTTGAGTTATTTTCTTTGTTCAACAGGGGGTAAATATCATAAAAATATAGAAAATTCTGCTAAAATTTTTATAAATTGTAATTCACTTATAACATTTTATTCTGATGTAGGAAAAGTCTATGGGCACGAAGCCTACACCCCATCAACTCTTTTTGCATACTCACACTAAGAAGCATGATGATGTGACCTTCGTTAACACCTGATGTAGAGAACTAAATATATGTAAAATTTATGCTTTAATATTAATGCTTAATAATTATCACTTACTAACATAAACCTTGTCTTATAATAGGACCAAATACAAGAAAGCATTCAACAACAGTCTCAACAGTTTGAAGATGTTGATGAGACTCAAACCTATCTTTATGCAGTGAGTGGTAGGGACCGTCGTGGAAGGATATTCGACTTAGGTTCATTTGCAAACACATATTATTCACAATCTTCCACATCCAGTACAACAACATCTAGTAGACAGTCCGCACCCAACGAAGTCCATGAGTTTCGGAGGATAGTACAAACATTGGTAACTCAATTGCAACAGTCGATGGAGTACATAACTCAGCTCCGTAATGAAGTAGATGAGTTAAAGGGGAGGCGTAGCAACTCATCGTAGCAATCAAAGCATCCACGGTCACCAAATGAATAACGTACTTGTAGTCATTTTGTATGAATTACAAATACTTATTATGTACAAAATAATTTTTTATTATTAATTAAGATAATTTTTACTTTATATCATCAATCAACTGTCTGTTTTAACAAATTAAATGTTGAAACAAATCATAATATTATCAACAGATAACTCATAGCTGTTTAAATTACGCATCAACTATAACATCATCAAATAAAATTTAATGCAAGGAAATTAAAAATATAGTTTTTAGTAAATTTACTAACCAAAAACAAAGTTCGTCGGTAAAATCTATTCGATTTACTGATTGATAACTAATAACGGTCGGTAATGACAACATTAACTTACTGACGGAATAACCAATTCTGTTAGTAACTTTATCGATCGAAGACAACACAGAATAACTGTCAGTATATTCACCGACGGTTACACAAAATTTTTTATCGGTAAATTTGCGACGAACGTTTTGTGATTCATCGCAAATTATTACCTACAACCTTTTCTCTGATGCCTTGGTCTGTCGGTAAATTCCATCGATAACTTAGCTTTCCGACGGAATGTGTAGATGTTCCGTTGGTAATTTTTGTTGCTAAGCTTCTTCTTGTAATGGTATGATTTAGATATAAAATTCAATGCTTCTCATTCTTATTATTATCAATTTATGGTGGATGTTATTGCCTCTTACTTTAATTGATGACTATAAAGGTAAACTTCTGAATAGCTTTATTTATAAAATAAAAAGGTATTTGGATGAAAGAAGAATGACTTGGGCTACTTTTGGATGTTCAATCATGTGTGATAGTTGGATAAAAAGAAGACATGAGCCTATTCTTATTTTTTGGTTTATTCTGCAAAGAGAACAATGTTTTTGAAGTCTATTAATGCATCTAGCTTTGTTAAGAATGTTGATAATCTATTTGAAATATTTAATAAAGTTGTGAATGAAGTTGAGCTAAAAAATACTGGCCAATTCATTACTGACAATGAATCCATATATAAAGCAACTAGAAGAAGGTTGCAGAGTAGGTATAATTCCTTTTATTGGACATTTTATTTTGCACATTGCATTAACTTGATGTTGGAAAATATAGGGGATGCTAGGTATTTTTCTATTATTGGTGAGACTGTGTATAAAGCAAAAAAGACGACCAAGTTCATCTATAACCATAATATGCAAAAAGTAAAAAAGGTGATTAAGTTCATCTACAATCATATATGGGTCTTGAATTTAATGAGAAAGGATTTCACTAATGATAGGAATTTGTGTTGTCCCGTTATTACAAGATTTGCAACTAATTTTTTATCACTTCGGTGTTTTATTATGACGAAAAAAGAATTGAGACTAATGTTTACAAGGGATAAGTGAGTTACATCTCAACATGCTAAGTTTAATATTGGATTGGAGACTTCTAGAATTATACTTGAAGATAATGAATTTTAGTCTCAATGTCAATTTGTCATTCGAGTTTGTGAGCCTTTGGTGAGTGTACTTCGTCTGACTGGTAGTGATGAAAAGGCAACAATAAGTTAATTTTATGATGCCATGGAAAGTGGGGATGGTAATGGGCTCTTTATGGCCTGACCAAGTTCAAGGCAGCCCCGACCAAATTATTATTTAGAAAAAAGACAAAACAACTTCATTTTGTCGTTATCCGTTGAGTTGGTCAAGAAAACTAGACCCAAGGGCTGGTCAACCGACCGGGCCCAGACCCTTTTGCCATCCTTACAAATGAAGCAATCAAGACCAGTATGAAAAATAAGCCTTATTTGTGTACACCTTATCTTGCAGTTATCAACAAGAGATGATAAAACCAAATTTAATCTCTGTTGGTCACAGTTTGAGTATTTTTGAATCCTAGTGCTTATTTTAGATCAAGTTTTTATAGAGAAAATTGAAGTTAATAGGGGAATACTATTAACTATTACAGTACTATGAGATGATGCAAGATCTTTTAAGTTTACAAATAGAGATTTATAAAGATGTTTTTGGTGATTTTGGGATGTCAATTACTATTCATCAAAGAGATAAACTTAATCCAAATATATAATTTTTCATTTTTGTTACTTATTGAAAATTAATCATCACTTCATTTTGTTTATAATGCTACTTTTATTGTCTTACGACTTACAGTTGCTTGGTGAGACCAATTCAGAAGTGGTGTTCCATATTTGCAAAAGTTTGTAATTTGAATTCTAAGTCAATACGTGAGTGCAATATGGTGTAAAAGGAATTAGAGCATATTTGAATTCATCATTTCAAAGAAAAGGAATAGAATAGAACATAAAAAATTAAACCACTTATTCTTTGATTGATACAATTTAAAACCTTGGAAAAGGTATGTTATTTATTGTAATCACTAAGTTGGATCTAATTTCTTGTATTTTCTTAATAATTTAATTTTATTGTTTATTATGACTCTTAATAGAACAAGCAATTATGTATATTCAGTTTTCCTTGATTATATCGATCTTTTGGTGGATTGAGTTTATGAGGAATTGGTTTGATAGATGAGGATGACTTGGAAGATAATCTTGAATTGAAAAGTATTAACTTGTCATTTGATGCAATGAATTTAAATAATGAGAATGACAAGGCTCTTCTCAATGATAAGAATTTTATACCAAATAAAAATTGAGCTCAATGTGATTTAAGCAGGTATTCGATTGAATGTCATTTCAGGTTTTTATTTCTCCTATTTTTTTTTAATTTCACTTATATTTGATGTTTATGTTAAATTATATATATATAATATAATTGTAGATATTTCAGTTTAAGGTTTCACTTTTAGTTAGTTCTTCGATACGAACTATTGTTATAAATTGTAATAGTTAGAGAGTGAAGAATATTTATTATTTCTTTTATTTGATGTTTTGATGTAATAGTTATTTATTATATGATAAAATCATAACATTTTAAGTACTTTGCATTGTTGTTAATTTTATATTTGTATGATAATTAAATAATCTTTTTCATATTAACTATAGTTATTATTTATATGTGAAATATACTAAAAACAATATTAATAAAAATAAAAAATTGTTATTATTTTAAATTTCTATTATTATGATTTTTGGAGACAATATTGATATAAAATTATATATTATATAATATATAATATTGAGGGACTATCTTGTAATTTTCTAAAATTCAGGAATTACTTTATATATTTAAAAAGTACCCAAAACGATATTTAATATTAATCGGTATCAGTACAATACTGTATCAAAATTAAATTTGGTACCCATATATTAGTAAGGTATTCATAATATTGTTCTTTAAGGCTATATGAATAAAAAAATACATATTTTACATTTAGAGAGAGAGAGAGAAAGAGAGAGAAATTGGTCTGCCCTGACCAAAGCTACGAGTTTCGTACGTATTGGTACATACCAATTGAAAAATGATACTAAATAAAATGGTACCACACTGGAGATCGGTACCGGCTAATACTAAACTTTTCATTTGGTGCTGACCAGTACCAATCCGGCTAATAATAAACTTTTTATTTGGTACATACCAGTACCAACTGGTATATAAAATACTGGTAGAGTATTGGACAGATTCAGAAGTTTTTAAAATTTGGAGGACCAATTTGTTAAAAAAGACATATCAGATAGCCCTAGATTGTAACTGGCACATGCAATCTCGGAGTCTTCTCCTCTCCCCCAGCATTTTTCGTGGTTGCCTGCCTCTGCTTTTGCGACGTTGTCTCTGTGTATCACTGTCTAGCTTTCCGTAGTTGGTTCCCAGATGAACTTCAGTTGTGACCTCATTTGGATGTCCAACTTTTTCTAGGAAAGACTCAGTATGACCGCTCATAACTACTGTGCTAATTTGAGTTGGTGTATCGTGTAATAGGGTTGCACTTGTAGTTGTAGATGAAAAGGGAGGGCACGGTGTGGAGAAAAATAAAAATAAAAGTTATTTGTTCTTTGACAAGGGATAGATGAGTTTCGGCAGAAGTAAAGTCAAATGGAATAGTTAAATAAAAACTTATGCTCCATAATCCATTAGCTTAATAAAAAGTAATTAATACAGATATTTAAATATCAGTTATTAATTTTTAAATTTTAATTATTAAATTAAAATTTTTAAAAAATTCAATAAATGAATTTTTAAAGACAAATATTTTTGAATTTATCATCTCTTTTTTATTATTAATAAAATAATATTTAGATTCATAATCCATTAGCTTAATAAAAAATAATTAATAAAGACAATAGATTCATAATCCATTAGTTTAATAAAAAATAGTTAATAAAGATAATATTTAAATATCAGTTATTAATTTTAAATTTTAATTATTAAATTAAATTTTTTTTAAAGACAAATATTTTTGAATTTATCATCTCTTTTTTATTATTAATAAAATAATATTTAGATTCATAGTCCATTAGCTTAATAAAAAATAATTAATAAAGACAATAGATTCATAATCCATTAGCTTAATAAAAAATAGCTAATAAAGATAATATTTAAATATCAGTTATTAATTTTAAAATTTAAATTATTAAATTAAAATTTAAAAGTATTCAATAAAAGGATTTTTTTATAAAAAATTAATCTCTTTTTATTATTAATAAAATAATATATAGATTTATAATCCATTAGCTTAATAAAAATAATTAATATATAGATTTGTAATAGGGTTGCACTTGCTATATCTGGCCTAGAGATAAGCTGTTGGCTGGGCCTAAAAAAAGGAAAAGCCCATCTTCTTTCTCTACTTCCTCTCTCCCAAGTCCTCTAGGAAAATAATATTCTTAAAACCCTCCGACAAGGGGTTTAAGGAAGTCGGAAAATGGAGGAATCAAGGAAGAGAAGAAGGGCACCTGTGTTGACATGGATGAGAAGCCCTGTTGATGTCAGTCAATTCGAAGAATGCCCTCTTCATCTCCTTCCTTGCCTTGATACTAGGTATAACTTAATGGTCTCATAATATTGTTAGTTGAATTTTCAAAAAGTTATCTTTTTTGGTGTAGCATCTAGTCGTCGTTGTTTGTTTGTTTGTTTTTTTTTTTTGCTGTCTTGGTCTTGGAGTGCATTGTTAATTCTTTGTTAATTCAGGTTGAAGGCGGCGTTGGAAAACATGGGTTTCTCATCACTTTTTCCAGTCCAAGTTGCAGTTTGGCAAGAGACAATCGGACCTGGTGCTTTTGAGCGAGACCTTTGCATCAATTCTCCAACAGGTAGCGGGAAAACTCTTGCTTATGCTTTACCAATAGTCCAAATGCTGTCCAAGCGTGCTGTTAAACGCCTTCGTGCTTTGGTGGTTTTGCCTACACGAGATTTAGCCTTGCAGGTTTTACGTGCTTCTGCTTTTTGCCTCAAGTTATCACTTCCTCATATCTTCTAGTTATTATGCTATGTCTACTAGGATTACTTGTTGATCTCTCAATTATTATTATTATTATTAGATAAACAAATCTGAATTGCTTTATGAGCTAGATATTCTATAGTGGAACCTGATGATCTTAGTCCGGAACCTTAGTGGATCAATTTATTTCATTTTCATGGAATTACTGTTTCATGTTAGATGGAATTAAAAGATTCAAATCCCTTTGTGCGTTTTTGATACTTGTCAGCAGTGATTCCCCTTTGATCCTCTGCGCTTTTTGACATGCTTTCTCTTTCTTTTAAACTGTACATGTTCATTCACCTGACAAGATGCCTTTTTCCTTTCTGGAATTCAGGTTAAGGAAGTTTTTGGTGCAATTGCACCTGAAGTGGGTCTATCTGTAGGATTGGCAGTAGGCCAATCTTCAATTGCACAGGAAATTTTAGAGCTTATTAAGAGACCTAATACTGAGGCAGGAATTTGTTATGATCCTGAGTATCATTTTAATGAGTTACAAAGTGCAGTAGATATATTGGTGGCAACCCCAGGAAGGCTTATGGACCATATCACTTCCACTAAGGGATTTACACTGGACCACTTGCGTTATCTTGTAAGTGACACATTGTGCTACCTCCAACTTAAATTTGTACTTTTGAATGAAAATTTTATGTATTTCTTGTGAAAGATTTGGATGGAAGAAGTCTTCAACAAGTTTTGCTTTTATCTAATATGGCCTTGTTAGTTATACTTTCTGTTTTTAAGTTATTGTTAAGAGTAAGGATGTAATGCTGAAGTTTCTTTCGAGTTGCATTTTTCAACATGATTGATGGATCTAGGATTGGATTAATAGTCAATAGTGGTGTTAGTGGATAGGCAAAATCACAATTTCATTGATTTTTTATACGTTTAATTTCACCGTGTAGGCCATACCCAGAAGCATATCATGGAATACTTTTTTTGTTAATCTCTATTGTAGTAAAAAGTGCCAATAAAACATATTGTTTTTAGGTTGTTGATGAAACAGATCGCTTGCTCAGAGAGGCATACCAGTCGTGGCTTCCTACTGTACTCAAATTAACTCATTCTTATGATGAAGACCTTATGAATCATGTTGATAGTATACCTACATTTGGGTTTCCAAAAACTATGAGGAGATGGTGGGTCATGTATATGTCCCTTGTATATTTGGTTTGAGCTTTGTCCTGTTTCCATTGACAGCTATGGTTTCCTACCTTAAAATGAAGGAACGATGTTTATCATTCTAAATTTTGTCATGCTTTTGAACAATGAGAATAATGTCTGCAATTGATACTTGCAATGATGTCAAGGAAATGTTTTCTTTTGGGTGAAGTAAAGTTTTACTTGGATTTTCTGAAGAATTCACATGCCCTTTAATGTTTTTACTACTGTTTTCTGTATTTTTATAATTTTTGATTTGTTTGGCCACTTATGCTTTACATTCAGTGGTGTTGAAAGGGGATTTAAGGGTAAGCCTTACCCTAGGCTTGTGAAGATGGTTTTATCTGCCACATTGACCCAAGATCCAAGCAAGATTGCTCAACTTGATCTACATCACCCTTTATTGTTGACAACAGGGAAAACGCGATATCAGCTTCCTGAAAAATTGGAATCATACAAAGTGGTATGCTAAGATAATATGCTCAAATAGATAATACTATTGAAATTCATTTTGTGGTAGCTCTCATGTAGAAACCTTTTGTTGAAGCCTAAGAATTGTTGTAAAGGGGATTTTATGAAAAGAATGTCATTGATAAAAGTATTAACTTGGGATAGCTATTACATCACAAATCATTGGTTCTATGTTTATATAGATTTGTGACTCCAAGTTGAAGCCTGTATACTTGATTGCACTTCTACAAAACTTGGGAGGAGAAAAGTGCATTGTGTTCACCTCATCTGTGGAGTCAACGCATCGATTGTGCACCTTACTGAGCTTTTTTGATGATTTGAAAGTCAAGGTCAAGGAATATTCAGGTCTTCAGCGTCAGTCTGTAAGAAGGTAAACTTGGATCAAGTTTTCCTAGTTTTTAAAATGCACATCAAAAGCTCTTTTATTTCTTGTCTCTAATTATATTATGGGATAACAAATTATAAGGTATCAAACTTTTTTAGAATTTTACGTTCTAGAGTTCAACTTTTTAAAAAATTTAATTATCTAAACTTTTAAAAATCAGACAACTTATATCAAAACTTCGTTTCTATTAATATTTTACTAGAGTGGTTGATGGAGCACATGAAGGCTAACGTTTGGAAGGAATTCGTGGCTCTTCATCTTCGTCTTTGTCACCTAGTTTTTAAGTCTCCTATAGCGAACACATTGGTAATTATGTATTTGAAATATGGTCACTTATTTGATGCTAAAAATCATGTGAGGAAGAAGATTACAAGTAATCTCTGCAAATGTTAGTCTTCGTGTGTTCTACCATATTAGCAAAAGGTTAACAGAGACAACTTTTGAACATAGTTGTCCATCTTTAAAAAGTTTAAACACCTAATTGAAAACTTTAAAAGGTTGGACACTAAAATGGAAAATTTAAAAGAGTTTCACACTTTATAATTCATTATCCATTATATTATTATTATAGCTTTTGTTTTGTGCTATATTTCTTCAAAATATGTAGTTGTTATTGAGAAAAATGTTGGTCTCATGGTTGCATTGTAGTTCTAGTTACAATCAACCATTACTGCAGAAATGTTTCTTGGTATTGTAGTTAGCTGTTTATATTTTGGGCTATTGTGGGAAAATATAATCTGTTTAATTATGTCAATCCGGTACTAATTATATCCATAACATTAGGAAAGAGTATCTCATAAATTATGGGATCTAACAAATCTGTACAAATTTATTTCCTATATTGTACTAGGGTTAGCCATTCCTTTCCTTGTACTCTGTCTTTTTTATATCAAAACAGAGTATTTTTGCAGCCTTCATTGCTGGTTATTTCTACTTCTTGTGAAAGGCCTTAATTGCTTAAACAAAAGGTTTTTAGTCCTTGGAGATGTCAAAAGTTGTAGAGACAATAGCTGCATCCTAAATAGAGGAGGTTGTTTGGTCTCAACAACCTAGAGAACTCCAAAGAACACTCATGCTGGAACCACAGGTTATGGACAACTTAGCTGTGGTGTCTAGTGATAGCAATAAATCAACCATAAACATGGAAAGAGATTCCTTCTTTAAGACTGGAAAGACTAATCAATCAAAGGCTCAAAATCCTGACAATTTGTGGTTCACTTATTGCAAAAAGGCATGCCATACGCATCAACAATGCTGGAAACTTCATGGAAAGCCTCCAAGCAAAGAATGGGGACAAACAAGTCCATGTTGCTACATTACAAAACAGTGAATTAACACCGTAAGAGCCAAGCAATCTCAGCTAAGAAGGGATTGAGAGGGTGAGATCATTTATTAGCAACCCTAAACACACGTCAAGCACTTATTCTTTGGCATATTTAGGTGAGTTTCATTCTCTATTGGATTAGATGTCTCAGGTACAACCTTTGTTAACTCTTGGGTCATGGATTCTGGAGCTACCGATCATATGACTCATTCACCAAATGTTTTTTCATCTATTCCCCATGTCTTACTAGTATGAAAATAGCTATAGCTGATGATTCTTTGACAACTATAGTAGGTGTGGGAGATGTTAAAATAAGTCCACTAATTCTAAGAAATGTTCATTTACGAATCTTATCTTTATACAAAAACTCACTTAAGATTTATGTTGCAATTTGTTTTTTTTGTCAAAGTTATTGTGTATTTTAGGACAAGGATTTGAGGAAGATGATTGGACATGCTAAAGAATGAGATGACCTTCCTTAACTTGAAGCACCGAGTTAATAAAAATTTTTTAAGGGAAGATTACTTTGTTCTTTTATTTCAGAATTTATTTCCTCCAATAAAGAAAAAATTGACTTTATCATCACCGACTTGAACATCCATCTTTTAGGATTATTATAATTCTATTTCCTTTTTTTTGTTTAAAGGTTTAGATGTGAACATTTTTATTGTGAAGTGTGTGAACTTGCTAAACACAAGCTTATATCATTCCTAATTAGTAATAAAAGAATCTCCACTCCTTTTTCTCTCATCCCACAAACGCCCATCTTATTGCCCTTGGATCTAGTTTCCTTTGGTTTTGACTTTGGACAAGGACAAATGATATACACCCAAATATTCTAGGAACAAGATTGTTAGTAGTTTGTAGTGCGGGGTAGAACATTGAGAGTTTTTCCATGGAACTGTTGAATCCTAAGATCTTAGAAGGAAAACGATTTATGAGATGAGTTTCTGTAAGAACAGCTTTCCTCTAAAAAGATTTAGGCATATTGTTTTGAAACATAAAGGCTCAAGTTGTTTCAAGGAGATGATAGTTTTTTCTTTCTGCTACCCCATTTTGTTGTGGGATATTGACATAAGAGGACTCATGGATTATCCCTTCCTTTTGAAAGTATGGGGTTAGAATTTGATTAAAATAATCCCTGAGATTATCCGACCCAAACCTTTTGATGCGGACTCCAAAATGATTTTTAACCATGGAACAAAAATTTGAAAGAACAATATTATCCTCATATTTGTGTTTGAGAAGACACAACCAAGTGACATAAGTACAATCATCAATGAATGGGACAAACCATCTATCCCCAAAGATATCTAGAATAGGAGAAGGGTTGCAGATATCACTATGAATGAGATAAAAAGGAGTGGAGCTTCTCTTATTACTAATTGGAAATGGTATACACTTGTGTTTAGCAAGTTCACACACTTCACAATAAAATTGTTGAACATCTAAACCTTTAAACAGAGAAGGAAATAGAATTTTAATAATCCTAAAAGATGGATGTCCAAGTTGATGATGATGTAGCCAAAATTTTCTTTTGTTGGAAGAAATAAATTCTGAAATAAAAAAGTGAGGTAATCTGCTCTTAAAAATGTTTGATTGTCTCGGTACTTCAAGTTAGTATAGGCCGTCCTGTTCTTTAACATATTCAATCATCTTTCCTGAGTCCTTGTCCTGAAATACTCAATAACTTTAATAAAAAACTATATTACAACATAAATGTTGAGTGAGTTTTTGTATAAAGATAAGGTTTATGGATAAGTTAGGGACAAGAAGGATGTTTCTTAATATTAGTGAAGGACTTAGTTTAACATCTCTCACACCTGCTACAATTGTCAAAGAGCCATCAGTTATAGCTATTTTTCTACTATTAGGACATGGAGATTAGGTAAAAAAATATTTGGTGAATGAGTTATATGGTCGGTAGCTTTAGACTCCATGAACTAAGAGCTGACAAAGGTTGTACCTGAGATATTTAATCTAATAGAGAATGAAAACTCACTTGAATATGCTAAAGAACAAGTACCTAGTGGGTGTAGGGTTTTTAATAAGTGATCTCACCCTCTCAATCTCTTCTTGGATGAGATTGCTTGGTTCTTGTGGTGTTAATTCACCGTTTTGTGCTGCAGCAACATAGACTTGAGCGTTGCTCCTTGACGACTCTCCTTTTTGTTCCCATTCTTTGCTTGGAGGCTTTCCATGAAGTTTCCAGCATTTTTGATGCGTATGTTATGCCTTCTTGCAATAAGTGCACCACAAATTGTCACGGTTTTAAGCCTCTGGTTGAGCTGTCCATAACCCTTAAGTATGAGTGTTCTACTTTCCTCACTTCAGATTAGTGCCACAACCTCATTACAACATGGTACTTATGGTTTGCCAGGAATTTGGATCTTGACTTGATCAAATTCGAGATTGAGTCCTACTAGAAAATCGTAGACCATATCTTGCTCAATGAAGTCTTTTACAAGAGTTGCATCTTCAAGACATTTTGTTTTTACCACTCTGTAGTTATCAAGTTCTTGCCATAAGGTTTTCAACTGGTTGGCCTATTTCGTGACTATTCTGTTTCCTTGTTTTGCAGCCATTGTCTTCACTTTAACTTCATATACTTGGGCTGCCTCCCTAGCTTTAGAGTAGGTTTGTTGAATTGCATCTCAAATATCCTTGGCAGTGTTCGAAAACATGCACATGTCGCTAATTTCAAGAATCATAGAGTTCCACAACCATGCCATAATCATGGAGTCTTCTTGATCTCTTGCTTCAAATTGAGGATCTTCTGGCTTAGGTCTAGTACTTGTAATGTGACTAATCTTTCCTTTTCGTTCCAGCACTGTACGAACAAGTTGGGAAAACTTTAGGTAATTTTTTTCATATAATTTGTATACAACATGTATACTTTGGAGTTCTCCAGGTTGTTGAGACTGAAAAACCTCCTCTAATTGGGATGTAGTTGTTGTCTCTACAACTTCTGACATCTCCAAGGACTAAAAAACCTTTTGTTTAGACAACTAAGGCCTTTCCCAGCAAGTAGAAATAACCAACAATGAAGGCTAAGGAAAATACTTTGTTTTGATATGAACAAAAAAAACAAAGTATATGGAAAGCAAAGGAACGGCTAAACAACTGAAGGTTTCAGTTCTAAGAAAACCTGCAGCTTTGATATTAATAAAGGATTTGAGGTTTCTTGTGGAGAAATTGGACCAGATCCAAGTGAGTCTATATGCAACCAGGATAACATATCTCAACTCAAAACTTTAAGGTAATAGGTTATTAGTCCTATCTATATATATAACTCACTTCATCCTTATGTCTCTTTCTAATGTGGGATTACTCCACTTGTGGATCCATCTATATCGAACTAGCTTCCCCTTAATTCATAGCTTGTTCGAAGCCATTCGAGTCACTTCGTGAATCATCCATTCATCTAACCCAAGTCCATGAATCCCTATTCATCGGACTTTACCATTACTTTGTTTGTATCCCATAGTCATCATAACTCTTGCAAATCTTCAAAACCATGCTCGTGGTGATTGTTTGAGCCCATACAAGGCCTTCTTTAGTTTACAAACAATATGAGCAGCCAATTTCTTTCCGTAACCTACTGGGACCTCGATATAAATTTCTTCTTCTAGTTCTCTATATAAAAATGCATTTTTCACATCAAATTGTTGTAATTTCTAACTATAATTAGCTGCAAGCGACAATAAAAGTCTAACAGTATCCAGTTTTGCAACTGGAGCAAAAGTTTTTGAGTAATCAATTCCATAGGTTTGAGTATATCTCATGGAACCTTGTCTTGTATCTTTCTATTGATCCATCTATTATAATTAACTGTGTACACCTACGTCTCACTAGTTTCTTCTCAGTCGGCAAATTCATCACCTCCCAAGTTTTATTTTTCTCCGATGCCTCCATCTCCATATTCATAGCTTGTTTCCATTTCTCATTGGACAAAGCCTCAGAAAAGGTGGTTAGGATGGTAATGGTGTTCAAACTAATAAGAAAGGCTTTGTGGGATGGTGAACAAGTTTTAACAGACAAATAATTTGCAAGAGGATACAATTGTCCTTTTCTGCACTATCTATTCCTTTTCTAATAACAACAGGAAAATCATAGTTATCATTACTCTCTTGAAATGCATTTTTCATTCTGTAATAAAGGATTAGTAATTGTTTGAATACTTAATTGAAAACTTTAGAAGGTTGGACACTAAAATGGAAAATTTAAGAGAGTTTCACACTTTATAATTCATTATCCCTTATATTATTATTGTAGCTGTTGTTATGTTTCTTCAAAATATGTAGTTCCTATCGAGAAAAATGTTGGTCACATGGTTGCTTTGTAGTTCTAGTTACAATCAACCATTACTGCAGAAATGTTTCTTGGCATTGTAGTTAGCTGTTTATATTTTGGGCTACTATGTTATACATTTGACATGAGTAGTGTTTAGCTGCTCCGTAGTGAGAAATAAATGCTTGTCATTTTCTGTCTATGCTTTGGCAATGGTGAAGATCACGATATAAAATGGTAGGAAGTCTAACGTGGAGTTATAATCAATGTATATCAGTGTTCAAAATGTTGGTTTAGTGAATTTGAAAATTTTTAATGCAGCAAGACGCTAAAAGCTTTCAGGGAAGGGGAAATACAAGTGGTTGTTTCTTCTGACGCTATGACTCGTGGGATGGATGTTGAAGAAGTTAGAAATGTTATTAATTATGATATGCCTGCGTATGTGAAGACATATATTCATCGAGCTGGTCGAACAGCAAGGGCAGGCCAGACTGGACGTTGCTTCACATTGTTGCGCAAACATGAGGTTGGCCTTTTATTTGGATGATATTATATATACTTCAGTAACTCGATTATTCAAGATAGTTGTTCTTATATGTATATAACTATATATAGATTCTTATTCTTGTCATATTATTTCTTATGAAAGGAGCAGCGTCTATTTTGCAAACCTACCTTGTCCCATGGTCATGCATTACATTCATAAGCAATTTTATAAAGATCCATTGAGATAGTAATTGAACCATATTGAATGCCTAGATTATTGAATGCCTAGATTGTGGTATCGAGTTGGTGGGTGTTGTTGGTCACAGCCTGATGGGCTTTGACTGCCCAAGCAAAGTTGCTGCCTTCAAATTTGTCAAATGAAATCTTATATTGCTGTTTCAATCTTCCCATCTCTT
Source organism: Erythroxylum gracilipes (assembly GCA_026413385.1). Classification (NCBI taxonomy): domain Eukaryota; kingdom Viridiplantae; phylum Streptophyta; class Magnoliopsida; order Malpighiales; family Erythroxylaceae; genus Erythroxylum; species Erythroxylum gracilipes. Next base: position 25,987,054 of record JANZLC010000003.1, read on the forward strand.
GCTTGTGCGAGTGTTTGATTTTCTTTCATTTTCAGGTCAAGCGTTTTGAGAAACTGTTACAGAAGGTTGACAACGATTCCTGTCCTGTTTACTCTATTCCTTCGAGTTGCGTTGAATCATTTCAAACGACATACATAACTGGTAATCTCATCTGCCTTGGATTTGCTTGTCAGTTCATTTGCAGTATATGAATGAGCCTTTTATTCCTTCTAATGTGTCAGCACTGGAGAAGTTGAAGGAAGCAGTTGAATCAGAAACATCCAGGAAGCTAGACAGTCGTATCAAATCTTCAAGAGGCAAGTGAGTGGAAAAAATAGACTGGAAAGTTTTGCCAGCGAAGCAAGCTGCTTGTAGCATAACATTTTGTTCCTTCCTTGTGTTGAGATTTTCACCACTGAAAAGAAACATGATTTTCTTTCCAACTCTACCAGTTGACTGCAAATTACTTATTTCGCTTATTGTTTCTGCATCATCCATTTCTCTTGGAGAACTGAAACAAGAATGAAATTGCTCTGAATCTCAAACCATCAACTAAATTTGCATCGATTATGGAAGAGCTTTTGGCTTTTTACAACATTTGAGACTACAACGGACTCTTACACGAGCATTCTGTTAATACAACTCATTAAGTGTGACCAAATCCCTTTCCGTCGATTCCCATCCATCGACTGAAAAGAACAAAAACAAGAGGTTTTTAACGACACAAAAATGTGTGCTTTGTGATCGATTGGAAAAAGAGCCCGTCCGTAGCTGTCAGTGTTCAGGCCTGAAAAAGGGATTTTTGAACCCCCCTGAGAAAGTACTTGGAATTAGTAGCAGTGGTGTTAGCAGCAGTAGCACAAATACTGCTGCAACTAGCTGAAGAAGTTGGTGACTTGGAGGAAGCAAGAGGAGAATCATTTGCAGCGGCATCCCTATCCTCCTCACTGATTGTATCCAGCATCTTTGAAGCTCTGTTCCTCATGACGCTAATGTACTGTGGCGGTGCAACTTCTGAGATAAACCTTGCTATCCGGGAAGTAGCCATATTTGTTATTTGGTGGAGCTTGTTTGGTAGTTTCAAGTTCTTTGGAAGAGAAGCTAAGACACATAGAGGACTCGATGGATGAGCATGGGCTAGAGTTGTGGGAGGGATTTATAAGGGCTTGTTTTGGCCTAAACTGGGTCATTAGTCCTTATGAACTTAGAGAAACAAATCTGTCAGCTAGTGCCGCCACTTTACTTTACGATATTAAATGCAAAGGCTTTGAGATAAGCAACCTCATCCTGGGACCATCTTCTAGTATGTGTCACACCTTGTGTGGAATATTAGATTATCTTCAAAGATACGGTTTTTGTTGTTAACATTGGCTTCCAAGTTTGCACTTTTCCGTGGTTGTACTGGGAGATGTCAGTTGCAAGCCATCTGTCAGTTGTTTGCTTCATAGAAAAAAAGGAATCTCTTGTACCTTTCTGATGACCTGCCTTGGAATCAACTTGGAAAAGTTGCTATTTGTGTTGTTCAAGTTTGATTTGAATGGCATGCTAATGGGAAATTTTCCTGGCAAACGTTGGTCTCTCAAGAGTTTGAAATAACCAAAGTTTTTAAATAGGAAGATCAATTTTTGAGCAATTCCTATTTCCTTACTTATGTGTTTGCCAAGCTATAACTTATGTTTATCATTAAAAAGTTTCTTCTTGTACCTGAAAGGGTAAAACTTCACTGTGCCGGAAAGTACCAATGGAGTTAGGACAATAGGAGTAAATTGCCGGCTATAACTATGGCTTTAGCTTGTCCATTAATCTGAAGCCACATCCGATCCAGCTAATTGACTCTCTAATATCATCTGATTCAGAGAGCAAATTAAAACCAAGACAAATTACTATGAACCGTATAGACTGGAATTAGACCAATAATGCAGTAACTCACGAGTCGCATAATCCCATATCTAAGGCGCCAAATCCTGAAATTGATGCCTTCCTAGATGCGGATGGGCCGTTTTCATTGGTCCGTTGATAATTTGATCTTACATTTAAGTGATTGGTCACCTTCATTAATTATTTCTCCATCTCAATTCCCTACGGCTACTCGGTTGCTTCTTATCCAGGGCACCAAACGGTGGTCACAGTGAGAGCACATCATGCTTAAGGACCACAGAGAAATTTCCTGAGTTCCAAAAAGGTCTTCTCTGGTGGCTCTGATTCAAAGTCTTCAAAAGGGTCCCTTTCTTTTGTTCTTTCCACTTTATTTTCCTCACATGGAGCATCTAACAAGAAGATAGTAGGACGGCAAGTACAGAGCAGTATGTGCATATGCATGGTTTAACCAAAAGGATCAGAACCCTATATATGAAGGAGAACCCTAAATCCGTCCCTGCACATTCTTGTCTATTTTGTAAATGAAAACAAGGTAGAAAGATCAACAGTCTTAAAAATAATTATGTGTATCTTAGAAAGTATAATTAGATTACAAATTATTCATTGTTAAATTATATATATATATATAATTTTTTTGAGTAAGGTTAAAATTTTATTTTTAATGAAAGTAAATTTTTAATGGGGATAATTTTTTTTAAGTGGTCTTGCCTCTCTCTCTCTCTCTACGAGTGCAAGTGTTGGTCTTGCGTTTATGTGCAAGGTGAGGTCTAGGTATTATTTCTACGTTGGTCTCTTTTAGAT
>JANZLC010000003.1:26000535-26021432 GCA_026413385.1 Erythroxylum gracilipes
AATAAAATAAATATCAGTGTGATGTTTTGTTTTGTTTGTTCTGTCTTGGGTGGCATCCATGTATCCTCCCAGGGGGTGTTTGGGTGTTACAAAAGTAGTGTTAACGTGATAACAATTTCAATTATAAGATCTGAAGTGGTGAAGTTTAATTAAACTAGAAATTTCAAGCAATGCCAACAGAAAATGAATGATTTATTGGCACAGTAAAGCATACTGAAAAGCTTGTGGGAGAATACATTGGAAGATAAGATGAGCTCAATTATGAAGAGTTATAGACATGAGCAACAAGAATCATGCATGTTTGTCTAGCAAATAAGGTCATATAATATGTTATGGAGATTACATCCCTTATAGAAATATGGATGAAGCTAGAGAGTAAATACATATCAAAATCTCTAATAATCAAATTATATATAAAGTGGAGACTATATAAGCTAAAGATGTAAGAGGGAACCTATTTAAAACCACATATCAATATGTTCAACCAAATAGTTAGTGACATGATAAGATTTAAGATGACTATTATAGATGAAGATAAATCAATAATTATGATTTATTTTTTTACCTCTTTCTTATAAACATTTAGTAACCATGGCTACATTAGGTAGGTAGACAGTTGGTCTAGAGGATATCGATGTTCCACTATTAGCTCATAACTAATAGAGACTAAACACTGATAAAAACTCATAAGTTGAGGGGCTTTAAATGAGGGATCAAAATCATGAGAGGAAACAAAGTTAAGATGACTAGTCTAAAAAGAGTTTTAGATCTAAACTTATGGCTAAAGTAACAATTCGATGTTATAAGTGCTAGTAAACTAAGCATATTTGGAGGAACTGACTAAAGAAGAAGGAGAAGAATGATAAAATTAAAACTAATTATTCATTAAGGTATGCTAATATAGTATATAATGAGGATTTTGATTACACCAACCAAAACATGCTTTGTGTTTTAATCAGCCAATTATTAAACTCATGGTTTTGGATACTAACTACTTAAATCATTTGGCACTAAATAAAGGATTAGTTTGTGTAATATACGATAAACAAATTTAGTAAGTAAGGATATAATAAAGCTTACAAAATTGTCAACATAAGACAAGTCAAGATTAAGATGTTTGATGGTGTTATTAGGATGTTGAGTAGTGTCCTATATATACTAAATTTGAGAAAGAACTTGATCTCTTTAGTCACCTTATGTACGAATAATTTTGGATACAAAATCAATGAAAACAACGTTAAGATGTTAAAGTATGCAATATTTATGTTAAAAGTATGAAGACAAGTGGAAAAATTTACAAATTGATAAGGAGCACAATAATAGGTGGAGAAACTATAATAGTTAAGTCAAAGGAAAGCAATGGTGCATTATGAAACATGATTTATATTATCTTAGTAAGCAAGTAATGATGCAACTTCTTAATAAGAACCTATTAAAGGATTTCAAATACTGGAAGCTAGGCTTCTACAAGTTTTTTACACTTGGTAAAAGGTCTAGAATAACTTTCAAGAATATAAAATTTGGAAAACAATATATGTTGAAAAAAATATTAAAAGGACATGTCAATGTTAGCAGAGAGCAATATTAGTTCCAAGATAGTAAAAACTAGAACTAGAATAACATTAAATATATGCTAAATAGGTTGAAAATTCTAATTCAAGATATAGAACAATGTTACGAAAAAAGAATTAGTTCTATATAGCCATTGAAAGGGTGAGATGTATGATTAGGCCATCAAGTAGATATAGTTGGTAAGACTCAATATTGTATTCTCTTACCATCAATAATGAGGATTCAACTACCTTTCAATGGACAATGAATAGTTAAGAGAGAGATAAATGGATAAGCAATACAATGAAGAATGTAATATTTTACAAGATTAGGGAATTGACTGCATTTGGTCAAATTTTGTTAAAAAAGGTTCACACTTTGAAAAATTTTGTTGACATGTTGACAAAGTTGGTTACCATGAAGAAGTTCAAGTATTGCTTAGACTTGATTAATGTCTAGAGGTATTAAACATAGCTAAAACCCAACCTATATAGAATATGTTTATCAAGGTAGAGATTGTTGGGTATATAGCTCATATACACATATTTACAATATTGAAGGCATTTTTTGGAGTGTGTTGTAAGAACACATTATATTTTCTAAGGTAAAGATTGTTGTAATATATATAAAGTATTTCTAGATGAATGCAGGTGTTTTTATCAACTATATGCTAAGGCAGAAGTAAAGATGAGTTAGAACACACGTATATTATTTTAACAAAAGTTATAGGACGTATTCCTTCAACGTGTGTCAAGATGTGTATTTTTTTGGACAATGAGTTACGTAGTCATTTGCCACGACATGTTTCTTTTGACAATAAATTACACAATTTGGGACGTGTTTCATATCATATTCACAATAGGAATCCTAATTTGAAAAGTCTTTTTTAATAAAATTAAATTTCTAAAAAATTCTAGAAATTATTAAAATTATGTTTAATTCAAGTTGGGTTTAGCAAGAAGAGTAAGTTATGTTAGATTATGCCTATTTAAATTTACATATAAATATACTTATAAATTTAGTCTATATATAAGAGATCTATAATCATTATTATTAATCAATAAAGTGATATCAATTACTTTTACTCGCAAATATGGACACACTAAATTAGTTGATTTCTATTAAAAATTTTCGTATTTTATATATTTATTTCTTCAATAATTTTCTACGGTTATTACACATTCTATTACGATGGAATGGGGAATTGCATGTTTATACAATTAAACTATTTATTATCTTCCATAAGCACCCTTTAACATGTAATTAAGGAGTTTGGTCCCTAAAGTCTAATCGAGCAACTAATTTTCAATATATGTTTAATCTTCAACTAATTTCTTGATAAATCAGTTCATACAGAAAAGAAGTGTAATTAATTGTCGTCTAAATCTTGTCACTATTTAGTAATAAGTGCTTACGATATAAATTGTTTCTATAAGTTAAAAAAAATGATTAAAAGACTTAACTGCTTTAAGTATAAAAATCTTAAATTATATAACTTTTCAATTCAATTTATTTTAATAATTTTTGTTGTTAAAAATTGATTAATTAATTAATTAATCAATTTTTATTAATTAATAAATTATTATAAATCAGAATAAATCAATTAATTTTCATTTAATAATTTCTTTTTAATTAAACTTTAAATTCTTTGATAAATAAACACCATCTCTTTCAATCATATTTTAAATTCTTTAATTTTATTTAATCTTTAGCCAATTTTATAACGATCATTGTACTTTTTAAACCTTTTATTTTATTGATTTAATTTTTAGTTAGACATTTAAAACATTGATTTTAAATCTTTTTTGTTATTATTGGGCACGAAGTAATATTAGGGGTGAGCATTATTCGGCCCAGCCCGATTATCCGGCTTGGCCCGAATTAATTCGGGTAATAAAATACTAAATTTTGGATAATTCGAGCCGGGCCGAATATTACCCGAATTATTTTCGGGTAGGGACGGGTAACTCCAAAAAAATTTGGGCCGACTCGATTATCCGAATTAGGTTTAAAAGAATTATGAAAATACATTTCATTATTTTTCTTGTAGAATTAACAGATTAATTGTGCTAGTTAATTGAAATATTTGGTTATATTATTAGTGAATTCAACTATTTGTTGAGATATGAGAATGTAATTCAAGTATTTAGTTATTTTGTGTAATTTTTGAAAAAGAACCAAACAAAATTTTGGGTAATTTGGGTTTTACCCAAACAAAATTTTGGATAATTTAGGTAATAAAATTTTGAGTTCGGGTCAAATAATATGAATTTTTTAAAAATAATTTGAGCTAGATCCGAACAGTAAAAATTGAATCCGAATTACTCGAATGCTCGCCCCTAACTAATACAACCTCTATATATACCAGCACTACGATGCGGAATTAATTAGCTTAGCCTAGCGAAACTGATGAAGGCCCCTTTATCCTTTTAACTTTGTCCCTCAACACAACGTTAAACCATTCTCATGGAAAGACTTCAGTCACCTCCGGCGACTTACTCACCCTCCATCCACCACCAACTCAAGATTCGAAGCCCCAATGTCTCTCCCAGGACGCCACTTTCTGCGTTGGCACCCGCTCACTTTGTGTCAATCTCTGCCAGACTTCACTTACATCAGACCCTGGAGACAATTTATGAAGAAGAAGTCGAAGAAGAATGCGTAGAGAAAGGTCAGAGTTTATCGTCGTCAGTCTTGGCAACTCAGTCGACCTGTTTCTTAGAAGTGGAAAAATCCTTTTCATCTCAAAGCCGTCCATGGGGATGTGCTTAAGCAGCAAGAATGACCTCCATATGCGTGTAGAACGTCGTTTAACGTGACCGAACACATGAGATTGTTTTAGCCAAAGCTCATGTCGTACGTTGATTTGGTTGTACTAGTTTTTTCATGTCAACTGAAGTTCTGAATTAGCAAGTTATGCCTTTGCTACCATTCACAAAACAAAAAAAAAGTGTTATGCCTTTGCTGATCAAGAAATAAGGTTTTCCTTATCTGAATTGAAGATCTTATTTCCTTATCTGAATTGAAGATCTTATAAACTGTGTGTTTACCAGGTCAAGTACAAAAAACGCGTGACTCTCTTACCTATCTCTCTTTAACAGTTCATGTACTTGCCGATAACCTGATGATGATGAAGATTCATTCCATGAAACTACTTTAAAATGTTTTTTGTTTGGGATCTGTCTTAAGAAATTTGTCCAATAACACAACAAACTAGTATTAAAAGAGAAAGAATATAATATTCGTTGGAAAAGAATAAAATTTGATCCTTTTTCTTTATTCCAAATGAAAATGACAATGCATTATCATCTCAAGTGCAAAGCAGTAAAGTGTTTATCCAAAACTTATTGCTACCCTTTCTGGTGACCTCTTTGAGAGGGATAGTCCCTTATCCTTGTCATGACATAGAACCCAATTTTTCATGAAATTTGTTACCATTCTTTGTGACGGGAAGATTACATGTTTAAGTCACTGAAATAGCCTCTTTGTAAAGTACAAAAGAAACGCTAGGTACAATTAATGATCCTCTCCTGACTCTCACAAAACAGGAAGCCTTGCCCTTGTGTATGGGGGCAGTCCTTTCTCAAGAAGGCCAAAAGATATTATACCATTTAATTATGAGAAATTGAGAACTTGCAATTATTTGGGTCATTAAACGGAATTGGTTATGTTAGAGGCCTAGTTAACCGGAACCAAAAGGTCTAGAAGTAGAAATAAAAAAAGGAAGAAGGAAAAATCAGAAGGTCTAGATCATCTAGAAGGTCATGTGGGAATTTTTAGGGAAGCAGTTATGAAACTTAAACAGGAGTTAACACTTATCCAGAAGATGGTTGAATAACTCAAAACAAGCAAAATCAAGAACAAAGCTCAAGTCTTTAATTAGCATTTATGTGCTGTCCATTTGACATTTTCAACTAACCGTGCACACGAATATATCTAACTGATACATTATATTTATGCTAAGACTTCATCCAAAATCAGAACAAGAGAAGAACATAGGAGGAGCCTCGGAAATTATTACAGGAACCCTTGTTTGTTTTCCCAACGCAAGAGTTTCTTTTGGCATAGACATGATGGACAAGGGTATGAGATACATGCATAAATTGAATGAGGTTGCTCCCCCGGTTCTGCTATCTCGTTCAAGAAGTTCTTCATGTCCAAGATTGGAAACCATTGTTGAAGAAGGAACAGAGAAGTTTCAAGTTCAAGTGGTGGTGTCAAAGACGGTTTTATTTGTCTTTCCTGTGTTTGCTTCTCTAGTCTCTTTTTTCTTGTTGCATAGGAATTTATCCAGCTAAATATTTTATTTCTAGTGTCTTCTTTTCCGTTTTGTACATCAGTTGAATCACAATCGCGAATGCAATGTACTTACTTTTATCTTAATGAAATACGGAAAGACTCTTCCAGTCTGTTCATATAACTTACTGTTACATGTTGAGAAGATTGTATTCCTTATTGTTACAGATTTCGTTATTAACATGGGAAGTTCCATACAACTCGAAACTTGAAGAATGTCTCATATATATGCATGCATATCTGAGCTCAAGCATAATGTTGATAATGAGGCGGAGGAATAGAAGAGTGTATACAGGGTTGTTCTGCACTTAATTCCTTCCACGTTTTAACAAAAAAAAGTTGAGTACTTCAAAAATGTAATTTCATTAGGTAAACTGCAATAAACTGAATGGATACGTTACAGTTATTACCAATGTTTAACAGAACTTGAAACATGAAATTAATGATCTAGAAGTGACAGTGAATTCATATATGCTTATCTCTTTATCAGTGGATTTTCCTTGTAATACCAATTACTATGTATGCTTGCTTGAACTCAAAAGACAGCAACTTTGACATGTACATAACAAAAATGGATGAGCCTGGAGCTCTATAATCTGTTTTCATATGTTTCTCTTCTCAATTTGGGACTTTCGTGCATAATATATTAAATGACCTTCCATTGATGTTGCCTTCTCTAATGGTGATTCATCGAATTGCTCTTCTCTTATCAATCATGTGTAGATTTTATTTCAACCAGTTTCCTAAAAGTTGATGTATTTTTTTCAACTTATCTATAAAATTGAGGGCTTGAATATACGTGGAGGAGGAAGGTGCCAATGCCACTTAAGAAAAACAGTTCATTGCATTAACTATTTGTCATAAGCAAGACGTCTAGAACTATGGAATAAAAGTCGCCAACAAAAGATCCAAAGAGTTCGGTTACGGTCTAATCATAGGCTAAGAACTCGTCAACTTAGCTATTTGTGGGCCAACTACCTGCTTCAACATCTCCAGCAATCATCTACTTCCCTCCCTATAGATATGGACGACCCTCTTCCCTTCGCTCTTATACATTATTCAAACAACACCTCACGTTAAAAACCGGTTCTACATCCCAGAAAGCAGAAATAATATGGTGAAGGAGGTGAGTCACATGCAACTCCTAGGAGAAGTGGCACCATCCCTTTTCGTATCTCGTCATAGATGTTCAAGTTGTCCTAAGTTGGAGACAATTATTGAAGAAATACCTCATCAAAACCAAAGCTTTGAGGTTTTGCCAAAGAGGGTCTTGTTTTTACTTCCTGTACTACTTTCTTTTGCCTCGTATTTCTTGTTGTATAGACATGTTTCAGGAAAAACATCACTGCAATATGACGGAAACACTCAACTGTTTTAGCCTTTTAGGTGAAATTAACTTGATTTCTATAAAACGTGGATTGTATACTTCCATAGTCCATCAATTGTGTTCCTCTCTTATTGTCCCTTTAATTAAGTTATTTCAAGCCCATGATAACACGGTGCAAATCTTTATATATCTAATGATCAACCATTTCTGGAGGTATCTATAGATTTTCCATGCATGAAATTTCTATAAGACGCCGAATTTATACAACTCAAAGATTCTAAAAAAGGGAAAAACAAAATCACAGAGGTAAGTGTTTTTGAAAATGTTGGTTGAAATGGATTAAATTTAACTTCCTAATTCCTATACTTCAAGAACATTATTCAATTTCCAATGAAACAATTAACAAGGGAATTGTTCATTTCCTGCATTAAAATATTCTCGGTGACCATTATATTCTATAACGGAAGTCGTCTCCTCTAGCTTCCTTCTAATTAAACGACCAGAAGATGTACATATGGACGATTATACAAAGTCTCTATAACTGAACTGGACTGCTATGTTGTGGTTTCTTGCTAAATTCTTAGCATATTCGTTACAGAATCCATTGAGAAAAGTTCCTAGCAAGCACGATGTATTCCTTTTAGTCCCTAAAGACGACTGAACATTCGATGCACAGTCAACTATGAGAAGTTAGGAGAGATTTGAAATTTCACGGAATGTTAAGGACTAGTAGAATTAAAAGATAACGGGCAGTCTTTCGTTCCAACAAAAAGAATAAAAAAGCTAAGAGAGCACAGGCAGTCTCAGTTAAGGTTCATTAGCAGTATCTTACATGTGCTTAATCAGAATCATAGTTCATAAAAGGTTGGACCTTTCCACATATTCTTCAAGATGGTGTCTTGTGAGTTGTTTTCAAAAACTGAAAAACATAATTTAGGTTTGTACCAGAATTTGTACAACTGCAGTAAGACTCTTCTATCTCGGTACAAGGAAGGCAATAATGGAAACTGTTATGTTCCATTATTAACCTTGCATGTTGTTTGAAGAAGAATATGTTCATTATCAATAACTTATCTTTGACTGCTTATCCAAACTTTGTTGTCCAAGATTAGTATTTAACGTCCTCTAAAGCAATTCCTTTTCGGTGGATAACCCTTCTAGATTGCCCAGTCGCCCTAACACAGTAACCCTGTAACCATTTGGCTTTTCACTCTCCAATTAAGGGCTAAAACCATTTTTAAGCATTGGTTGTCTGGTATTTCATGACCAACTAACTAGTCATTTCTTTTCTCCCTATATATGTGAGCACTCATGCACCTTCCCTAAGCCATCTTTCAATTCACAGCTTTTTACTGTCCTCCATTTTCCTTTCAAGCCAATTTCCTGCACTGCATTATCTAAAAGTAATCATCAAAGATTCTGTTCAATTGGAGAAGATGGTGAGGGGGGCAAGGAAAATGTATCACTCGGGAGAAGTTGCACCAGCTCTTCTAATATCACCTCAAAGACGTTCAAGTTCTCCCAAATTGGAGACAATTGCAGAAGAAGGAGTGGAGAGGTTTCAAAATTTTCCTAACAGGGTGTTGATTTTTGTTCCTGTTTGTGCTTTCAGTGGCCTCTTGCTTGCTGCTTGTTTCCAATGATCAGAAGAATGTACTCAGATGATTTCTTTCTACTTTTCTTTTGTTATTGGGAATGGATAAAACATAGTACTAGCTTAATTTCCTCTGTTACCAACAGAATAAACTAAACTGTGAAACCTAATATTTCTGATAGTATCTTAGTATTGTAAGCGTACCTTTTGACACACAATTACGATCGATTCGAATAAGTCCTAGCGCAGAATGATGCCTGGATTTCAAGTAGTCAATTACTTGGAAGGTTTTGTTTGTGAGGAATACTTGGCATAGGTAAAGCAGCTTCTTCATCTAGCTGACAATAGAATGATCTTGTCATATGAAAAACACTTAGTTTTACGAGAAGCTAGCAACTTTTTTTGTATGGTGCAAATTTCTATAAACACTTGGTTTCCAAAATGATTGATGCATGTCAATCAGTTGATCATCCATTCAGAGACAAACAAGTAAATTAAGAGCCTCAAAACCACATAGTTAGCCATGTTCTTTTACCTTTGATAGAAGTTTTTAGTTCTTTCTGCTGCATAATGGCCTGATAACAGAATTATCATCATGGTTTCAGTATTTTTGGCATCAGTCTTATGATTCATCCAAACATGGAACCAGAAGTTAAAGATAATTATGAAGAAATGTTCCAATTCAGAGATCAAGTACCGAAAAGGAAGAGAAATTTTTTTTGGTAAAAAGGAAGAGAAATTTTGAGATACTAGAAACTAATATTTGCAAAAGCCACGTTGGAAAAGCAAAAATTTTTACTAATCTTCAAACCATTCCACCACAGAAATCAGTACAATTCCACCACAGAAATCAGTACAAAGCTTTGGGAGATCCCTAAGCCTACACCGTCGGCATAATATTGATATTTTCCTTTTCTCTCCATTTCCAATCTTACAATACACAAATGAAGACTTTCACAATCCTCTGATGAATCAAATTAAGCCATTCCCACCATGACCAGATCTTTGTATAACGAGAAAAATATAGCCAAAGACAAGACTAGTGGAAGAACGAACAATCCTCTCTTACGAGCAACTTCAATATTTTGAGAACTGTCCTCTTCTATGATGGTCTCCAACCTTGGATTGCTAGAAGACCTTCTGTGAGATACGTAAAGGGCTGGTGCTACTTCACCGAAAGCGTGGATTTTTCTCACCTCCCTCCTCATCTGCAAAATCCCAAAAAGAGTTGTAATATGATGACTCCAAAGTTTCTGTAATCCAAAGTTGGGCACTTTGAGGGAGGAGAAGGTGAGTGGAAGAGGAAGTTTGAGCCTTGGGTAGTGAAAGACGAAGGCAATGGATTCAGAGAGAGAGCAGGAACGGTCTGTGGCGGGTGAAGATAAGAGTGGCTGTGATGAAAGATACATATATATACAAGAAGTTGAGTCCAAAAGAGGACAAATTGGCTAAAACAAAGGAACGAACCAGGAAAGGCCATGGAAAGTGTGGCGTTGGCAAGGTTTCTAGAATAAATTGACAATATTGACGGTGGATTCGCGAGATTGAAGGTTTGAACGTGTGCACTTCATTGATTGGACAGGGAGCTGTATATTTTAAGAACGTGCTTTTGACCATTCCATAATTGGAGCAGGTATTATAAGGATATTCATAGCAACAGGCGGCCCAAAGGCCTAAGCCTTGAATAATACAAGAAAACGTTTCAGGGTATGGAAAACGAGTTTTGTTAAGCACGGGAGGAAGTGTGAAGAACGCGACTGCCGCACAAAGGAAATGGACAAGCCGAGTGGGTTCCAATCACCAACCAGATCTTTTATCTCTTTCCCTAGTATCTAATCTCTGAACTTTGGAAGAATTGGCACATTATGTATCCTTATGTAATTCCTTAACACGGAGATAGCCTAACTGAGTTGGTAATTGGCATTCATGTTAAACAAAAGGTTTGTGCTGTTCGTTGAGTGATTTTTGCCACAAATAAGGAATTAACTCGGCCTTTCTCACACAATCTAATGTGCCCTTTACGCCAAAGGTAATAGAAAAATATATTTTGTGGTCTTTTTCATGCGAATTGCACATGCAGATACTTTGATTAGGTAGCTAGCTCATCTTTTCAATTCTGATTAGCTACGTCCTGAATTAACAGTTTTATTATATAGAATTAGATAATCAACAGCAATCTAGGAAACAAGCAAGCATGAATCATCATTCTTCAAGTATTGCGCGAGATATACATATGAGCTGCAGCAGTAAATGCAAATAAAGGTCACTTATGATGTGATGACCAGAGGCCATCTAGCTCACCCAATCAATATTCCACTAAGTTTCATCAACTGCAATTACCAATTACGATATTCACTGCCACCACGACGCAAGCAACCCTACTATCCAACATTCCAACAATTACACCTAAACGCTGTCTTCCCTTCTAACTGGAAGACAAAAGTGAATACAAAATCTGTAACCAGTAAACATTGTAAATACACCACCAGCATCTGTCCAAACTTCCTCTTCACTAGTCCCCGAAGCTCAAACGGCTTCAGAATTCCCTGGAATACGTTACATAATTTGATAGTCTACAACCAGATGTTGTCGGATTACTTCCCTCAAGGAGTTAAACTCCTGGAATGCACTTCTACAGAAACATCTTGGCATACATGTGAATGGCTTAAGTTAGCAATTGGAGGCTTCTTTCAGAGTTGCCATAATCTCTGGGTAATAAAACCTAGCAATACTAGCTGCAACAGTCAACAGGATATATACTCAGCACTGTGTCACAGTAGCTCTCCAAAATGTACCTCTAGGTCAGGAAGTTTTATACATGAACATGTAAGATTGATCGGACATAACACCACCTTCTTCAACTAGAAGTGCCTTTTCTATTCCAGGATATGTATGCTGTGTCTCCATATGGTCTGAAAACAAAATGCATCATAGGTGGACTGCAGAGTTTTAGTAGCAGCTAAAAAATAAGTTTGGTGTGCATGATAGATCCAATAAAATAAGCATTTTGCACAAATATATTTTCAAAGAAAGTCAGTGGGTAAACTGAATTACACCAGTCACCACAGTTCCGAAACTAAACACCGCAATCTCAAAAAAGAAAATTACAATGGTGTTCTATATGAAAAGTATAGGATGGTTCGTTATTGTTCTTTTTATCTTTTTTTTAGACATACCGTAGGTGGAAGTTACGCCACAAGAAATTCAACAATCACCAGCCTGAAAATTGCTTAAAGTAATGTTTCAACATTCGGTTGTGTTGGCAAATAAACATGCAGATTTTGAGTCATATTTGCACAAATCCATTACCTTGGATTATTAACGTGTAGCAATATGAAAGCAATTGCAATGACCATAGAAGAAGAACCAATAAAAATGCAGGCAACACCAAGGAAGTCATTCCTCCCTCCCAACCAACTTGATGTTGAAATAACAAGTTTCTTTTTTCCCCCAAAGCTGTATGCATTATAGTTATTCGTCAGCTTGACAACAATGACATCATCTTCTTCTAAATCCTCTTCAATTCTCCCATATAACTTCCGGAAGCTTGGAAGGGCAGCAGTCCGCATCCATACAATCAGATCTTCTTGATTGCTTAACTGTTAAAAACAATCAACCAAAAACCAAAGGCATGAAAAGGAAAGAAATAAAATAATAGATGAGAAATCAATACTTTTTCAGCAGTATCTATAGAAACAGTTATCGCCGGGTAGACAGCTCTTAAAAGAATTGAAGGGCATGCAGGCATGGTAGAGGGTGTTTCATCAAGACAACTCACAAAATACCACTGAAGAGCATAATAGATTCAATAAACAATAGTGTAAATACAATGAAATAGGCATGAGTGTTGAGCCAAGCAAATACAGAGTCCTGGTCTCCTAGAGGGAATTTGAAATCTATTTTGGGGCTATTATCTCTTAAGACAGAGTGGGCATTCAAAGACAAAAGAAAGTGAAAACTTGTTCCAAGGTAATGTCTTTTGGATGTTGCGGCCATTAAGTTGTTATGAACTTATTAACAGATTTGTTTTTTTCAAATTATATCAAGTGCAATAATGTCATGTCCCAGTCCATTAACACTTACGGGAACATCTTGATCCAGCTTTCCACCACCTATCAGAGTCCCATTCTGGAAATTGAAGGGATATACTTGCTTTCCAAATTTGTGATCACGGTCACTTTTCCATGCAATGTTTTTCCTGTTGATCCTTAATTCTACACCACCACGAACAAATGTATATGTGTCATTAAATAAGCTCCACGCTATCAACCCACAAGGGACGATAGGTAGGCCATTATTAGATTGCTGGGGTTCACAGGAGCTTGTGTGGTTGTACTTCAGCCCATGCAAGAGCTGCTGATCACTTCTGCTCTTTACGTATCTGAAAAAGATTCAGAAGTTTTTAATGTCCAAATATGCTGGGAATGACACTCAGAAATTGCATATCGTAAATGTGATAAAAAACAGGAAACAAAATTTTCACAGGAAACAGTATTAGGATCAAAAAAAAAATTCAAATCAAATATGGTCTTAATATACCCCAGCTGAAATTTCCCCAATAGTTTGCTTCAATGAAAATGAGGTGTTATTAGCCCACCCAACACTTTTATCAACAGTACATAAAACTGAAGGAACAAAACTAAAACTTCTTAACCAAATTAAGGCAATACACTGACTACTACACATGAAATAAAGACAAAAACTCACCTACGGTGGTTTTGATAGAAATTATCAAGCTGATAGTATATGTATATTGGAGCTTTCATATATTTGGTCACCTGCATGACAAATCATGTAAAGCAAAAGTATCAATACTGAAATTTTCTTCATAACAGCTGCTGTTGAGAGGTTTATGAACATCACCATCAAAGGCTACTTTTAATTGAAGAGAAAGATTAAGCAACACATTCCAGCTAGATATCCTTATACTTCAAAGACAACTGATTCAAGAACAACTTGTAGAGAATCAATATGAGATAAAGGCAACGCCAACAAAAAGCATCACCTTCAACTGCCGAGAACAATTTTTGGAAATTGAGTCATCTTTTATATAAGAAACTTTGTTGCCTTTAAAGGCCTCAGGTACACATTCTGCATCATAGCGATCAACAATCTCAATGACCTAGAAACCAACACAACGTTAATATTCTGCCCAAAAATTTTATAGCAAGAAAAGAGGAGACATCTTTTTAAGAAATTATTAAGCAAAAATGCTACTCACACTACGGGAAAGTCGAAGAGTGATGAGCCCAACAGGAACGAATGTAAAACCCATCAACAAAAATATAGATACAACCTACCAAACAAACACTTCATCAAGATAAATAAACAAAGGATATTTGCTAATGAGAAGATTGAGATAAACTTTTTTTTTTAAAAAAAAGACTATCCTCGGCCAAAAACATCAGTTGTAGGGTATTTGCACTTACCCATGCTGGTGTAAGGACAGGTTTACAAGCTGGAAGGCTTTGTTGGGTAAACTGGTAGAAAGCTGACAACAAAACAAGACAAAATTGATGGCCACAATCATATAATTATACCCAATACGAAGTAAAAGTGAAAGCAATGAAAGTGCTGACGCCAATTACTTCTACTTCGTCCTGTATGTATCGGAATTGTGCGAACTCCGGTGGAATCAGATGAAGTACTTCCACCATCCAAATCCATTAATGAAATCTCTTCAGTAGCACCAAGATACCCCCAATTTACAAGATTTCAAAATCAACACTGCATTTCCAGCAACGGTGTCTTCATTTTACAATCCTAAATCACACAGGAACAACATAAGCACATAATTCAAATAAATCTAAAAGAATATCTTCAAAACTATTCTTTACAAGCTCTAAGCAGTTATTATCAAGGTTCTGATCATTGGAACTCCCATATTACGAACTATATGAAAGCAAGATGAAAAGGGTCACTCTGACTAAGCTAGCTCTAAGGCAAATTCATGTAAAGTCGTGATTTTCCTACGAAAGGAAACAGAGGGAAGCAGTATGGAGAACTGTACCAAGAAAACGATGCAGGAACTGTTTTCACAGCGACTCTCCTGTTCTTCAGAGTGTTTACCAGCAAAAAAAATATAGATTGATGGATGGAAGCAAAAGGGATCGAAGGCAGAGATTAGGAATTGAAATGGAAAGATGAAGCACAACAACCGTAAGAAGACAAAGAGGAAGGTGAGAAGCGAAGCGAGGGATTGTCTCTGCCCAGAATTTTGGAATCTTATTGGCTTTGTTTGGTAAAGGTTCCTCTTTCCTTTTCCATTTTTAACATAATATTAATGGTTTAAAGTTTAAATAAAATTAAACATGTCAAAGCAACCTTTTCTTCCATTGTTTTACAGTAAGGTAGAGTCCTTCATTACCGTCTTTACTGCTATCCATATTTTGATAATAAAGACTATAATTTTCATAAAGAGAAGAAAGATTCTTGTATATCGTACCTTTGTTAAATTTATTACAAAAGGATGTTACCATGATATCATTCAAAACCTCCTGACATTATTCTTCGTTAAATAACAACATTTTTAAAGTGTTCGTATTACATGGCACACCACGTACGAAATGTAAGAAACCACATTATGTGGATTGAATCATAAAGATGGAATAAAAAGAGAGATTGTGGCCTTGGTATATTGCTCATCTATACACTTACATGATCCTTTTTCAATAAAATCTCACACAACGTACGCACGAGAGACCACTATCAAAATCAAAACCATAGCCACGACCACCATGTTTCTTTCTTCTTCCATTACGTATATATATTCACTTTTCCAATTTATACATGTCTTAACATTCCCACTTACCTTTTGTGCTCCAAATCCACCTGAAATATCCGGAACTTGTTGCTCTTCCTTAGTGCCTCTTTCTTCTTGCTTTCTATGATCTGGTTACTTCTTGTTTAAGTTTAACTCGGTATCCAATACATGTCTAAGTTACACAATGCCAGGAGTTGCGTGATTGCAACCAAAACTTTGTTACATGGTAGCCATGTCCGCTTTGTTGGGATTGTTCCAAAACATTGATAACATTATTATGCAATGTCCATCGTTTTTATTACACTTTATTATCATAACGTTAATAACGTTTTTTAAATTCATATTTTCAATTATCATTGTTATTGTACCCCCAACGTTCTTATTTTTTTAGTATATATATATATATATATATATACCTACTGTGTATTGGTTTTTTCAATACACAGATGCACAACGCTGCACTCTACTCTCTACCTTCGTTAACTACACACCCCTCCCTCCTTTTCTCCATATATAAAGAGGTGCAGAAGAAGCTTATAACATCTTAAAACATCATTCTTCTTGTCTCAAGGCGGAGATAGATTCACCATTGGAGAACCAAATGACATAATACATACATATCTTCTTCAAATATGCTCTCTTCTTGTTTTTTTTGCTTAATTCTTGGAGATAGTTCCTACTCCGCCTTTTGGAGTGCATTGAAGCTGGTGGAGAAGGCGTTAGCCCTAGGGTCAGATCCCGTTGTCCTGTTGCACTGTAGAGGGGAAATTTTCAACTTAGGGTGGTGATTTTTCAAGACATCTTGCGTTCAGATAAGTCATTCCAATTTTATTTTTCTGCTATTTTTGCCAACAATCTAAGTCGAAAAATTATTGCAATGCTACTGTTATTCAGAACAATTATTTGTTGCGTTACTATTGTTGTCAGAAATTGTGTTGTTTTGCTTGCTCTTTATCGGGATATTTTCTATTCTTGTTATTGTTTCCAAAATTTCTACTTTTGTTGGAAATTACTACGTTCTAGCTGCTATGTTAGTCGAAATACCAATTGCTCTTGCTATTGTTCTCTTCGTATTATTTGATTATTTCGTGTGAGACATCTTTGCTTTCGAATTTAATATGTCGTCTGCGAATGAGACTAACGTAGGTTCTGCACTTACTGGTCCCCACATCGATTATGCCCCTATCACTGTAGCCTAGAGGATTAAACCTGACTGAACTAAATTAGAGCCTCTAGATTAGAGAAATTTTAAACGATGGTATGAGAAAATTCTATTTTACTTTTTAACCATACAAAATCGATTATGTACTGTTTCAAGAAATTCCTAGTAACAATTCCGACCCTAAAACAACTAAGGATAATCGTACTGTTAGGGGAGTGTTGCTCAATCATATGATAAACCCATTGTTTGATATCTACTACAAGTACAAAACTGCCAAGGAAATTTGGGATGCTTTAGAAGTGAAATATGAGATGGATGATGTCGGTACCAAGAAATATGTCATTGCTAAGTAGTTAAAATTTACTGTTGTTGATGATAAGCCCATAATTACATGAGTATGAAAACCTAGTTGCTGAAATCCTTGCTGAGGGTATGAACATGTGAGCTGTTTCAAGCTAATGCCTTTATTGAGAAACTACCTGTCTCATGGAATGAGTATAAAAATCAGTTGAGGCATAAGAAGAAAGACTTGAAGCTTCAGGAGTTGATAGGGTATATAAATATTAAGGATGCCAATCGTACGGAAGATAAGACCAAATCACTCACCCTTGTCCATACTGTTAAGGCTAATGTGATAGAACATAGAAATGCAAATAACTTCAATAAGAATAGTGGACAAAACAAGTCTTTCAACAACAACAAGCAGGATCAGTTTAAGTGCAAAAGGATTGATGGTGACTGTTGGTGGTGCCATAAGCCAGGCCATCCTGCTACTCTTCACCAAGCTAGAATCAATCATGAGAAGAAGGGCTAATGACAAAAACCACGACAGTTTGAGAAAGGAAACCAAAAGTGTTATCAACGAGGTAACCAGAAGAATTTTGATAAGCCTCAAGCTAATATGGTCGAAGCTGGTGATGATGAGGAGATCATTACTGCTGTGGTTTCCGAAGTGAACCTTGCTGAAAATTTGGTTAAGTGGATCGTTAATACAGGAGTCACACGCCACATCTGTACCAACAAGGATCTGTTCAAGGAGTTGAATGATGTTGTTGATGGTGAATTCGTATACATGGGCAAATCCATTAGAGTTCCTGTCCAAGGAGTTGGGAAAGTCACTCTTAAACTCACTTCTGGAAAAGTGTTGGTGTTAGAAAATGTTTTAATTGTTCCCGACGTTCGTAGAAACTTGATTTTTGGTGCATTACTTAATAAAGCTGGTGTCAAACTTACTTTTGACTCTGATAAGCTAATTCTTACTAAGAATGAAAACTTTGTTAGTAAAGGATTTTGTAATGGGTGTTTATTTGTACTTGACTTTAAAATGAATGCATCTACTTCTTCTACTTATATTTTTGAGTCTCTAGACCTATGACACTCTATACTTGGGCATGTGAATATAAGGTCAATTAAGATGATGCAAAGCTTAAACTTATTACCTATCTAGATCACTAATGAAATGGAAAAATGTCAAATTTGTGTTGAGGCTAAACACTTTAAGAAACTTTTTAAGTTAGTGACCGAGAGAGAGTCACAATTGTTGGATTTGGCGCATAAAGATTTAGGTGGTTTTAAGAATAATGTGAGTAAAGGAGGCAAGAGATCTTATATTACTTTTGTGAATGATTGTTCTCGATTTACTTATTGAAAAATAAAAGTGATGTAGAGGAAGTGTTTATGAAATACAAAGCTGAGGTTGAAAACCAATTAAAAAGGAAAATTAAGAGATTAAGGTCTATTCGAGGTGGTGAGTATAGTTCTAATTTCCTTGTTGATTATTGTGGAAAGGTTGGGATTATTCATGAGCTTACAGTCCCTTGTACACCTGAACAAAATGGAATAGCCGAGAGAAAAAAATTGAACACTTAATAACATGATAAA
Organism: Erythroxylum gracilipes; assembly: GCA_026413385.1. Lineage (NCBI taxonomy): Eukaryota > Viridiplantae > Streptophyta > Magnoliopsida > Malpighiales > Erythroxylaceae > Erythroxylum > Erythroxylum gracilipes. The sequence continues at coordinate 26,019,110 of JANZLC010000003.1, forward strand.
TGCAATGTTGTTTTCCTTAGGATTATTGGATTTTATGTGGGGGGAAGCTATTCTTTCAGCTTGTTATGTTCTAAATAGAGTCCTTCATAAGAAACTATATCAAACCCCTTATGAAATTTGGAAAGATTATCCACCTAACTTGCATTTTTTGAAAGTGTAGGAGTATCTTGCTAAGGTTGCTCTACCTGAACATAAGAGGAAGAAAATTAGGCCTAAGACCATTGATTCAATTTTTATGGGATATGCCTCTAATAGTGTTGCCTATAGATTTATGGTTAAGGAAGAGGGATCTAACACTTATGGGCCAATTATGGAGTCAAGAGATGTAGTATTCTTTGAGGATATATTTCCTATAAAAGTGAGTGTGCAAGTTCCTAGATAGTCTGTCCTTAGTTCCTCTACTAATGATGACATAAAGGAAGAGGAAAATATTGAACTAAGGAGAAGCAAAAGAGCTAGAGTACCCACTAGTTTTGGTTCTAACTTTATTACTTCTTTTGTGGTGAAAAAACTTGAGGAGATAGATGACGATTTTGTGGTGACTTATATTATTAAGGAAGATCCCAAAATTTATAAGGAAGCAATGAGATTTGTGGATGCTACATTTTGGAAGGAAGTCATAGATAGTGAGTCAATCATGTCTCATAAAACTTGGGTTTTAGTTGATCTATCTCGAAGGTGTAAGCCTTTGGAGTGTAAGTGGATTTTCAAAAAGAAATTGAGACCTGAAGGAACCATTGAGAGGTTTAAGGCAAGACTTGTGATTAAAAGCTTTTAAAAAAGGAAGGATTGGAAATTTTTGATACTTACTCTCCTGTTACTAAAATTGCATTTATAAGGATGTTGTTTGTTATTGCTTCGGTATTTAAGCTTTATGTGCCCCAAATGAATGTTAAGACAACTTTCTTGAATGGTGATCTAGATGAAGGAATTTATATTGTCCAGCCCGAGGGGTTCAAAGTGCTTGGTTAAGAACAAAAGGTGCGTAAGTTGGTTAAGTCTTTATATGGACTTAAATAAGCTCTTAAACAGTGGCATGAGAAATTTGAAAGTGAGATTTTCAAACATGGTTTCACCTCTTATTATGTTGATTCTTACATTTACGTGAACTCTGACATCAATGGTTATGTGATCATAACTCTTTATGCAGATGATATTCTTATTTTTGGTACTAGTTTATCTGTCATTGATATTACCAAGAGCTTGCTAAATTCTTCCTTTGATATGAAAGATCTTAGACCTGTGGACTTTATTTTGGGAGTTAAAGTTGATAGGATAGAAAATTTTGAAGAAGTTTGGTTACGATGATGTTGATCCAATCAAGACTCCCAATGATGCTAGTGTTGCTTTAAAGAAAAATTTTGGTGATAGTGTGAACCAAGCTAAGTATGCTAAAAATCTTGGTAGTGTGATGTACTTGTTGAACTATTCTCATCCTAATATTGCATACTATGTGAGTAAACTTAGTAGTTATACTCATAATCCTAGTCAAGAGTATTGGAATGCATTGATTCGTTTGTTAAGATATTTGAAAGGTACTATGCATTATGAATTATCTTTTGGAGGTCATTCTCCTGTATTGGAGGCGTATTCTGATGCTAACATGGTTACGGAGAGTGATGATATACATTCTATCTGTGTTTGTGATTTTACCTTGGCAGGAGTTGCAGTGTCTTGGAAATCATCTAAGCTAACCTATATTGTGAGATCAATAATGGAGGTTAAGTTTATGGCTTTGAAGCTGGCAGGACAGGAAGCTGAGTAGCTAAGGAATCTCTTAGTAGATATCCTGCTTTGGGAAAAACTAATTCCTTATGTGTTTTCCTTCATTGTGATTGGCAGGTTGTCATTAATGTTTCCAAGAACAAGGCATATAATGGCAAAATTAGACCTAGTAGATTGAGACATAAGATTGTTTGTACTTTAATTAGACATGGTGTAATTTCTCTAGATTATGTCAAGTCAGAGAGAAACTTAGTGGATCCATTTATAGACACTTTGAGTAGGAAACTAGTTTCAGAGCATGCTAAAGGGATGAGGTTAAGCCCAATTGTATAGTAATCTCATGATGGATACCTGTCTTAGGAAACCAAGTTCAATGGGTTAAATGAAGTTATGTAGAGACTACTTACTTGTACATTGTCTGTAGAAAATACTGAGATACATTTAGTTGTTGAATTGCGTCCCTAACATGGTTTTACTGCGTTTGATGAGGTTGGGTTATTTAATCCTTAATGAGTTCCATAGCCCAAGTTTGGGTGGCTACCACCATTATGACAGAAGGCTCGTATATGGCCCACGATCGTGATTTGTAGGGCCACGG
>JANZLC010000003.1:26021532-26034263 GCA_026413385.1 Erythroxylum gracilipes
TTATATATGTAATTTTCATACTTATTTAATGAATTATTATTTTATATTTTCAGTGGGCCTCAAGGAATTTTTTAAAACTATTATCTTATGCATTTAACGAGGTTATTATTTTATCTCATTAGCCCAAGTTGGAACCAGAGAAAATTATTATTTAATCGAGATTATTAATTTATCGAGGTTTTACTGTAGTTCACCTGGTTGTTCTTCAATTTTTCTCCTAAATTATTACAATTTGTTTATCAAGATTTGGATCAAGTGGGGGATTGTTGGTATTGTTCCAAAACATTGATAACATTATTATGCAACGTCCATCATTTTTTTACACTTTATTTCCATAACGTTAATAACGTTCCTTACATTCATGTTTTTTAATTGCCGTTGTTATTATACCCCAACGTTCTTATTTTTCATTATATATATACCTACTGTGTGTTGGTTTTTCAATACATAGATGCACAATTCTACACACTACTCTTTACCTTCGTTAACCACACACCTCTCCCTCCTTCTCTCTATATATAAAGAGGTGCAAAAGAAGCTTATAACATCTTTAAACATCATTCTTCTTGTCTCAAAGCTAGCGTAAATGAGATAAATTCGCCATTGGAGAACCAAACGACATAACAAACACCCATCTTCTTCAAATATGCTCTCTTCTTGGTTCTTCTGCTTAATTCTTAAAGACAGTTCTTACTCCACCCTTTGGAGTGCACTAAAGATAGTGGAGAAGGCGTTAAACCTGAGGTCAGATCTCGTTGTCTTATTGCATCATAGAGGGGGAATTTCTGACTCAGGGTAGTGATTTTTCACGACGCCTTGCATTCAGATAAGCCGTTCCAATTTTTTTGGTCTATTTTTGCTAACACGCTTTACCTTCTGACAACAATAACCCTTTCGATCTCCTCTTACTTGTTGGCAATGATTGTCTCTTCTTATTGTTTAGGTAAAAGAATTTGTTTGTATTAAAAAAGTATTATAATGAACAATTGTAGTAACTATATAAAAATAAATTGAGGATTAAGAAGGTTCTGACTATTGCACCTAATTACTAGAAGAAGTTAAAGGTGGTGCCCTATAGGTCGACATATGGTCAGAATTGCCATAAGAGTTGTTACATTCAAGATGCTTTGTTAACTGTTTGTGTTAGCTGATGTATGGATAATTAAAAGGTTAAATTTTATTTAGATAATTGGGTTATTCTTATTCTCTTATATTCATTTGTTCATTTATATAAGTGTTGAGCTCCCCTTTTATGCGTTTAAAAAGGTTGATAAGATTACCAAACTGGTGGTCAAACAAGGTTTTAGGGAGGCTTTGATTCAATTCATTGATTATATTCTTGAAGTGGTCATTAATTTTATCGCCCAAGTTCCACCCATAGTGTGCTATGCAACACCAACACTTTTAAAGACAATATGGTTTTGTAATGCCCTATTAGTTTTTTAAATAAAAATGACCTTAGGTGTTGTAGGTGATAACTAATGAAAAAATATAAAGCTAAATGATAGTTTACAAAAGTGAACAAAGGTATAAATTATTAGGGATTCAATACAATTAGCCTTACTTTTATCAAACCAAATAAGGTCATAACCTATAATTTTGAAAACAAAAAAAAATATTGCAACTAATATATTTACTTTTGTTAATATTACTAGCTCTATTACAATGAAAATAATTAATATATGAAAAATAAAGTTCAATAGAATGGAAAAGTGAGCAAAGGAGCTAACTGAACAAATTAAAAATTAAAAGATAAAGAAAATGAATAAGTGGTATACAAATGCAACTTTCAAAGGAATTTAAGTGAAGAAATAAAAATAACAAGGAATCAAGCACATTAAGATTGAAATAAAATATTATAATTATTTTTATAATCCTATCTTGGACATTTTAATGAATTAGGGGTTCAATCATTGTGTGATTATTTTTTATAAGACATAATGTATAAATCCTTTTATAATCAAGAGAATATTTGTTTTGATCTTTAAAATTTTGTAGGAAACTTTTGTAATGATTTTGAATCATGTTTTAATCGAAGGAGTATATTTTTATCTTTGAAAAGACTTGGGAATTGAAGTTTTCAACTTGGTTTTTAATTATGTTTGGCTAGCCAAATAAAGGAGAAAAAAGTTACATAATGGGTGTTGTTTATTAGGCTAGGGAATAAGCTAGTTGAAGGTAGGTGTCTCTAGAAACTAGTTGTAGTAATAGCTAGTTTATGTGTCTAACTACCATTTACGTTAGTTTTGGTTATAAATAGATTACAAATAAGTTACAGGAAGAACTTTTTGACATATTAAAGAGTTGCTAAGAGCGTTAAGAGGCTAGAGAGTGCATGTTGAGACTTTGAACATCAGTGTGAGCAAGTAGGGGAGGTTTTAAGCTATATATGATTGTGCAATTATGAAAATTAGGGACATTATTTGTGTACATTTTGTAAGGATTCCTTTTAAACTTAAAAAAGATTTGTAAAGGATTTTCTTCACTTATGACATAACAAGACTTTTGTAAGGGTTCTTCTTTATCCATGAAAAAGAAGATATTATATGAAAGGTTCATTTCATCCGTTAAAGGAAAAAGGTAGTGAATTCCCATGTGGAGTTTAGAGAGTGGACATAGGCCAGATGTTATTTAGTCCAACCACTATAAATGTCTCTCTGTCCTTATTATCTTTTATTATTATTATTATGTTTTTTATGATTGGCTTATATGAATTTTTCATATAATCATTTATTAGAATATTCAGTTCATTCATTAGTTTAAAATAGATTAAAAAATCAAACACAATTAAGCCCCTCTCTTATATGGCTTCTAAGAGCCAACAATTGAGATTAGAGTGAGTTTCATTCATTATGTATAAATTTTTAGCAAAAATTTCGTAAAGCTCACTACGAAAAAATTTGATTCTATTTTTAGCTATGAGGACCAAGATATCAATATTACACTATTTCTCAATGGAAATGATTACTTATTTATGAGAACTAGGATGAAAGTCTTATTTATGATCAAAGAGCTTGATTTATAAGATATGGCAGAGAAGAGTGAGTGGAATAGAAATGACAATATATTCATTATATTAAATAGTAAGTTAATATACATTTTGTTTTTTGCACTAGAAAGGTATATACTTTCCAAAGTTTTAATGTGTCAAAATGCCTATAGTATTTGACACATACTTGATGTTACATATGGTAATGATTATTATAATGATATTTTTGTTAATAATATTACTCATAATTTTGAAGAGAATTTAAATGACAATTAAGAATGGAGTGAAAAGAAAGATAAGGAGGACCAAAAGAAAAAGAGAGCACTAGAAGCCATAAGGAATGATACAAGCGATTCAAAAAGTAAAGAATCAAATAATAAGGTGCTTACATGTGCTTTCTGACTAATAATATTAAGGTATCATCTTTCTCAAATTCTTACGATGATAGTGACAATTGCAATGGTCATCTTTCATATTATAAGTTAGTTAAATTGCTTAAAACTATAAGTATGGATAGGAAAAAAATTTCCAAGTATAAAGAGGTTTTAAAAACCTTAGATGCACGCATGATTGAGAGTGATAAATTAAAATGTGATATGTATAACATGGTAGATTCTAAGAGTGTGGTTGGTACCAATGATGACGATCATGATTTGTTGTATGAAAATGAGGCATTAAAGAACGATAACAATAACCTCAAAGAGTCATTGTCCAAATTCATTATGGGTATCAAAAAATTAAGTAACATATTTGAACCTTAAAAGAGCTATAAGATAAGCATGAAATTGGGCTTCACTTATGGAAGTGCACCAACCAATGTCAATATAATTTTTGTGAAGAGCAAGCATTTACATTATAATTTGTTCCCAAATCATCATATAAGCGTCTAAAATCCAATTCTTAATATGAAAACTTTAATTCTCTTACAAATCTTCTAAGTCCCAAGGAAAATAAAAATTCCAAGCATTTATATATGAGTTACATTCTAAACCTAGAAGGCCTATAAGGCAAAATAACTAATTTTTATACAAAACCACATTAATAACATGCAAAATTATTTTAATTTAAATAGTTCACTTAAATACCATAAGGCTATTTAAAAATATCATAATCATCATAGGCTACTATACAATCATTTGTAATATGTCTGCAATTCTTATAGGTCTTATTTACACTAAATAAGCATGTCAACGTTAAACCATTTAGGACTTATTATCAAATAAAAAGAGCTTCTTAGCCCCCTGCACACACCAAAAGTAGAGCTTTAAATTACTCTTATATCCAAAGAAGTCACGTGTATGTCACATTGTTATTAGTTACATTCATATGAATCATATACTTGAAAATCATCTTATATGAGATGTCACTTTTATGGTGATTATAAACATATGATATATGTTAAATATACTTTACTTTTAGCATGATTTAGAGAGCATTATACTTGTATTTTGAGTATTTTTATAAGCTCTGGTACTCAAAATGAGTTAGGTCATGTTTTAGCCTCTCAAAGGGAAAAAAAGAGAGTTTTTGGAGAATAATTGAATTAATTGGGAGCGACTTTAGAAGGCCTAAAGAAAGGGATGAGAAAGAAAACAACACGATAACCTGTTACTGACCATGTTCCAATATGCCCCATTTTTAAGGAGATTTTCACCCAGGACACACAATGGCAACACTCCACTATGTCTAAGTTATATTTAAAGTAAGGGCATTTTATTTCTCCAAGTGTAACCAATATATCCTTATTTTCCACCGATGTTCACTAATATAGCAGTCACATACATACTCCAAATTTGTGGTAATTAATTACGTAAAAATTACAAAAAGACATAATAAGCAACACAAAGCCCAACACAGTCCCATATTAAGGTCATGTTAGGTAGAAAAATTAAGGTTCATTTAATTAAAAGATGAGGCGATAAAAAGCAAAGTGGCACTTTTTGTTATATTAGTTTTGAGGCAAAAAGAGTTCATTAAGAGCTAGATTAAGTAGATAGAGCCATAATAAGGCCCTGCAATTCCAGTACAGAACCTCTAGATATAGCTACCGAGTCGAGTGAATCGGAGCAACGATTGCAATTGGGGGCAAACGAGGACCAAGAAGTGATGGCCCCAAACCCGGGACATAGGACCGCTACCATAGGAGGTACCGAATGAACCCGAGATATAGGTCCGCTACCATACGAGGTACCGTTTCGACCTCTATCGTAGCTTAGACTTATCCAGTTTAGAATTATGTCTATTTTAATTTGGAATTGCCAAGGGGCTGGGGGTACCAGTTTCCTAGCCATCCTGCGAAATTATTTGCGTAAGTATAAGCCGACTATTCTAGTTTTGCTGGAGACGCGCATTAGTGGTCCTAGGGCCAATGCAGTTGTTCACTCTTTGGGTTTTGACTTCTCGTTTCGAGTCGAAGCAGTAGGATTCTCGGGTGGGATCTGGCTCTTCTGAAAAAATGATTTTGATATCTCCATAGGCATTGCTCATCGTCAATTCATCCATACCACTATCAATTTTGAGTCTGGCTCGTGTGAATTCACAGCAGTCTACGCTAGCTCGCAACGGGCTTCCCAGTCTTTACTATGACTAGCCTTAAGTTGGGTAGGCCGCACTACCCATAAACCCTGGTTAGTAGGCGGAGGCTTTAATGCCAAACTGACCCAATCGGACAAAATCGGAGGTGCCAGGTTAGCTAGGGATGAGAGCAAGCCTTTTAAGGATTGGGTTCACGATTGTGGACTTCATGACCTGGGCTATATAGGGTCGAAATATACGTGGCATCGGGGTATGATTAAAGCCCGACTGGATCATGTTTTCGACTCGTCAACATGGCTACACGAGTTCCCTCACACGACGAATCTCCGTCTACTTTTCATGGGATCAAATCATCGTCCCTTGCTGGTTAAGTTATAACAATAGACGCCTCCTGTCCCAAGACTTATGACCTTTGGCTTTCAAAATGCTTGGCTCACCCATCCGAATTTTGAAGAAGTGGTTGCGAAACATTGGCTTCCTCAAGCAGAAACAACGAGTCAATCGCTCGCCACTTTCTCCAAACTTCTCACGTGATGGAATACAGAAGATTTTGGTAACATCTTCCAAAAGAAAAGAAGACTGCTGGTGCGTCTTAAGGGTATCCAAAGGAGCATGACGGACGATAATTTGGATTCCCTCCTAAATTTGAAGGAGAAACTGAGTGAGGACCTGAGCTAGGTCCTATGTGAGGAGGAACTTTTTTAGCATCAGAAAGCTCGTTGCGACTGGATCTCGAAAGGGGATCGTAACACTAAATTCTACCACACGTTCACTATGACTCGATGTAAGAAATTATTGGGGGAGAGGCTTTTGGATGCTAATGGGATCCCCATTACTGACCCCGACCAGCTCGACCTACTAGCCCGCTCTTTCTTTGTACACCTGTATACTGATAAAGCAGGAACCCCCTAGTTTTCCTATCACAGTTGCTTTTCTGTTAATCTCTAACGAAGGGCTCTGTGAGCTTAATCTTCCCCTTCATGCAATAGAAGTTCAGAATGCAGTTTTTGATATGAATCCCAATAAAGCCCTAGGGGTAGATGGTTTTAATGCCTTATTTTTTTCAAAAACAATGGGGAAAGGTTGGGCCCACTGTTGTGAATTTCATTAAGAAGATTTTCAGGCAGGAACGTTAGAAAGCGGATTTAAATCATACCATCCTCGTCCTGATCCCTAAAACCCTATCCCCGACTAGTATGGCGCATTTTCGGCCTATTAGCCTCTGCAATGTTCTCTATAAAGTCATTACTAAAATTATTGTTAATCGATTAAAACCTCTGATGTTGCATCTCGTTGCAGAGACCCAATGTAGTTTCATTCCTGGTAGGCTTATCACGGATAATATTATAATAGCCTAGGAGGTCATTCATACGATGCGTAGGAAGAAGGGGAAGATTGGCTATCTCGCGATTAAAGCTGACCTCTAGAAAGCTTATGACAGGATCCATTGGGAGTTTATCCTAAGCACTTTGCAGGACATTGGTTTGCTTGAGCAGCTTATCAAAATTATCATGCAGTGTGTGACTATCGTTTCTATGCAAGTTGCTTGGCAAGGCAATTGGACTACTCCCTTTAAACCCTCCCGAGGTATACGCCAAGGCGATCCGCTCTTGTCCTACCTTTTTGTTATGTCCATAGAAAGGCTGGGCCACCTCATCTTCTAAGCGGTGGACCAAGGTTTTTGGAAACCGATTCGGATGAGTTCTAATGGGCCCCCCATATCCCACCTGTTCTTTGCAGATGATCTGATCCTTTTCGTTGAAGCAACAGAAGCACAAGCTACGGTAATTGCCAACACTTTGGAGGAGTTTTGTGCAGCTTCTGGACAGAAAGTTAATGTAGATAAAACTAGGATCTATTTATCCCAGAATGTTGCTCCTACTACTGCGCAAAGTCTCAGTCAACTCTTACGCATAACCAGTACGAGCAATCTTGGGAAGTACTTAGGGGTCCCACTGCTTCATTAGCGTACCACGAGGAGTAACTATCAACATATTTTGGATACAGCTCAAAAAAAACTTTTTGGCTGGAAGGCCAAGACCTTATCTTTAGCAGGGCGAGTGACACTAACACAATCCACCCTCTCTGCGCTACCCATCTACTCTATGTAAACTGTGAGACTTCTGCGGCAGCTGTGCGACGAACTGGAGCGTACCATGCGTCAATTTATTTAGGGGGCCACAGCTAAGCATAGGAAAATGCATCTAGTTAAATGGGAAGAAGTGTGTAAGCCCAAACAAGCAGGGGGCCTTGGACTCAAACGTCTCCGAGCCTCTAACGGTGCTCTTTTGGCAAAGCTTGGATGAGCCTTAATTAACCGTCCCTCCGCTTTACGAGTCAGACTGTTAAAAGCTAAATATCGACTGGAGCTGGACCACATTTCCCTCACTATAGCTCGAACAGGGGCTTCCGCTACTTGGAGAGGTATAACAGCTACTTGGCCTATTGTGCGTCAAGGGTTACAGTGGAAATTAGAAACCGAGCGAAAAATCTTATTCTGGCTGGACAATTGGATGCCTGACTGGGGTCCACTAGTCTCTATAGCACCAATTCTAGACCATGATCTATACACCACAGTGTCGGACTATGCCACTGTAGATGGCATTTGGAAGTGGCACCTGTTCCAGCAGTACCTCTCATCCGCTGTCTGCCTAGATCTTGATGAGATCCAACCTTCTCTGGCATCCTCAAAGGAGGATATCCTCATTTGGGGGCCTACTAATCATGGGCATTTTACGACGGTGTCCGCTTATAACCTTATAGCAGGCAATCTCTCTTTTGAGGATAGCAAGTCGTGGGACTTAATCTGGAAATGGGCTGGACCCCAAAGAATTTGGGCTTTCCTTTTGTTACTACTAAAGCAAAAGCTTATGACCAACCACCAGAGAGTAGCTCGTCATTTCACCATGGACAGCAAGTGTCCCTTTTGTGGTCTAGATGAGACCATCTTACATGCCTTTCGAGATTGTTCGCAAGTCAAAAACTTCTGGGGTATTTTCCCCCCCAAAGTGATTGCTCCAGCCTTCTTCCAGCATGAAGTGGAGACATGGGTGACTGCCAATCTCACTACCCATACCCAAGTGCAATAGTCTTCGTGGTCTACTATTTACGGGGTAGCATGCTGGTTCCTATAGAAATGGCGGAATCGTAGCATTTTTGAAGAGGATTTTAAGTGGCCTGACGATGGTCACCACGCAGTCATGGAATACGTTAACTGGATCCATAGGGCGAGAACAGCGGAACGGAGTGTGTTTGGAGACCCCGGGTTAGCCGAGGGCCAATCTATTAGGTGGACCAAACCGTCGGGGGGCTGGGTCAAGCTTAATACAGATGAAGCTGTTAAGTATGGCCAACAAATTGCTACTGTTGGGGGTTGTTAAGGGACTGCCATAGTCACTGGTGTGGTGGATTTATCCACCGAATTGGGAGAGGCTCGCCTCTTGAGGCAAAACTTTGGGGTGCCCAATCGGGTCTCCAACTGGCTTGGGGTCTTGGGTATCAACGCCTCATCATGAAGTAGATTCCTTTGAGGTCATCAATATTCTCTCTTCTTCTAACATTCCAGGGACTGATCAGTACTGTTTGGTGGCAGGTATCCAGGATCTCCTGCGCCAACCTTGGGAAGTGCAACTTCAGCATGTGTATCGAGAAGGCAACCAGAGTGCAGATAACTTGGTCTCTCTTGCAACATTTGCCAGTACTAGCCTACACTTTCTCCAAGAGCATCCAACGTTAGTCTGGGCCCACATACACTGTGATCAACACGGATTTTTGTACCGCAAACATTGCGATAGTTAGGACGGTCGTGTAATTTTCATTTTCTTTTCCTTGTAAACTAAAAAAAAGGGAAGATAATCTTGGAAGAGGAACAAGAAAGCCATCAAGATTCATTAAGAATTTGAATATTTAAGAAACACAAAATATTTCCTTTCTCTTTTGTTCTTCCTTTTTTAGCGCGATTTTCCTTTATTTTCTCATAAACTAATTTGGATATAAATTTAAGTAAGATGGATATCATGATTTGACGTCTTAAATTGATATTTTAATTTAATAAATTTTTTAGTTTTCTTGAGTTTTGTTCATATTCTTATATTGATTTGACTCGTAAGAACGAGAGTCGAAGATTTAATAATTAGATTAATCCATTGAGACTAAGAGATGATTTGTATGTTTAAATTACAAAATAAATGATGAGGATTGAATAGGTTACTTGAGAGAGAACTACATGCTCCTTCTGGGTTAGATTAAAACCTATCACGAGAGTTTAGGAATCAAATTAATGCATTCTTAGGTTGTTTTGATTAGAAGAAGATTTTGATCAATTTGATTTAGGAATAGGGGTTGTATTACTTGAGAGATAATATAACTACAATTTAGGAATTCTTAACAACTTAAGGATCTGGTTGATCATTAAATCAAAGTGAAATTAAAGCATAGTGAAATCTTAAGGCACATCTTACATAGTTATTATTCATTTATGTATTATTTTAATCTTAATCACTATTTTAGTTTGGTGTTTTATAAATTTATTTTATTTCAAATAAATTATCTTTAATAGTCTAAATAATTAATTTATGAGAAAATAGTAATTGATAAGTAATTTTCATGGGATAAATTCATACTTGACAATGCTAGTTACCATTGCATCGTGCACATGACATTAAAAAAAAAGTTTTTAACCTCATTACTAAGGACTAGTTGAATAAGGCAACTAGCAAAATCATTTTCCCCTTCCCTTCCCTTCCCTTCATCAATTAAATGCTTGGGAGGTTGGTAAAGTATTCTTATTTTTATTAATAGATGGTTATTTTCTAATAGGTCCTTGATATTTTCAAATTTTATGGTACCAGTTAATATGTCTAATATTTTAGATACCAGCTGATACCGAACGAAAAATAACGGCACTAACCAATATTAATGAACAGTATAAAAGAAATAAATATTATTTTATTTTTTGACCGATACCAAAAAGTATGGAATGATATTCATTACTTAGACATAATTCTTAAAAAGAACAACACATATACATAATACAGAAAATTGCAATAATTATAAATGTCATTAGTTATGACTAATTCAGAAAATTGCAATAATTATAAATGTCGTCAGTTATGAGTTATGTGACGCAAGTACCTATTGAGATATTAAATGTTTTTGGGCTGTGGAGAGATGTATCGTGTATGGCTTGCTTGTTTTATAAAACATGTAAAATATTTTAATTTTATTAATATAATTAATTTTAAAAAAATATTATGGTAATTAAGAAAAACATTGTGTTTATAATGTATATGAATTTAAGTCAATTTTATTAAATTAAACATATAATTTTACAAATATGTGAAAAATAATATTATAAAAATAAATAAATAATTATTATTTTAAATTTCAATTATTATGATTTTTGGAAACATTTTAATGTAAAATTATAAATTATACAGTAAAATATATTGAGGAACTATTTTGAAATTTTAAAAAATTTACCATTTTATAAATTTAAAAAATGATCCAAAACAACACCAGATATTGATCAGTACCAATATAGTACCGTATCATAATTAAATTCAATATAAATACTAGTACAATATTCATAATATTGGCAAATACCAACTTGAATCATAACACTCTCAAGCAAGAAATACAAGTTCTAGTTTGAACAAGTTAATTATTTTATGGAAACCAAGTTAGAACCTAAGCATGCAATGTTTATTAATTGTTTAATATATTTTCATTAAACATAACAATCGATTGACATAAATAAAAGACTTAGGACTAGTGTGAAACACAAAGCATAGGAGCTTAAGAACATTTAGTGGGTGTACCTCATTGAATTTATCGGTACACTCTTCTAGTTGTAATAGAGTTTGGCCCATAAGACAACTTTATAACGTTACCTTTTCCTTTAAACTCCCAATCTCAACTACACCTTATTCACTCAAAAACTGTAAATTCATTAAAATTTACTTGGGGAATAAATTTTACTGTCTCTTTCACTTTCATCCTTACTTGGTGCCTGGAAATGAATCCATTGTATGCAAAAAAATCAATTTCGAGGGTCTTCAGCTTACCGCGTAATCTACATAGCTTTTCCATACTACTGCCACCAAGCAAGCAGTCCGACTTCGAAATTGTCCGTAGTGCATACTCGGTAAGCACGATCCAGGAGCCAGCTATGTTTATATCTAAGATGTTAACTACGAACAAACTCTTCCAACGTCAAAATTGAGTGGAATCAACAGAAACCACAACCATTATGTGATATACACATCAAGTTTTAGATAGTTTACACCAAGTCCTAATTCTGCAACTGTTTTATGCTATGAATCTTCCTCTGCTGCATCCACCTTTTCTTTTTGAACAGCTTTTCCCATCTGCGGTCGCTTTGAAGCTGTGAGAAATCAGAGGCGCAAAATAAGAAGACTAAAGATTGAATCACCAGAGCAGGACAGTGTATCCTTTAACGGAAAACAGAAGCGATGGCATCAGACAGCTCATGGCAATGAGAGAAACAAGTAAATCATCATTGACTCTCATGAAAGCCCACTAGGCAAGTATATCTGAAAGCAACTAACGCCCACGATGAACACATAACATCCACTGCACACAAGGTAAAAATATAAACTTTCTGACTCTAAAAGAATCTTTGACCTAAACTGAAAGTTCATGGCTAGAACACAGTTTGTGAGTGTATAGCCATGCAAGAACATGTGCTAGTCACTCTTTTAAGTATTCAAGGCTAATGCACAACACTAACGAATAAAATAAAATTCTTTACATTTTCTTTATTTTTATTTCTCTTTGCAAGCATGACTCTTCCACATATCATTTTTGTTTTTAAGAGAGTTAAATCGATGCAAGATTTTACAGTACACCATCATATCCATAGATAATGAAAAGCAATCAATTTGTACAGTCAAGGAAAACAAAACCATGACCAGGAATGCCATTTGTGTGAACAAAAGTTGACAAAAAACCGCAGGTTATCAGGAAAAGGATGGCCCAAAAAGAAAAAGAAGACAATAGCAAACTTGTATTAATGAAAGAAAGGAAATAAGCAAACAGATAACAGACGTGATGCTGATTTGGTAGTAGAGGAAATAAGAAGGAAACTATATTAGACAAGTACAGTACTCACATCGAAGAGAAGATCCGGCAAGACAAGTCAACCTGGATTTTGTGTTGACCTCAGCCAATGGATTTGGCTTCTCCT
>JANZLC010000003.1:26035690-26060097 GCA_026413385.1 Erythroxylum gracilipes
TTGTTGATATCTTCAATAGTTTGATCTTCAACAAACATAGCATCACGACTCCTGATAAGTCTTTTCTGCACCGGATCGTAAAACCTATAGCCAAATTGATCTTGACCATAGCCAATGAATACACACTGTCGTGTCTTGACATCAAGTTTTTTCCTTTCATCTTTAGGAATGTGAACAAACGCCTTGCAACCAAAGACCCGCAAATGATCATAGGAGACATCTTTTCCTGACCAGGCTTTTTCTGGAACTTTATACTGGAAAGGAACACAAGGTGTTCACGATTTAATGCATACACAACTGCAAGTAAAGCTTCACCCCAAAATGCCTTAGACAACTTTGAATGTGAAAGTAGACATCTGACTCTTTCCATCAAAGTCCTGTTCATCCTCTCAGCTATGCCATTCAATTGTGGTGTTTTTAGTGGAGTTATTTGATGTCGAATACCATGCTCTTTACAGTAAGCATTAAATAATCCGATGTCCTCCGCCATTGTCTGTCCAGATGCACTTCAGCTTCTTCCCAGTTTGTCTCTCAACTGAGGCGTGAAATTGTTTGAACACATCTAGTACTTGATCTTTAGTCTTCAGAATATAATCCCACGTTTTCCTGGAATGATCATCAATAAAGGTCACAAAGTACTGTGCACTACCTAGTGACTTTGGCAATGGTCCGCACAAATCTGAGTGAATTAGATCTAAAACATTCTTCATTCTGGATGGAGGAGAACTCTGGAAAGAAACCTTGTTTTGTTTCCCTGCTAGACAATCTGCACATATCTTCTGATGTATCTGGTTTAGACCAGATAGCATATTCTTTTTTACAAGCTGAGTTATCCCTTTCTCACCGATGTGACCTAGTCTTTTATGCCACAAATCAACTGTATTATCATTCTCCACTGCATTGACAACATCACTGGAGAGCTTTGCCTACATCATATACAGTCGTGAATGCTTCTGACCTCTGGCCACTACTAACGAGCCCTTAGTAAGCTTCCATTTTCCGTTTCCAAAAGTATTTCGAAAACCTTCATCATCTAGCCTGTTTACAGAAATCAAATTTAGACGCATATCAGGAATGTACCTGACATCTTTCAGCAACAGTCTTGAACCATTCGCTGTCTCTAAAGGAACATCTCCTTTGCCAATAACATTTGACAGATTTCCATTTGCCATCTTAACAACGCCATAATTCCCAGGTGTGTAAGATGAGAAAAATTGTTTGTGAGATGTAACATGAACAGTAGCTCCACTGTCAACTATCCAATTTGTTTCTTGCGACACCAGGCTGACTATCTCTGTATCAATAACAAGGTTAAATTCATCAACAATGTTACCTTGTTCATCATCACTGTTTTCTTCTTTCTTCACATCTTTGCCTTTTTCCTTCTTCAACTTTCGGCAAAATTTCATGATGTGGCCTTTCTTCTTGCAGTAATGGCATTTCACGTTTGCATAACTGTTTGACTTTCCTCTGCTCTTGTCTCTAGACTTTGGACCTCTAGATTGACTCCTTCCTCTATTTTCTGTAAGCAGAACATCTGAATTTGATGAAGAGGCTGCATGCTGTGATTTACGTCTCATCTCTTCATTTAGTATACTGCTTTTAACAGACTCCATATTTAATACGCCATTTGGTGCAGTATTTGTCAAAGACACCTTCAAAGTCTCCCAAGACTCTGGTAATGAAGCTAGCACCATTAGAGCAATCACCTCGTCGTCAAACTTTATGCCCATCTTTGATAACTGATCAACCATCCCTTCCATATTGTTTAAATGATCAGCTACAGAAGTACCCTCCTGGTATTTTACCTGCATTAATTGTGTCAGATAAAATAATTTGTTGTTGCCGGTCTTTGAAGCATACAACTGCTCCAGCTTATTCTACAACGTTCTTGCATGAGTCTCGTTACAAATGTGATTGTACACATTTTCGTCGACAAACTGTCGAATATAACCACACACTCGTTCATGCTCAAACTCCCATTCTTCGTTGGACATCTCCTCCGGTTTAGTTGTCGAAAATACCGGCAAGTGCATCTTTGTTATCATCAAGAGATCCTTCATCTTTGTTCGCCATATACGGTAGTTTATACCGTTCAGATTAATCATTTTGCTCGTCTTCACCTCCATTTTTCAAATTAAGCCAAATTTGAGAAAACCGACCTCAAATATGGAACCAGGACGTCAAAATTTGGCAGAAAAGATATTTTTTAAATTTTCACCACAGGGTCGAAATAGTATCATCGGACTACACTGGAATAGTACCGCAGTACCCAGTAAATAGTAACTGTAAATAGTATCTCAAATAGTACTGCGGGACCCAATCACCTTGCAAATTAATTAAAACAACATAAAAGTACTATTTATCACTTTTACCGTTTTACGTCAACTTTCCAAACGGATCACGCCAAAAAATTCGTTGGAATTTTCTCTTCCCGGTGATGTGCTTCTTTTCAAAAAATACCTCCAACGAAAACACAGCTCTGACACCACTTGTTGGGCACAGAGGGTGTATTTTGTGAAAAGGAAAAATAAAATGAGCAAAATGGACACAGGAAATTTAACGTGGTTCACCCTTAACCTTGGGCTACGTCCACGGACAAAACTCAGAATATTTCTTTCACTATTACAAATAGTAGGTATACAGAGATAAAATCAAAATAGTGGCTCACAAGGTGTTTCCCAACCTAAAATATTAACCTCACTATTTTAATACTCACCAACCCTTTAGGAATAAATTCCCAACTTCAGAGCAATAACAACACTCTGGCTTCCTCTCTGTTTTTCTATCTGTATGTTATTTTCGTTTTTCGTCTCCTGCCTATTTATAGGCAGAAGACATGGGGTAGTCAGTGAGCTTCTCTTCAATGTTGGTGGCGTCAATTTTGGCAAAAGATGAAAACGGCGCCTACCACCTACCACCTACCATTTGAATCAAAAATGGCGTCTTCAACAAAAGTAACTGTGGCAGGGACTACCGCAATATTGGAATGAGTCCCTCCATATGAGAGGACCTATCTCCGACACAATGAGTGCCTCCATTATTGTAGAGAACTCTTGGAACTTCAGAACAAATATGAAGAGGTCAGAGAAAAAACAGGGCATTTTCGTTTATGTCCCTTGCTATTTGTGTGAGTAGAAAGTTGTCAAATGGATACTAAAGTCGTCTTCTGAAACTTAAAACTTCTAAATTTTATGTATTACGGTTTTTCGTGTGGTTGTTTTTACAACCAGCCTTCTCTTTCCGTTGAAGGTTCACTTCATAAAGCCCTACATATATTGCATACTGCCGATTTTGAAGGACTAGGGAATTGATGAAGTGAATACAATTTTTCCACCACCAATATTATGATCTCATTTATTTGTCGTCTATACTGTTTGAAAACCTGGGTGCGGTGGCCTGTACCCGACTTTATCATTTCCTGAACATATGGAAGTTGATGCGAAATGGCTGGAAGACATTACCTGCTTAATTCAGTAACAATCAGTTGGTATAGAGAACCAATTGGACTGCTACTTTTTGCAGTTTCAAGTTTGCTAATGTTTATTCGGTGAACATACCTGATCCAATGAACCAGCAAGTGATCTGCTAATAGTACCAGATATGTGACCATAATGGCTTCTAGTGGGTTTACATTTGGATTATCTTAGGTTGATTCAGGATATATTTTGTTTATTTAATCTGCCTGAACTTGGAACGTTATACAAAAGCCAACAAAGATGAGAATGTTCGGTTGATTTGATTGAAATATCACCAGTTCGACAAAAGATTGCACAAGCTAGTCCATGATCTTCACATTTTCATTCAGCTAGGTCAAAATTAGATTGTTTTGATGGGCATCAGTAACCCAGAGATAAGAAAGTAAGCCACTGCTAGATCGTGTCTCATTCATTGGTGGATACTAGATTGTATTGTATTATACATCATTTGGCAGAGTATTAAATTGCCATCATTTGGACAGATAGATAAAATATTTTATATTTCAGAGAATACATTTTTATTACTGTTATGTTATTGTTAGACCAGTTATAAAGTAGTTCTCTATTTACTCACTTCTGCATGTTTAAATACGTGCAGCCATTTGTCGATTTAAAAGCTCCTGATGATACGAGGAAAGAGATAACAAAGCCACCCAAGCGTTCAAAGAAGAATCGCTAAGAAAGATATTCTGCAATTGCATTGTAGTTCAACGTTCCTATGATATACAATTGTAAGATCATAATACTTAGCCGATTCTGTAGATTCAGTGGGATATTGATTTTTCATTGTTCGTCTTTGGGATGCTTCCACCTGGCTTTCGTACATAGATTGTGCAGAGCATTCCTTTTCAAGATGTTATCGCCATTTCCGACACCATTTGACAATTTAAGAGACGAGCATAGATCAGATGGGTGAGCGAGCCAATGGGGGTTCAGTACTGGAATTCTGATTGCATGAGCATCTCAGAGAAGCCGTTTTAGTCATTCGGGACTCGGATATATCCTCCTAAAAGGGTTTACACTGCTGAGAAAGCTGCTCTAATCGCAATTGAAATATTTTAGAGGATTTCTATATTAGGTTACTAGAAGTTTACCATTGCCATTGAATGTACTTCAGCGCTCGCTGTTTTTACATCTACTGATATATATCATGCTTCAAAGTTCTATTATTGTTAGGTTTATAGTTTAGGGAATTGTTCGATTTTACTTTTTTTAATGGTTTTTAGTTTGTTAAACAAAAATAAAATTTTATTTAATAGTTACACTTTTACTGTTGATAATAATGATAAATAAGAGTTAGAAATAAATCAAATTTATATCTTAATTTTATTTAATATTTATTACTAAATTTATTATATTTTATTCAACTAAATAAGTAAATGAATAAATTTTTTTGTAATTTCGTCTAGATTTACAGATTTGTTAATATATATTTTAACTGTTAAAATTAATTATATTATTTGAAATTAAATATTTATATTTTAAAAATTATTATAAAAATATAAAATTAAGTATTTATAATTAAAATTTCTTTTAAAATTTAGGCTCTAATACTCATTATGCTTAATATTGATTAGACATAGTATCAATATAAATATAATGTCTTAAATTATTAATGAATTCCATTGAGCAATTAGATTGGTTTGAGTTAATTATAAAATAAATTTAAAAGTAATTGAATTTTTTTATTAATAATTAATATTAAATAATTAAATATAATATATTTAGGTAATAATAAATTAAGTTATGAAAAGAAAACTAAAATAGAAATTTTTTAAAAAATTATAGCTATTTTAAATTATAAAAATCGGAAGAATTAAAACTCAAAATAAAATTTAGAAAATTTTTTCTAACTTTTTAATATTATTTTAAGAAAGGATAATAATATTTTGGCCCCTCTATTATATTCAAACATAATATTTTTACTATTTTCAATTGAACGTTTTAATATTAGTAATTTTTAGTTAAATATATACTTTATTTAGTAAGAGAGTCAACAGAAATAAAAGATAATGTCATTATAGTAATTGCATAATTAAGAAATACATTAAGGAGGATCGTCCCGTATAAATCTATGATCTATCCCCACCCACCTACCTAATAGCAAAATATTGTTCACGATATTTGTTTCCTTTCTTTGGTATATTAACCTGAGATTTGTTTTAAACGAGAATAGAATAGCTGAAATACAAACATAATCTATTCACTTAAATGCACTAAAGGGCCTTTTTGATGTATTTTTAGACACTAGCATTTAATGCAAGAATATTTTAATATATTTTTTAAAACTTACTTTAAGCCATAATATTTAATGCACCCGTTACAAGGCATATTTTTAATGCATTTCTAAAACATATTATAAGCTGGATCAGACTGTCGCCCCTCTTTAAATATGTGGCAAAACACATAATGTATTGAAAAACAAAGCATCCAAAGAAATTCTCGGACGACAACTATGGCTGCCAAAACCTTGCACATTGCCGTGTATCCATGGTTTGCCATGGGCCACTTGAATCCATTTCTACACATCTCTAATAAACTAGCGGAGAGAGGCCACAGAGTCTCCTTCTTGTTGCCATCAAAAGTTGTACCCATGTTTGAGTCTCACAATCTTCACCCTCATCTCATTTCCTTCATTCCAATCACTGTTCCTCATGTGGACGACCTTCCATTAGGAGCTGCAACAACTGCTGATGTTCCTTCCGAGTTGTTTCCTTCAATAATGACTGC
This sequence comes from Erythroxylum gracilipes, assembly GCA_026413385.1. Lineage (NCBI taxonomy): Eukaryota > Viridiplantae > Streptophyta > Magnoliopsida > Malpighiales > Erythroxylaceae > Erythroxylum > Erythroxylum gracilipes. The sequence goes on from JANZLC010000003.1 coordinate 26,041,900, forward strand.
CATGGATCGTACCAAACCTGTCGTTGAAAGCTATCTTCGAGAACTCAAACCCCATTTCGTCTTCTTCGATTTCACTTACTGGATGCCAGCTCTGTGTCGAAAACTTGGAATTAAATCTCTGTATTACATTACTTCTGGTGCTTCAAATGTTGCTTTTCTGTTAAGTCCTGAAAGAAAACTCATGGAAAAAGATGATCTAGGACTTGATATGATGGATCCTCCAGAATTTTACCCTCCTAGCTCTATCAGGTTAAGTGAACGAGAAGCTCGACTCACGTCCGACAACAAGACGCCCTTTGACAGGGAGTCCAAGGACTTCTCAATTGCCAGACGTTTATTCACCGGGTTAAGCGAGTGTGATGTTATAGGCATCAAAACATGCGGAGAGTTGGACGAACCTCATTGTCAATATCTTGAGACACAGTTCAAAAAACAAGTGATTATGACTGGTCTTCCCGTGACAGGATCACCCAATTTGGTTCTTGAAGAACCATTTGCCGAGTTCTTGGCCACGTTCCAGCCTGGAACTTTAGTCCTATGTGTTCTCGGGAGTGAATGCATTCTGAAAAAAGACCAACTTCATGAGCTAGTTCTTGGTCTCGAACTTACCAACTTGCCATTCCTCGCTGCCCTTAAACCACCGATAGGTGAAGAAACAACCGAGTCAGCATTACCAGAAGGGTTTCAAGAGAGGGTAAAAGGAAAAGGGTTTGTCTATGGAGGTTGGGTTCCACAACAAGTGATCTTAAACCACCCTTCTGTAGGGTGTTTCATAACCCATTGTGGATTTGGATCGTTGTCACAGGCCATGGTCAGTAAGTGTCAGTTGGTATTTCTACCAAATGCAATAGATCAAATAGTGTCTGCAAGGACTCTCGCTGGAGATTTGAAGATAGGAGTGGAGGTAAAGAAAGAAGAAGATGGCTTGTTTACCAGAGATGGAATATGCAAAGCAGTAAGAGCAGTTATGGATGATGATAGTGAGGTAGGGCAGGAAGTGAGAGCAATCCATAGCAAGTACAGGGAGCTTTTACTGAAGGAAGGCGTTGAGGACTCATATGTCGATAACTTTGCCCTAAAATTGCATGCCATGCTTGAGTAGTTGCTGTTTCTACTACATGGGAAGTCATATTTATCTTTCAGCCCCAGATTTGGAATCTGTTGTATTCTACAGTACTCATATGTGTGAGTAGTGTTTATCCTTTTAATACAGTTAAGGAAATAAAACTCCCATGACTTCTAAACTCTATGTACCAACGGAAGAACCATTTTATCCATATATTGCCAACCTTCAAACCTGTTACTTCAGGACTATATGCATCCTCGAGACTTATTTATATATTTACCAATGCCATGCCACCATCACAGTGGCTAGCCAGCAACTTTGGTACTTCAGGATTTTTATATTCACCGTTGAGTTTACGTATTGCTAGAATTTGGTGTCCTGATGAATTGCTTTCGATCAAGTAGGGTGGTTGCATATCGTCACGAAGTCGCCTTTTCATAGAATGTTCGTATTATGACAGCAAGTTACATGTCCCCAGAGGATTGCATGTAACGTCTTTATCTCATGTAACAAATAATAACTAATTCAGAAATGAAATCATTGATGGGTTTAATTTGGGATTGAAGATAGAGTTTAGGAAAGGCAAATAGAAAGACAAAGAGGAAAGAATTCACACAGAGATATACTTCCAGTAATGTTAATACAACTATCAATATATAGCCTTTTAGTTATAGAAGAATTAGGAAAGTAATTAACTTGAAAATAAAGAAACATAAACAAATTGAACTACTTTGGCTGAGTCCCAGCCTAATATTACGGAAACAACATATTACTTCCTAAACTACTTTCACAACAAGTGGGATTATTGAATGGACCTATTTCAACGTTTTCCAACTGACATCACTTTCCCATTAACCACAATAGCTCCAGGCATCTTCCAAAGAATGACTTGCATGGGCTACGTCCATGTGTGCATCGGACATATCAACTCCTCCCTCCTTTGCTTGTCCTTGGTCCTCAAGGACAAAGTCAGGATACACCCTCAACAACTTCCGTGCATCTTCCATGTTGCATCCTCCGAAGGTGCTCCCCTCCAGAACCTTTTCAGGTTGTGGCAATATAGGATGCTCCTCACTAGAAGGAGGCAAGCTAGTAGAAGTAACTGGAATATCACCAACACAAGGTTTTATCTGACTTACATGGAAGACATTGTAGATTCTAGACTCCTCTGGTAACTCCAATATATAAGTAACGACTCCAACCTGTCCAGTAATCTTGAAAGGACAGAAGAAACGTGGAGACAGCTTGAATGAAGCCTGGAAAGCCACCAAAGTCTGGCGGTAAGGTTGAAGCTTAAGAAAGACATGGTCCACCCCACGCAAATTCTATATCTTGGCGATGACGGTTAGCCATGCTTTTCATTCTGTCTTTGGCTTGAAGGAGGTGAAGTTTGAGGTCTTTCAAGATGGAATCTCATTCCTGTAGCTATGCATCCACGTCGGCTACTTTCGAAGTACCAAGGGCATACCTTAAAAGAGATGGTTGTGGGGTTCCATAAACTGCTTCAAATGGAGTTATTTGAGTGGAAGAATGACAAGTGGTGTTGTAGCTATATTCGGCCCATGCCAACCAATCTTTCTATTGCTTGGGTCGATCACTAGTGAAGCACCTCAAATATTGCTCCAAGGTCTGATTAACAACTTCCAACAGTCTATCCGTCTGTAGGTGATAGCTAGTGCTCATATTCAATCGTGTTCCCCGCAACTCAAACAAAGTTGTCCAGAAATTACCAATAAAAACCTTATCACCGTCACTTACAATACTTGCGGGCCTTCCATGCAAACGCACAATATTCTCCATAAAAGCTTTAGTAACCTGTGGGGCAGTGACGGGTGATGACAAGGCTATAAAATGGGCATACTTTGACAAACGATCTATCACGACCATTATTTCTGAAGAAAGGGGTAGTCCTTTAACGAAGTCCATAGATAAGTCAGTCCAAATCCTAGTCGGTATTAGGAGAGGTTGTAGAATTCCAACCGGCATCAACGTTTCTATTTTGTTCCTCTGGCATATTTTGCATTACTGGAAATATTCCCTCACTGTCTGACACATTCCAACCCAGTAGAAATCTAGTTTCACCCGACTGAGGGTTTTTTGGAAGCCAAAATGTCCCCCTGAAGTAGTGTCGTGCATCTAAGAAATAATAGCAGGAATCAAAGTAGATTGACGGCTAAGGATTACCTTTTCTTCTAGGAACCACACTCCATCTCGTGATTATGTCTACAGATATGTTTTAAATTGTTCTTAGTAGCAATCTGTAACACATTCATTTTGCAACTGCATCCACTAGTCCGATTTTGGTCGAGAGACTGCAATGAAGTGTATCTCAGCTTTACGGGATAGAGAATCAGCTGCCTTAATGGTGGCTCCTTGCTTGTATTATATCTGGTAATCATACCCTAGGAGTTTAGGTAACCAACGGACTTGGATCAGAGTTGTGATCCATTGTTCCAACAAATATTTAAACGCCTCTGATCGGATCTCATGATGAAAGTTTGGCCCAGGAGATATGGACACCATTTACGAACCGATTTAACTATAGCCAGCATCTCCTTTTCGTAAGTTGAGTATTTGAGAGCCGTACCTTTGAGGGCCTCAATAAACAAGGCTATTGGTTTCCCTTCCTGCATTAGGACCGCCCCAATCCCGATCCCGTTGGCATCACATTCTACCACAAAAATTTGATTAAAGTCAGGTAATCATAGAACAAGAGCTCAGGTGAGGGCCTCTTTGAGATGTTTGAACACGTTGGGGGTCTCTATTGTCCATTTAAATCCCTCCTTGGCAAGCAGTCGGTTTAATGGCGCTGCAATCACTCCGTAGTATTGGATAAATTTTCTGTAATTCCCTGCGAAGCCTAGAAATCCTCTTACCTCTCTTACAACTTTGGGCTTGGGCTATTCATAAACCACTTAAATTTTGGCACCATCTAGTTCGATTCCATTACTTGAAAGAATGTGCCCCAAGTACTCCACACGCTGCACACCGAATGCGCATTTCTTTTGATTTTCATAAAGTTGATGTTGTGTCTGGAGGTCCAACACAATTTGGAGATGTTGTAGATGCTCCTCCTATGTCTTGGAATAAACCAAAATATCGTCAAGAAACACAAGGATGAATTTGCGAAGATATGGATGGAAGATGTCATTCATCAGATTTTGAAAGGTTGACGGTGCATTAGTAAGGCTAAACGGCATCACTACGAATTCGTAGTGCCCGTTGTGTGTCTTGAACGCAATTTTTGGAATATTGGGTCCATAAAGGCGTATTTGATGGTAGCCGGCTTTAAGATCAAACTTTGAGTAATATCAGGCTCCGAAAAGCTCGTCTATGAGTTTGTCGATCACTGAAATGGGAAACTTATCCTTGATAGTGATTGAATTCAAGGCAATCTAATCGATACAAAATCTCCACTCCCCAGTGGCTTTTCACACCTAAAGTACTGGTGAAGAGAATGGGCTAGTACTGGGTCGTATAAGACCAGTAGAGAGTAGTTCCTGCACCTGTTTCTCAATCTCATATTTTTGATAATACGAGTACCAGTATGGCTGCACATTAACCACTGAGGTGTTAGGAATTAGTGGGATTCTGTGATCTTGAGATCATACTGGTGGTAGTTATGTGGGAGTTTTGAAAATGCCAGAATATCGTGATAGGATTTCATTGATCTCTATAGTGAACAACTAAATGAAGAATCCTTCTCCTAGGGAATTACTTGTGAGAATTTTATTTGTTTCCTTATCAGATAATGCTTCTATCCCATGCTGTTTAATTTGTTTAAAAGTGTAACAGGTCGCACGTCAGTTGAAAACCATAGTTAAATTGGCGTAATTAGTTTCAATAGGCCTTAAGGTTGATAACCATTACACTCCCAAAGCCACGAGTTAGGCCGACTTGGGTAGCATAAAGAAATTGGCGTGAATCACACATCCTTGCACGATAACCCTAATGTGCAACACATTCCCAAGTACTCAATCCAAGTATTGTTGGCAATTTTGTTTTTTATCTCTTCCCTATTTCCGTGGTAAGGCCGAATTTATTTGCTATTTTCTTATCATTAAAATTATGAGAGCTACCTCCGTCTATGAGCACTAGGACTTCAGTATCTCCTATTTTGCTAATCACACGTAGTGTCTGATGATGTTGTATTCCGATGATTGCGTGATAGGATATTTCTAGCATCTCCTTTCCTTCCTCAGTCTCTTCTAACTCCTCAGAGTCATCTGCACTTTCTTCAATTCCTCCAATCATAAACAAATGTAGTCGGACACACTAGTGACCAGGAGAATTTTTTTTGTCACGGTAAAAACAAAGCCCTTTCTCACATCATTCTCGAGCCTCTTGAGTGGACAACCTTTGAAAATTTGGTATTCCATTTTTTTGGTTCGGTACTGGACCCAAAACCCCTAGGCCTCCTGAATTGCTGGGTTTAGAACTTGTACTCGGCATGTTCTTTGAAGGAAAATTTTGTCTACGTGATTGTTGGTTCCTCCCTTCTGTTAGCCTTGCCAATCTGATTGCATCAGTGAGAGTTTGTGGTTTGTTCATTCTTATGTCAGTCTGGAGCTTATCTTTCAACCCTTCAATGAAGCTACTGACCAAGAAACTCTCAGGTAATCCATCCACCCTGTTGGATAATTTTTCAAATTCTTCTTGATATGTTTCCACTGAACTTTGTTGTCTTAACCATTTTAATTCTTCTCTAGGGTCCTCATAATCTATAAGACCAAATCTTAGCAAAAGTGAATGGTTGAACTCAGTCCAAGAGGGTCACTCTGAACTTACTATACCATTCATACCATTGTAATACTAATCTATCCAAGTGAAATGAGGCGATTGGCAATTTCTCCTCCTTTGGAACGCCATGGTATCAAAAATATTGTTCGGACTGAAATAGTCACCCTTGAGGATTGTCACCTTCAAATATGGGGAATAGCAGCTTGGGTCGGTGTCTTAATGAGTCTTTAGATAAGTCAATTGGGTTTATAAAATCAAGACTCGCGCTGATGTATCCATTAAAAGATATAGAATCTTATTAGTTGATAAAGGGTTTACTTAGGAATATAAGTTTGATTTTGAGGAGACATTTGCTCATGTAGCTTGTTTGACTTTATTCTGTAGTCTTATTGCAATTGTTATTAGCAAGCATCGTGAAATATTCCAAATAGATCTCAAGAATTCATTTCTCAATGGTGATATCCTTGTAAAAGTGTATATGCAATCTTCTCTTGGGTATGACCATCCACCTAATAAAAGTATGCAACCTTTGTAAAGTCTTATATGGACAAAAGTAAGCTCTTAGAGCCTGCTTTGATAAAGTCAGCTTCACTATTAATTTTTTTGATAAATAATTTGACTATTGATTGCCTTGGCTTTAAATCCATCTTTTATGATCATGCCTTGTTTTTTGGTAAAATCGATCAAGGATGCACTCTTTTTCTTTTTAACATTGAAAATATGATAATAATTGGCAATGACACTTGGGATATTTCTACTCTCATAATTTTCTCCATCAATAATTTGAAATGAAATACTTAGAAAGTTTGAGCCATTTTTTAAGACTTGAAGTATCATTTGATGACTTTGGTTACTATTTATCACAAGCAAAATATGTCATTGATCTTATCTCCTATGTTGGTCTTAGTGACACTAAGATTACTAGTACTCCACTTGACTTCAGTGATCATATTTCTACTACTAATGGAAATCTTCTTAGTGATAACACATTTTATTGCCAGTTAGTTGACAATCTTATATACCTTTCTTTCACTCGTCTAGACATTGCCCATGTTGTTCATATTATAATTCAATTCATGTTTGCACCTCGTATCATTCACTTCTTAGTTTTTCTTTATATACTTCGGTACATATATGCACTTTATTCTATGGGCTTTATTTTAGTCATTCATTACCACTGGACTTATGTGCATACTTTGATATTGGCTAGCCTGGAGATCCAACTGATCCTCGATCCACTACTGATTATTGCTTCTTTCTTAGTGCATCTCTCATTTTATGATGAAGCAAGAAGAAAATAATTATCTCTCACTCTGGCATTAAAGTAGAATACTGAGCTCTTATTGACACTATTTTTAAGCTCCTATTGTTACAATGATTGTTTCAAGATATGGGTTTCTCTTCTTGGTACTGCTGTCGCCTGCAACCAAATTCAAAAGAAATCACTTCTGTTAATACAATTTAATGTAGTAGTAGTAAGTGGATATCGTTTCCACCAGAAATTTTTAACGGTAAAGATTAGCGAGTTCAAAACTAAAACAAATAGGGGGGTTTGGTTTAAGTTCACAGCAAAGTAGGAAAGAAAGACAAAAATCAAAAATAAATTAAAGTAATTGGATCTAAAAATTGAATGGGATCACAGATGCTATCACGCTAATATAGATCCTCGATATAAAATTACAATCATTAACAAACATCCATTGGGAATATTTTCTCTTAGGTGCAATGACTAGAAACATGTATCCTAGCATTCTTATTAAACAACAACCTAGATACGATCGTAGGTTTAATTGAATAATAGCTTTACGAATCAAGAACCAATGAGCAAGCGAAATACATGTACGACATGCAATCAATCAAGCAAATATCTCCTTAGAATTTTCAACTCTAACGTAAAGAAGGTAATCCTAATTGCTACTTATAATTAACGGAACTGAACGTCATATTTTGTTAATCTAGCTATTGAGCAAATTAATCCCTAGTTGCGCACCTAGAAGTCAACCAATTCAATTAGAAAAAGTAATTTAGAAGATATTCATATTCATCAACAACACTTTATTGAAACATCTCACACATAATAACGGATAACACAAATCCCCTCAACCAAGAAAAGAAGTTTAGTTATTCATAACGAAAATATAAATCAAAGAAATAAAATCATAACAAGTCTCCATTCCTAGTCTTTCTTGAAGAATACGAAAATATGGAAGAAAAGAAGCAGAAAACGCAAAAAGACTGAAGAGAAAAAGTGCAGAAAATGAAGATCTATCTAAAACCTAGTTTAAAGCTAAGCTTCCGTGAACAATGATCTTGTCTCCTTTTATGCTTGTTTTTCCGATTTCCCTCCTATCTTTCCTTGATTCTCTGCAGATAATGCATCCCCCAATTTTAGGTGGTCAATCCCCTTGAAAGATGACAATATAATCTTTAAAGATTATAAGAATCTTGAGTTTGACTTTTGAAAATTGATCTGCAAATTTATTCCATCTTTAAGCGTGCCCACGCTTAGTCACTGAATTGCTGTCAAATTTGGAATTTCATATTTTCTTCATTCTTTTGCATCTTTTTGATTCAATTTCATCTCTAAGGTATTGAAAATCATCTATAAACAATTATAAGATAATTCCATTAATTCCGAATAATAGTTTCAACACATTAAAGATAATTAAGTATAAAATAAGTGCAAATTGATGACTTAACATTATTATTCCTTTCAGTCCTATTTAGCTATAAACCTGCTCTAATCCTTTCGATTTTCTCCATATTTCACTCCTAAAAAACTAGTTCTCTTACGTTGAATCTGTAGATTATGGCAAGAAAGGAATGCCAAATTTTTTTGATAGTAAGCTTCTAAGTTCAAGATAGTGCTAGGCAATGATCATCAAAAATATATGAGAAGATTTTAATTATATTTCCTTAAACCAGGAGCTCAATCAACTTTTTAATAACAGTAGGATGTTTTTGGTAGTTAGTTTTCCTCTTAAAGAGTTTTCCCTATTGTATCTTAAAATATTTGGTTTTGTTGTATTTTGTCCTTTTTTTAATTTGAATAATTATGGCATTAATAATAGCAAAACTATCTCAACATTGCAATGAGTTTTCCATAAATAAAGTTACAAACTAAAGACAAGGCATATTAGAAAAGTATATAAAAAAATTCCATCTGGTTTTTATTCTTGGGGATAAGTCATGTTGATCAGATTTTGCTATCATAAGGGCTCGGATCCCATTGACAATGTCATCCGCTAAGTTGTACTTATCCTTCCTCATTCCTGTAGATCCTCTTGTTTCTTTCCTTCCATAAAGAATAAATCATGGTTGTAAAGGCATTTTGTATATATGGGCATCTTGTGACAAATGGGCAGTACAAAGGATCTAGTTTAAAGATGATGACCAATCATAATTAGCGAAATCATTAGATGATGAATGCAAAACTGTGCTCCATACTGCCTTAGAGTATCTACATTGAAAGAATAAGTTCTCTTTATCTTCTTCCAACTCTTTACAAATAACACAAATCGGGTTGTAAGATCCAAATCATCTGTTTTCAGTACATATCTTATTTTTTTATAACCAGCCAAGTGAAGGTAGAGGCCTTATGATTGAGAAAATGTTTCCAAAGGAGATTGAACCAAGGAACATTACTACACCTTCCTGCAAAGCCTTATAACAACACTTATTAATAAAATTACTTAAGGCATCAGGGACCCAAGTTATAAAATCTTGCTTGTAAGTATTAGTGATCTAAGGGAGAAAATCAACTAGTAAGTTGAATCCTCTAAAATTGCTCTCCCATCGTGTTTGGTTCATCAAGGGAGAAGCTTTGAAGTGAAGAGGAATCATGTTCATACGTTTGGATAATTCAATCCTCCGTATTAGAGGACTAGGATCTGTCCAATTATCAAACCATACATAAATAGTATCTTCGCTACCTATCACATACTTAATCAAAGGAAAAATAACCTATCTAAAATTCAACATTTGCAAGAAGAATCAATAGTACTCCCATGAAGTAGACAATTACCAAAAACTTTCATTACTGAGATATGTTTCATGCATCCATTTGGCCCAGATAGGATGTTTATCATCGAAGAGCCTCCAAATCCTTTTATAAAGAAGCACTTTTTGAATAAGAGAAATAGGGATAATCCCTGGTCCCCTTGGCTTTTTAGGAATGGTTACATCACTCCATTTGACTTTAACTTTCTTAGAGTTGTTAGAAATAGACCATAAGAAAGCTTTCATGATGCTATTAATCTCCTTGATGACTTTCTTCAGAAGAATGATATGAGATATCTAGTAGCATAGAGGTTTCCCAACATAAAAATTATAAAAGTAACCTTTGCAGTAATCGATAAGAATATATTCTGCCAGACATTAATTCGAGCTTTGATCCTTTCTATGAGAGAAATAAATTGTGAATACTTTGGCTTTGCATTGCATACAAAATAGGAACTCCCCTGTATTTAAGAGGAAGATCATGTAACTGGAGTTCAGTGATCCTGGATAATTCCTCAGGATTCTGCACATCTTTGAAGGAGTACAAAATACTTTTATTGAAATTCACTACTAGACTAGGCCATTTGGAAAACTTCATAAGAACTTCCTTGAGCAACTACTCTGAATGTGTGTTTGCCCTCGAAAGAAGGATTAAGTCATCACCAAACATCAAATGGGTAAGCTTGGAAGCATCACATTTATTATGGTAATGAAACCTATCATTGGGGCCTATAACCTTGTTGGTGAGTCAAGATAGGCCTTCCATAACTAGAGTAAATAAATAAGGGGAGAGAGGATCCCCTTGTCTGGTACCTCTAGCATAAGATAATGGCTTGACAAGAAACTCATTCGCAAAAATACTGATAGAAGCGGTTTGTAAGTACATCAAAATCCAACTAATAAAATTCCTTGGGAATTCAAGAGCCTTCAGACAAAGTTGTATGAACTTCCAATTAATAGTATCAAAAGCCTTATAAAAATTTATCTTCCAGCAACAACTTTCAATAATCCTTTTAGAATTATAATCTTTAAAGATTTCTTGCATAAGCAGTATGCTATCCCCTATAGATCTACCTTGCTAATTGTTTCAAGATTGTTTTACTTCGTCCACTTTGATATATATTGTGAAACTTTTCCTTCCTTTTATTAATGCATTTACTTTCTAAAGAAAAACCCAAGCTACCAAACTTTTTTAGACTTTTAAAAAAAGTAAATTCTTCTTATGACAAGTAGATTATTTATTGTCGGTCAATAAAATGATAAAAAAATATAAGTGATGTCATTGTGATATACTTGTAAGCTTAGCGACCGAACTCTCACTAAACTCTGCTTGAAAGAACTAGAGCCACATTGACAACTGCAAGTATGGCAAAATCTTTCTAGACATAAGCAGTGAAGACCACCTGTTAAGTAATTAATCGATCACCAACAAGATCAATTGATCTGAAGACACTGATCGAATATGGACTAGTAAACCAGAAGATTATTCTCAGTTACACACATTTGGAAGTACTATGTTTGTGATATACAATACCTAAAATATCATGAAACTAGATCCAAAATCTAGAAAATGTAGATTTATGTGGTATGTTGATGGAGTCAAGGGGTATCGACTGTGGGATCCCATTACTCACAAGCTCGTCATTAGCAGAGATGTCATATTTGCAGAGGATAAATTTCAAGAGAAAGATTAAAGTAGCACATTTAAAGAAAATTTTGAGGTTATAACAATTTAGGAAGAAAGGAAGATCAAACAAAAAGATTCTACTAAAGCTATATCAAATCACGAGGAGCAAGAACTAGTTAAATATGAAAATATAGAAGTTCGAAGGTCAACCCGTGAAAGGAAAACCCCAACCTGGTAATCTGATTATATTATGGATGGCAATGTTGCATATTGTCTCTTAACAAAAAATGGAGAACCATCAACATTTCAAAAAGCACAAGATAACTCATATGCATCACTTTGGATGGTAGCAATGCAGGAAAAAATAGAAGCTCTTTATAAGAATAAGACATAGATGTTTATGCCACCATCATAAGGGAGAAAGCCCATGGGCAACAGGTGGGTGTACAAGATCAAATATAATAATGATGATCAAGTGGAGCAGTATCGCGCAAGGTTGGTGGTAAAAGGATATGCTTAGAAAGAAGATATTGAATTTATAGACATTGTTTTCACCTATAGCTCATCTTAAAACAATTCAGATTGTCCTAGCTATGTTTGCTACATTTGATCTATATTTAGAGCAATTAGATGTAAAGACTGTGTTTCTTCATGGAGATCTTAAAGAACAAATTCACTTGCATCAACTAGAAGGTTTTGAAGAACTAAGGAAAGAGAACTCGGTTTATAGATTGAACAAATCATTTTACGGTTTAAAATAAGTGCCAAGATGTTAGCACAAAAGATTTGATTCCTTCATAATGAGTTGTGGATTCAACAAATCTATTATAAAGCCTTGAGTATATTTCAAGAGGTTTGGTAATAATGATTTCAATGTATTATTGTTATATGTTGACAATATGTTGGTTAGAAGCCCCAACAAAGATTGTATTCAAGATTTGAAGGCTCAGTTAGCTGGGAATTTTAAAATGAAGGATTTAGGACCAACAAACAAGATTCTAGGGATTCAAATTTACTGAGACAAAAATAACAGGAAGATTTGGCTTTCTTAGAAGAATTACTTAAAGAAAATATTACGATGCTTCAATATGTAAGATTGTAAGTCAATCTCTACCCCCTCTTCCTGTTAATTTGAAGATATCCTCAAGTAAAAGCCCTAACAGTGAAGCAAAGAGGAAATAGATGTCTAGAGTACCATATGCATCAGCTATGGAAGTTTAATGTTCACTATGAATTTCACAAGACTAGAAATTGCATATGTAGTGGGAGTGGCTAGTCATTACATGGTGAATCCTGGTTAAGAACACTAGTTGACTATAAGAGGATCCTAAGATATATTAAAGGGACCTTATATGTTGCTCTATGTTATGAAGGATCTTAATTTATTGTAAAGGCTATGTTGATTCTTATTTTTCAGGCGATCCTAATAAAAGAAAATCCACTACACGCTATGTGTTTACAATTGTAGAAGAAGTTAAGAGTTAGGTGTCTAAACTACAGATAATTGTAGAACTATCTACAACATAAGCTAAGGATATGGCAGCTACACAAGCTTGCAAAGAATCAATCTAGATATAAAAAAAATTTGAGAGGAGCTTGGGCACCACAAGAGAATATTCCTTTGTATTGTGATAGTCAAAGTGCCTTGCATATTGTAAAGAATCCAACATTTCATTCCATAAATAAACACATAGGAGTTCAATATCATTTTTTTTATGAAGTAGTGGAAGGTGGAAGTGTGGAATGTAGAAAATTCACAAAAAAGAGAACTTAGCGTATGCATTAACAAAACTAATGAACACTTATAAATCCATATGGTGTAGATCCTTGTATAGCTTGGTAGAGACGCAAACATCAGAGAAATGCAACATAACAAGAAAGGTGTGAAGATTGATTGGTTCTTAATCAAATCTCCAAGTGGGAAATTGTTGGTTTTTTATCCCACATCGGAAGTGTGTGGAATGGGAAGCCTCTTTAAGGCTATATAAGGAGACCTTCCCTTAGGGTTCTCCACATCCTAAAATCTCTTTCCTATAACCTTGTGTTATTAATTCTTGGCATAGATTGTGAGATCTTTCTCTTGTAATCTTTGTTTTCTATAGTGGAAAGTTTTCTATTCTTGCTTGTGATTTTTTTCATATTTTTGTTAACCACATAATTTTATGTGTCCCTTTTTATCTCAATTTCTTTTATTGGTGTGTTTGCTATATTTCAGTGGAGTCCATCTCCTATCATTTAGGACTTATGAATGAAACTATTTCTTCCTTTAAAAAAAATGATACATATTTTGGTGGGGTTGTATCTAAGATCATAAAATCTTCTACTTCTATGTACATTTAAACACGTTAGCTGGCTTGTCTTTATCTCAGACCATGAATCTCTTTGCTTCTCCGTGCACTTGTATACAACTAATGACACAATTATTGTCAAACTGCATTTCTATTATAAATCTTCACCACACCAACACACTCGCACTTTAATTTGTACCTTCACCTTTAATTTTCAAAAAGATACAATCATTAGATCATATTTATGTCCCGAATTATATTCACAAAAAATACATTCAAGTATGGTACTTCTATTTTTGTGTTAATTATAAAAAGATTTCAGACTTTACTTAAATTTGCAATATTAGTCTGAACTTTAAAAAATAGCGGTAAAATGCTCAAATATTCAATTTGTTGCAAAAATAATCGAACTTTAAATTTTCCATTAATGTTGGTGATGTGGCATACCATGTCAAATTAAAGGTTTCTCCATGTGGCTAACACATGTTCAAATTTTTTCCATGTAATTTTTATAATTTAATAAATTTGGAAAAAGAAATTTCCTAGTGGATTCTTCTTCGATCTATTCTTCTCACCTCTTTGTCAACATTCTTCTAGGCCTAACTTCGATCCCCAAGCTCCTTCATTATGATAAAGTAAAACTGTAAGATCTGCTACAAGCCCATCAAACCTAGTTATTGTATTTTAACAAATTTTCCTTGCTAGCTCCACTCAAGAATTCAGAGGCAAAGTCAACCTTATCTGCTAGAAACCTATTTATCAACCTTTAACCTATGTTCTATGATTAACAAAATCGGTATTAAACAACCATATTAAAAATTAGAAGAAAAAGGTAATCAAATCTTACCCATCTCAATACAATACTTATTTATTAGTTTTATTTTCAGATATTAATTACTCAAATTCCTTTTTTCTTGTTGCATAATAAGATTGTTGAAAACTTGCATAGTTTTCCACCTCAAAATCTGAATGTAAAGGCGCCTATGTCAAAGCCATTTGGTACTGTAAAACCACCTAAAACATGAAATTCATGGCTAGATTTCTTAGAGAGGAATGACATATTTCACCTAATACTACATTATGGCTTTAGCCCTAGTATAGACCAATATGAACAGAAATTAGCATTTTATGTAGTGAAGTTAACATAATCTCTACCTAGATGATGAAGACAACAAGGAAGAAGTAGACGACAATAAGGTCTCGTTTAGTAACTAGTAATGAAAGAATCATAATAAAAAAAAAAGGAATGAGAATAAAAGGTAAGAATCAGAGTAGGAATGAAATTATTGATTATGCATGTTTGGTATAGTATAAAAAAAAAGTTAATAGTTATACTAATATTTGACAATATTAAAAATGATAATGAGAATTTTATGATAATATTGTTAAAGAAAGTAATATAAAAGATCTTGGTACGTGGTTTTAATGATAATATTCTTATAAGAATCAATATCTTGGTAATATTTTAATAATAACTTGATAATATTATATATTATATTTTATCTCTTATTCTTGATTGTTGATTCCAGCTTGTACCCACACTTCCTTTAGGAATAAAAATCCAGGATTGTTTAAGATTCATTCAAGTTTTGTCATTTCCTATTTTATTTATTACCACTAACTAAACAACTAAAAGTTGTATGCCCATTTTCACTTTTTTATTACTAGTTATCAAATAAGACTTAAGGGGAACACATCCCTGACAAAGCAAGCACACTGGAGGAATGCCGAAGCTACCCAAAAAAACCTTCGGAGAAAAGTAAAAACAAGCACAAACTAGTAAGTTGGAGGAGAATAGATGGATGATGAGTCATTAGGTTTTTTTCTCCAAATTTATTAAAATTATAAAATAATTATGTTAAAAATAATTGAACTCATGACAAAACTTTTAATATGATGCAGTATGTCATGTTAGTCATACTAACGGAGAACTTAACAATGGCCTATTTTCGCAACAAATTGGAAGTTTTGAGTATTTTGATATCACTTTTTAAAGTTTAGATTAGTATTATAAAATTGAGTAAAATTTATTATTTTTATAATTAATTCTTTTTTTAAAATGAAACTTTAAAATTAGATGTGCGTGCATATGAGCCATATACAATGTTAAAACATTTCACTTTCCAATTCTCACGTTTTTGAACAATCTGATCAATCCAAGAAACATAGGATCAAAACAGTACGGCGTGCGTAAGACATGACGAATATATTCATGTAAAGAATCTTGAGGACATAGACGGAGGAGATACGACGGTAAGTAATGCATAATTTGTTCAGACTATCAAAGAAGCATTTCAAACATGGTTGGGATGGAAGTAACTTATCGGAAACAGAAAAGTCATACTCAAGCTGATGATCCATTGTACGCTGTCAATACCTGTCCTACAGTCATATTTTCAGTTACAGTCAAAACCAAATAAACTTGTTAATCCCCCTGATTTTCATGGTGATATCCGAATTCTGTCTCCATATGTTGGTCAAAGTCATCAGCTTGGTGCGGAATGCTGTGATCCATGGTCAGTATAACAGACTCTTTTGCTAGTCCTTTATGCACAAACCAAGTAACAAATGAACTTACCTATGCTAACAAAAAATGCAGCTAATATGGTAGGAACTAGATACTGGTTTATTCTATAGCTAACTGGTTGGTCGTAATTCGGTGACAAAATAATTTAAAAACATTTTTTATCTTATACATATTTAGATGTATATGAAAATGTTTATAGAATAATTATACATTGCAAATGAAATTATCATTAGATTATAATTATTAGATTCATACTGCATTTATGTATTATCCTTAAATTGTTCCTAATCATTGTTCTATTAAAATTAGACATTAATATAATGTAACAGACTAATATACGTTTTGTTTTTTCTTATGAAAGAAGTAGTTGATTTCATAGGCTATAGTATGGAGATACTTAAACAAATGTGTAAGTATTTTTTAGAAAACAAGTTCATTGAATTGACCCTGTATGAGAAATCTATTTGGAACATTACTTGTATACATATAAAAATTCTCACAGAAAAATCCAAGGTCTAAGTTCTACAAAATTTCTGTTCTGTCAAGGTTGTTGCAAATTGAAATTTATAGTTGCTTATCAGAAAACAATTAGGAAAGCAACTATGATTTACCATAATCTAATCGCAAGTAGAAAAACTAAGTGCACCGCAAATAAATCACATATACAGAACAATAGAAATTTGTTAACGCAGTTCGACATATACGGTTAACATCTACGGGGCCCACACTCAGATTAATCAA
This sequence comes from Erythroxylum gracilipes, assembly GCA_026413385.1. Taxonomy (NCBI): domain Eukaryota; kingdom Viridiplantae; phylum Streptophyta; class Magnoliopsida; order Malpighiales; family Erythroxylaceae; genus Erythroxylum; species Erythroxylum gracilipes. Next base: position 26,058,888 of record JANZLC010000003.1, read on the forward strand.
CTTTTTTTGTAGCACAATAGACTTACACAAGGTTATTATGGAGCTGACACCACTCACTCCTTGACGCTATCCACTCATACTAACCCCATGAAAGTATCTCACACCCAATAGCATAACTAACTCATGCTAACCTTAACAGAGGATTTTAAAACAATGAATAACACAAAGATAAGAATATCTCAAGTAATTAAATCAAGAATAAAAGAAAAAAAAAGTACTTGAGTCCAAGAACACTTCCCTATGTATGCAGCAACATTAAAACATAATCATGGAGAGTCTTCAAACAAAAATCTGTTGTCAAACTTTATAATTGATCTTTGAAAGCACCCAAACATAGTAGCCAAGATCCATGATCGTCGACAGACCATGGACTTCTTATTTTCAACAAATGCTTCCTCCTTTAGGATTCTTTATTCTTTAAGGATTTATTCCTTCCATGAATACCTTAACTTCTAGAATTCTACATATTCTAAGATAGTAAAATCCTATACCAAATTAGCTTTCTTATTACAAAAGATATCCCAAATAAATTAAAGTACAAATAATGTCAAAAATAGAATAGAATATCTTTGACTACGTTATTTTTTGGTGACGAGTTGAAAATTTTCGCTAAAAGTTGGCTTTTGGTGATGATTTCTAAATTTGTCGTCAAAAGTCAAGGCTTTGGTAACGTTCTACAGTATCGTCACTAAAGGGATTCCTTTAGCGAAGATTTACATGAATTGTAGCAAAAGGTGCGACATTTTGCAACAGTTTACATATTTCTTCATCAAATGTCGAGCCTTTGGTGACGACAATTTTAAGCGTTGCAAACACATAAACTTTTGGCAAAGAAATAACAAAAAAATGTCTGACGAAAATGATCCAAACGTAGATGACATTTACATCAAAGGTCTTGGATTTGGGCTTAAGTCAAATGCATCATCGTCATCAAAACCAGCATATATTGACCATCTTGAAGAGGAGAACCAGTTGCTTAAGGCTAAATTAGAACGCAATTCACAGAATTTGGCTAAACTTGAAAAGTATGTCAAAAAATTACTTGGTCTAAATTATGTAAACAGTGAAATTGAATTGTAATTGTTATTTTTTGTATAACTATTTTTTAAATTGTAATTAACATATTGTACATAATCAAATTTAATGATATTTTATTTTTTATATACAATGCTTCTAATTTTAATTATATTTCATATAATAAATTATGTAA
>JANZLC010000003.1:26078019-26088215 GCA_026413385.1 Erythroxylum gracilipes
CTGCTGAATCGAGAAGCCATACATCAACAAATCTTCTCTTACCTCCAATAGTCATTGTTGCTTCACAGACCATTGCATCTCCATCATCTAAAGTATTTACTGCATTTCCTTGAGGAACATAATCTTTCTCATTCAGATTCCAACAATTCTTTTCAGGTGCCCTTTCTTGCCACAATTGTGGCACTTAAAATTTTGCTTTCTCTTGGATTTTGATCTACTAAGACTATGACTCTCACTTAAGCCACATTCCATTGATCTTCCTCTCATCATCGTCAAGGCCTCCGCTTGTTGCGAAGTTGCCATCCTATCTTCCTTACTTTTATGCCAACTCTCTTCTTCCAGAATAGCAGCTATAATATTGTCGAAGACTAGAGTGTCTGTGTTGTTTGTTAGATTGATGATGAGTTGATCATACAAATCTGGTAAACTTTAGAGTAGAAGTTTCGTACGTTCTCTTATCTCTATTATATGCCCCAATGATGTGAGTTAGGAGAATAGAGTGTTTAAAGTATTTAAGTGCTCCGTCACCAAAGTGGATTCCGCCATGCGTAAAGTGTATAGTTTCCTTTTTAGAAAAATTTTATTGTGGAGTGATTTGGCCTCGTACAATTTTGTGAGGTGATCCTATATTTCCTTCGCAGTCTTCTTTTCCTCTATGATGGATAATACGCCATCAGTTAAAGCTAGGTGAAGATTAGCTACAACATTCCCGCCCATCTCATTTAACTTTTCATCTGTGACTCCAACTGGCCGTTCACTAATGGCCGTCAGACAATTATCTTTCCTCAAGATTGCTTTTATCTTCAACTTTCATAATGAGAAATTACTCCCATTGAACTTTTCAATCTAAAATTTTGCTGCCATTGCTTCTATCACGAACGAAATTGAGCTCTCACTATTTCACATGAATAGGACCGTACATGTGAATAGTATCATATATATGAATAGTACCATATACGTGAATAGTACCACACATGTGAATTACAGTAACTGTACAGTTTAATGCAAAATTAAATGAATGAACAGTTGTCACGTTTTGGTTATTATTCACCAACTTTCACTGTGCTCACTGGAACTCTGAACGGATTATGTCAAAAAAATCGACGTAATTTTCTGACCAAGCTCTAATACTACTTGTTGTAAAAATTGACCGGATTAGAGCAGGTTCGCAGCTACATAGGACTTAAGGAATAGTAATGAACACATAGGTTTTAAGTGAAAAAACCCAAAATTAGGATAAAAATCACGGGCAAGGATACAAGACTTTTACTACGTAGAAAAACTGGAGAATTATAATGAAAAACTAGACCAAAAATATACATAATATTTTTGTATCTCTCTTTCTCTCTCTTTTCTCTCACCTCACTTTCTCTCTTTTTCTGCTCTCTTGCTTGCTTGTTTTGGTTATAGGCAGGAGAAGGTAGCTATGGTTGGCCAATTTGGCCAACCATACTTTTGGCATAGGCAACAAAAAATCGGTGCGTAACTTGCCTACCAAGTTTGATAGCCAACCATGTTTGACATTCTCCATGGAAGTAGTCTGGCAGCACTGCATGAAGTTGTCATAATCAACTTACATGACATTGTTTTCCTATTTTCTGTTAGCTATTCTAATAAAAATAAATTTACTCCTCCCCTAGTTCTTGCTCACAATAATGAATCTTAAGATCATGTGCCTAGGATCTGTAGAATTTCTATTGTAACTTAATGGCATAATTTTATGTTTTAACACAGATAAGAGCTCGGTTCCACAATTTCATTTCGTTCGTCCTACAAGCCATTTGTTTTGAAGGGATTTTAATCACATAGGGTATTGTGTTTCTTTTAGATCAAAATGAGAGAGTGTAAGGGGAAGAAAGTAGCAAAATTTGTCAAAGTTAAGAGTTAAAAAACAAGACAAACTTATTTACTTTTTCGTAGAATTGGAAGCAGACTCAAACTCTCGCCTTGAAAGTTTTAAACTTGACATGCTTATTGAATAAAGAAAAATGTTCGTTACGCCAACCAATTTGGTATGTTACTTACATGTGATGTAGCAAATGAAAATATACTATTAGCCCAAGGTTTATTATTAATAATTTTAATGATAACTATAAAATATTTCAAAATTTAAATCAGAGTTATTTTCTTTCATTGGTGATGACAAAATTCTTAAAAGAAATAAATCTTGCAGAATTTTTTTTTATGAACTTACCTTATTAGAAATGATTTCGTAACATTCGGAAAGATCTTACTAATTCGAAAAATTAGTTCTGAAATTTTTGATAAAACTTTTCTCTTAATGTCTGAATATTGGAAGATTTCAGCACAGATGATATTGAAGATTCGTTAGATACGAAGCCAAATTAGAATTAAAATGAGGCAATAGCTAGTTGAAGAAAATGTCCATTTAAGGAGGAGCCACTGTGTTTGTGAAAAAGACACATGAGTGTGGAAGGTTGAAGAACCTTGTGAGAGAAATTGTTAAACTCTTTATAGAAAATAGAAAGTGAAATCACTCTAGTGAGAGAGATTGTTAAACTCTTTATACATTTTTGTTGAAAGCTTGTAGAGGCTTGTTAAACACTACGAGTGTGGAAGGTTGAAGAACCTTGAATAACATATACTTGTGAGCTTGGAGAGGCTTGTGAAAATTTACTACTTGGAGTTTTACAGTGAAATACTCAACTTGAATACTAGGGGACTAGATGTAGGCTTCGTTAAAAGTCAAACCAGTATAAATCGACTGTGTCACACACTCTCTCTCTTATCTTTTAAATTTTTGCATTATAGTGTGTGTGTTTAATTTATAAGAGTCTCCTTCACTTTTGGAATAGGCTCCTTTTGTTTTAATTTTGCAAGAGATTTTTGTTTACAGACTGCTTTCATTTTTAACGTTAACAGGCTCCTTTCATTTTTAAACATTAACAGGCCCCTTTGGCTTTTTAAAAGTTAACTGGCTCCTTCTATTTACAGACTTTTTTGTTGAAAATTAGCAAGTTCTTATTGTTTACACGAATTAATAGTAACTTAAAAAATTTTAAATCCCACACAATTCACCCCCCTCTTATGTGTGTTTGCTTTATCATTTGGTATAAGAGAGAAGTTTTACATTTATTGTGTTTTATAGCATGTAATAGATAATGACAAACAATTTTAGAAGCCTTGAAGGACAATCTGTCTCAAAGCCTCTTTATTTCAATAGAAATAACTATTCCTATTGGAAAGAGAGAATGACTATTTATCTTCAATATGTAGATATCGAAATCTAGAAAACTATCAAAGTTCAAGCCACACCTCCTGCTACTAATAATGTAGAAGTATGGACTAATACTGATGGAAGAAATGCATAGCTAAATGCTAAAGCATGACATTAGCTGATATGTGCATTATCTCCAGAAGAGTATGAAAAGATATCCTACTATTCTACAAGAAAGGAAATATGGGATAAACTTCAAGTTACTTTTGAAGGAACGAATGAGGTAAAGAAACATAGAATCAATCTATTAGTGCATCAATACAAAACTGTTTACATGAAACAGGGAGAAACTATAGACAAATTCTTCGAACATTTCAATAATGTCATCACAGCCTTAAAGAACTTGGGAAAGGTATATCCTAATGATGAGCTTGTAACAAAGATTCTATGATCACTGCCAAAGGAATAAAGACCTAAGGTGATAACATTAGAAATTGCAAAGGATCTTGACACTATTTCACTCAACTAGTTAAGAGGAAACTTGATAATTGATGAAGCAGAGTTTAGGCGAGATGAAAGATCTTCATACAAAAGATGCCATTAAAAGCAGCTGATGAATCAAATCCATCAAACGGTGATGAAAGTGACACTAAGTTGCAAATAGATGCAGATGATGAATTCAACTTCATGGTCAGAAAATATGCATGCTCTTATAAAAAGAAGCTAATGAAGAAAAGAGAAGGAAACAAGAAAACTAAAAATAATAGGTTACTATCAAAAGGCAGTAGCAATACCCAAAACAATCACATCATATACTATCATTACAAGAAGCCTAGAAAAAAAAGAACAGAATGTGCTCTTCTTCAAAAGGTCAAAACAGAGAATAGAAAACTCAGAAAGCAAGCTATGGCTGTAGATTGGTTAGATGAAAATTTTGAAAACTTTGAAGAAGAAGAGCCTGAAGAAGTCAACAATGTTTATTTTATGATCGAATCAGGAGACGATGAGGTATATTATTCTGACCTTGATATTGAAATAGATGAATTAAGAGATGCATATCATGAATTGTATGATCAGTATAATAAATTAACAATGCAGTATATCAAAAAGTTTGAGAAGTCCAAGAATAATGATGCTTCCTTAACAAATAAGATTAAATCATTAGAATATGAGAATAAGAATTTGTTGTCTAAAATTAAGTCTCTTGAACATGATAACTAGCAAAAAGTCTTTCAAAAGAAATTCTTGGAAAAAAGGTAAGTCAGTTAGAAAATGCAGTGCTTGAGAATGATTGTGATAAAGTAAAACAATTAGAAGAAAAAGTTGTTACCCTAGAACTTGAGAAAGAGAAATTGGCTGGAAAAATCATTTCTCTATAAAAGGATCTTGCCAATTTTGTTGATGGAAGGAACAATCTTGATGCATTACTTGGGAATGGTAAAGGTGTGTTTGATAAGGCTGAAATAGGATATAATGAAAATAATAATATTAGGCCATACAAGAACTTCTTTGTTAAATCCAGCAGTAGCTATAGCCAAAACAACAAAAACCTGATAAATGGCAAAAATTGTAGTAACTCTCATTCATCTATTTTATGCAATTACTGTAGTAGACATGATCATATTAGTCATTCCTGTCACTTTTGAAAAATGAAGAAATTATCTCAAATGTATGTTTGGAGACCGAAAGGTCAAACTACTAACATGAAAGGACCTAGAATAATTTAGGTACTTAAAACGAGATAATACATTTTGTAGATATGCTTCGAAACAGAGACAAGAGAAAATCAATGGATATTTGATAGTGGTTGTTCGAGACATATGACAGGTGAAATATCACATTTCAACTATATTGAAAGTAAAGATTGAGGTAATGTTGTCTTTCCCAATAAAAGCACAACAAAAGTCACTAGAATTGGTAAAATTGGTGACTCTAATTCTGCTTCTATTGATCATGTTCTTTATGTTAATGGTTTGAAACATTACTTGTTAAGTGTAATTCAATTATGTGATAAGGGTTATAAAGTCATTTTTTATGCATCCCATTGTAAAATTATTAATAATCTTAATGACAACATTATTTTTGTTGGTCTTAGAAATCAGAATATATATTGTGCTCAATTGGAACAAATGTCTTCATAAAATGTTAACTATTTTGTTTCACTAGAAAAGGATTCATTTATCTGCCATAGAAGATTTGGACATGCTAACATGAGCATTCTATCAAAATTATCCAAAAATGAGTTAGTAAGAGGACTACCAAGCTAGAAGTTTGAGAGTAATAAAGTTTGTGAAGCTTATTTAAAAGGAAAACAAATCAAAAGTAGCTTTCCCCCTAAAAATATTTTTCTTCTAACCAACCGCTTGAACTTGTACATATGGATTTATTTGGTACTACTAAAACTCAAAGCTTTGGTACTAGAACTCAAAGCTTTGGTGGTAAACACTATGGCTTTGTTATAGTAGATGATTATTCTAGATTTACCTAGCTTTATTTTCTATCAAATAAGGATGATACTTTTGAAGTTTTTGAGAAGTTTTGCAGAAAAATTCAGATTGAAAAAAGGTACTGCATTGCATCTATTTGGAGTGATCATGGAGGAGAATTCGATAACAAAAAATTTGAAGATTTCTGTAATGAAAATGGTATAACTCATAACTTTTCATGCCTAAGGACTTCTCAGCAAAGTGGAGTTGTTGAGAGAAAGAACATGACTCTTGTTAATATGGCCAGGACAATGCTGTGTGAAAGTGGTCTACCTCATGGCTACTAGGCAGAAGCTATATCTACTACTTGTTACATACTTAACAGGTGCCTTATAAGACCTATTCTCAAAAGACCCCCTATGAGTTGTGGAAAGAAAGAAAATTGAATGTTACTTACTTTCGAGCATTTGGCTGCAAGTGTTTTGTATTAAATAATGGAAAGGACAACCTTGAAAAATTTGACGCAATATCAGATGAAGCTATTTTTTTTGGGTTACAGCACTATCAGCAAAGAATTTAGAGTTTATAATTAAAGAACAAAAAGGATAGAAGAATTAATACATGTGGTATTTGACGAAGCACTACCCTAGATAACAGCAGTTGATTTAGATGATGAAGAGCATCTTTTAGTTCCTAAAAATACATTGTAGACTGAAACTACACCTATAGTATCTTCAGAATTACAAGATAAAGAAGGTCCTTCTAAAGCCAAGACGAGCAGGCTCTTTCATCTCAGTAGAGGCCTATGTAATGAAGAACACTAAGAGAATGGAGAGGTTAAAATACACATAAATACATTCTGGGAGACCCTTTTGAAAGTCTAAGAACCAGATCTTCCTTCAAAAATAATTATGTTGCCCTCATCTCATAATTAGAAAGAAAGACTATCGAAGAGGTTCTTACTGATGAAAATTAGGTTTCAGCTATAAAAGATGAACTAAATCAGTTTGATAGCAAAGTCTAGAATCTAGTACCTCGTCTACAAAATAAGTCAATCATTAGAACTCGTTGGGTATTTCATAACAAATTTGAAGAAAACGGTAAGGTGGTAAGAAATAAAGCTAGATTTGTAGCTCAAGGTTATAATCAATAGGAAGGTATTGATTTTGATGAAACTTTATACTTGCTGCTAGATTAGAATTCTACTTACCATTGCATGCTATAGAAATTTTAAATTATTCCAAATAGATGTTAAAAGTGCCTTCTTAAGTAGATATATACTATAGAAATTTTAAATTATTCCAAATGGATGTTAAAAGTGCCTTCTTAAGTAAATATATTAACAAAGAAGAGTTTGTTAAGCAACCTCCAGGTTTTCAAGATGAAAACTATCTTGATTACATGATGAAGTTAACTTAAGCTCTGTATAGTCTAAAGTAGGCTCCTCGAGCATGGTATGAGAGGTTAAGTAATTTTCAATTTGAGAATAACTTTGAAAGAGGAAGGTAGATAAAACCATATTTATTAAGAAATAAAAGAAGGATTTACTCATAGTTCAAATATATATTGATGACATAATATTTGCTGCTACTAATCAAAATACAGGGGGAGTTTGAAATGAGTATGATGGGAGAACTTTCTTTCTTTCTTGGGTTGTAAATTAGGCAAATAGAAAAGGGAATCTTCATTAGTCAAGGCAAATACACAAAGGAACTCATTAAGAAATATCATTTTGAAAATGCTAAACCAATGGTACTTCTATGTATTTTGGAACTAAACTTGATAAGGATAAAGAAGGCAAGGATACGGATGAGACAATGTATAGAGGAATGGTTAGATCATTACTATATATCACAAGCTCATAACCAGATATTATGCTTAGTGTATGTTTTTGTGCACGATTCCAATCAAATCCAAAAAAGAGCTATCTTCCAACAGTCAAGAGGATCTTTCTCTATCTTCGTGGAACTGTGGACTTTGGATTATGATATCCAAAAATTAATTCTTTTAACATAATAGACTTTTGTGATGCAGATTATGCAGGTGATAAAGATGATAGGAAAAACACAAGTGGTCATTGCTAATTTCTTGAAGGATGTCCAGTTTCTTGGTCTTGCAAGAAATAAAATTGCATAACACTTTCGACAATTAAAAAGGAATATATAGCAGTTGCCAGCTGTTGAGCTCAACTCATATGGATGAAACATCAACTCTATGACTTTTTGATGAAATTTGATCATATTCCTATACCATATGACAATACAAATGCAATAAATCTCTCTAAAAATCTTGTCCATTATTCTAAGACTAAGCATATAGAAATCAAACATCATTTTCATAAAAATCATATTTTAGAAGGAACCATTGACCTTTTACATGTTAAAACAGAAAATCAAGTAGTTCATATCTTCACTAAGCCACTGTCTGAAGATATATTTTGTGTGTTAAGGAAAGAGCTTGATATGTGTAGCTATCTGATATTAATTATGTATAAAGATTCTATGCTACTTCTCTTTGCAAATATTAGCAGGCGCCTTCTAATTGGTTCTTTTATGGAAGGACCCTCTTAGTTTAGAAGGATCCTCTTAGTTTAATAGGGTAGAATGCATGTGTATTCAAAAGGCAATTCTTTAATAGTGTCGTTTTAGCTTTTAAAATGCGAGCTTCACTCTGACAAATTTTTGTACGTGACTGACAGAAGATACGTAGATGATCACACTTCCTTTATTTATATGTACAACTGCTCATCCTCACACAAAATAAACTCTTATGAATCGTTTAGTGTACATTAAGCAGACTTCTATCTTCTACTTGGCTTTTTTAATTCTCAAAAGTGTTGTTCTTTCCTCTCTACACCCTAACTCTCTACTTCCTCTCAAATCTCCTAAGCTTAGTTACAATGGAATAAATAAAAACCAATGGACAGAAGAAAACCTTAGCATCCACTTATAGCCATGGCCAAACTCTCCACCATGAACCAACTCTTGTTTCTGAGTCTTCTTCTTTGTCACCAATAGTAGGATCATTAAACACTCCTTTTGAACCTATTTCTATTGCCTCTAAGCCCCAAATTTTAGAAACACCCATTCAAGAGACTCTAGAGGAGAGAAAAAGATAAATTTTGGCTATGTTATCTCTAGAATCAAACTCTAATTCATCCTCTGAGCATAACAAACCAACAGTCAAACAACAATATGTCTCTGACTTTAGTGAAGAAGAAGAAGTTGAAGAAGAAGAAGATGAAGAAAAAGAAAAAGAAAAAGAAAAAGAAAAAGAGAAAGAAGAAGAAGAAAAAGATGATGAAGAAGAAGAAATTAAGAAGAAAACCTGAAGGAAAAGAAGAAGAAGAGGAATCTTCTAGTGAGGGGGAGCCAACAAGAAAAGTAAGGTTTCATTCTTCTTCACTCTCATTACCCATTCCAACTCTGCTTACTCCTACTTTATCTACCCTTTATTCTAAATATTTTGTACCACCTTCCATTACTCCTTAACTTGGTTCCAAGAATAAGAAAGTGCCTGAAGTGCACTAGATTGTAAATGATGATGGTTCAGATGAAGAACTAGCTCAATTAATAAGACAACCACGGACCACAGCAAGTGTTGCAAAACACGCTAAAAAAATTGTTGAAGAAAAAGGTGTTAAGTCAAGAAGACTTCACATCTTCTATTAATTTTGATAAAATTCAAATAATAATAATCATAGAAGTGTGAGAATTGTTTTGATGAATTTGTTAAGTGCGCAGATAGATTTAAGTAACACAAATCATCAAATCAGGACAATACGTAAGTAAAAGCTGAATAGAACGGATTAGACGAAGTGCTTAGTCTAAGACACCAGACGAAGCATATGCGACACCAGACGAAGCATATGAATCTATACAAGACGATGAAATTGAAGAATGAACTAGAACGTCAGTTAGTTGGAGTTAGTTATAGGGCTCAACTAATAGCCGTTTTTAGTAGATTCGACAAGCAAAATTCTCAAGAAGATCGTTGAAGATTTAGGCTATAAATATTATTCGTAAACAACAATACAAATAACAATACAAAAAAAGAAAAGAATTATGATTGTAAAAGCATATGTAGAGAAATCTTGTGCTCAAGTGGTCACGCAAAAAAGAGCAAATATATCTGTAACGTGAAGCTTAAACAATATCTTTTCAAGTGAAAAGAAAGGCTAAAAATTGAAGAGGCTAAGGAAGCAAATAAAGAATATTTTGTGAAAGAGACCTGAAGAGGCTTTGGAAGTGTAGAAATAATACTTGTAACATTAAAGGATATAGTGAAATCTCAGACAAACTCTGAGGACTGGACGTAGCCTAAGGTTAAGGGTGAACCAGGATAAATCGCATCATCATATTCTCTAACTCTTATCTCTTAATTTTCTTATTTTTAGAAGAATAGATACTAATTTTCGTTGTTGCATTACTCACCAAATTAAGTGAATTGTTTTTGTAATCATTTGAATTTGTCAAGAAAATCAAGAAGTTTTTAAAGATTAACATCTTAAACGATTTGACACAATTCAACCCCCTTCTTGTGTATTTTACATATTATACTCGATTTCTATACTAACAAGTGATTTACTTCAG
>JANZLC010000003.1:26109765-26120059 GCA_026413385.1 Erythroxylum gracilipes
TTACACATTGAAATAAAGTCATTTTGATGAATACATCTGCATACTATAAGTGGTACAATCAAATGTAAATATGTACAAAAACATTTGTTGCCGAAGTAACCTTCATTCAAAAATTTCATCAAACAGTTCGGAGGCTTTTGTCAAGCAAGCATAGAGGGCGGGAAAAAAATGTCGTACCCCCCCTACACATCCAACACATAAACACAAGAAACCATCTTCCAAACACAAACACAAGCACAAACAAAAACCCATACACCATAAGCAGAACACAAAACTCATAATAAACTCCTAAATATAGCAGTGAAATAGAGCACAAGAAGGAGGGTTTAAAAATGGAAAAGAAAAGCAATACCAACTTGAGAGTTTGAAAAAAGGAAAGAAGAACAATACTAAGACAGGTAATGACTCTTCTTCGACAGTGAGGATCACAATAGAGGGGAGGACTCTTATTAGATAGTGAATGAAGAGGAATGTTGATGACTAACATGAAAACAAAGATAGGTTTGTTTTGGTGTTAATAACATAGTAGAAAACGATGTCGCTCCTTGTTAAAAATACTGACATTGTATTTCGATTAATTCGGAATAAATATACAATTTGGCATCAATAAAAAAACCGTTGCAAAATGGTAGGCCCTTACTATTTAACTTCACCTTTGGTAATGGCATAAGATAACATTATATTAACTACAATATATAATTATATCTATTGCGATGTAATTAAAAAATAATTACAATATAGTAAACAATGAAAATTAATATTAAATATTAATATGATATTCTTAATAATCAAATTTAATATTATTGACAATGATTGTAAGTGTAAAAATAAATTTAATTAACAACAATGTTATTTTTAAAATTTATAAAACAGACAACACAAAATTAATTTTTATTACACTCAATTTATATATAATAATTAGAGTTTTGTCACAACATATAAAATTGTCGAATCATGTATTTTAAAAGAAATTAATACAAAAAATTTATTAAATGTAATAAAATTTTTGTATTAATGTATGATTTGACAATTTTATGTGGTGTGATAAAACTCTAATTATTATATATAAATTGAGTTACATTTTATAGAAATTTTATATTACAAAAGGAAAATTTTATAAATATAAATTTCAATAAACACTAGTAATTTTTAAAAATTAAATCAAATACATAGCTAAAAAGATTTGGCTATGATTTTAAGATCATCAACAAAACTGTTTAGCTATGTTCCTTAAACCGTTGCCAATAACTTTTATCTATGTTCTCAAAATCGTCACTAAATATATTTTGCTACGAAAACTTAATCATCCTAAAACATTATTACCTACATCTACGATAACGTAGCTAATAACCTTTAGGGTGGTCATTCTTTTTTAACTAATTTTTATTGTTTGAGTTTGTAATAAATTATGTATAAAGATGGTTCAAATATTGGACTCTTTTATGACTAAAAAGTTAACTGAACTTTTTTCTCTTTTAGGTAAGTTAACTTTTTATTGGAACATAATACATTTATTCATAATTGGAGGACTCAACATAAAGAGTCTTTTCAATAAAAAATACGCTAAATTTCTTTATAAAACCTTTTGAAGTAATATTACGTATAATCCATTTTAAAATAACAATGCTATTAATTACAAATGCAATGCTAATTAAATAGTTTAATGGAACAACATTTTGATAAACAAACTTATCAACACAATTTTTAACTCAAATCACTCAATTTCTCATTTGATTCAAAGAACATCATTTTTAATTGCCTCATCACTTTTTCTTTTTCTATTTCTTTTCTTAATTTTTTTCTTTTTTTTTTAATTTTTTATTTAAAGATTCATAATTATTAAGGAAATCAAGAAAAAGAATGGTTAAAGTGGTTTGTAACAAGGTTAACATTCAAGAAAAGAAAGGTTAAAACTTAAATTGTTTCTCAACAGGTACAAGTAGATTTTTCTAAGGTTATCTTAAATGCCCTTATCATTTCTATGCATAAATTAACCAATAATATGGTCTCAAAATGTATTCAAGTCAAAAGCAAATTCTAGCATATACGACCTACGTTTGATAACAGAAAACAAAAGAAAATATGTGAGCACAAATGTGATTAATGCTCTGGTGAATGTTGTCGCCTGAGATCAAATATAAAAAGAAACCAACTTTCTACAACACAAATTAATGTAGTAGTGGAAAGTAGGAATCATTTTTACGAGGAATTCAGACGCTAGTAGTTATGAAATAAAAGGGGGTTTTAAATTACAAATTAAACAGAATTGAATTGGAATATGAAATTGAAAAATAACTAATAGCAAAACAATGAGAATTTAACAATCAATACGAATAAATCTTGATTTTCGGTCTCGTTCATTATTGAACTTGCATTAATCAGCAACACTAAAAATAATCAATTTATTGGTTAAGCATTTGTCGTCATAAATTTCTTTATCTATTTTCTCTTATGTTTAGTTAATTGAAAGATGTATTCAAATTAACCCTTAGTAATTAATAACCTGGATAGATCTCAGATTTATTTAATTAATAGCTTTACGAATTAAGAAAATCGAAGAACTAGATAACATACATACGAACAACTGTTTTTCCTAGAATCATGTCCTTAACGTAGTAGACAAAAATCCTAGTCATTATTCTTGATTAAAAGAATTAAACATCAACCTATTTAATCTAGCAATTGATTGAACAAATCACAAACTAGTTGCACACTTAGCTAAAAAATCAAACAATCAAATAATAATCCAGAAAAATAATTAATACTTAACTAATAAATCGATTCAAATAAAGAATGAAAGTCTAACAACATTCAGAGTTCAATAACTAGGATTCCGTAAATCAAGAAATAACAGTTTAGTTGCCTAACATCACAATTTTTCCTAACTTTTTGGGACTGTCCATGTTTGGGGCATTCCTAATTCTCTTCTTTATTTCCTGTCCAACAGTCATCCTTGTTGCTTGATTTTCTTTCTCTTTCTACTGGGCGTTATTCTCATCTACGGACGTGTTCTGTTCTCCTCTTTTCGTTGCTTCTGCCACCACCCTCCTTGTTTTTGTTTTTCCTATTTTTGTTGCTTGATGTTAGCATTCCATGTTTTCCTTCCTATCCAACTCATAGCCCCCACTTTTTTTGATTCAACCAGGTCATGTTTCTTTGTTTTCAAATAGGGCCCCAATCTCACAGACTCTACAGCCTTCAAATGCAAGGCTAAAGCCCAAAAAAAATCTCAAAAAAAATTTGTTGCTGACTGTCACATAGGTATCACTGCACAAGGCCATGTCTAGTTAGGTTCAATGCCTGGTTCAACTCTTTTTTGTCCCAAAATGTTTCTAGTTTTTTCTATCTGGTTCCAAAATACACCTTACATTAAAAAAAGAATAATTTCCATTAAGTATAACGTCAAACCTCAAAAATAAAGAAAATTAACACAAAAAAAGATAGAAAATAAAGACACTAACAAACTCCCCCTCACTTAACCTTTTTCTCACCCTCGAGCAAATTAAAGATGACCATCAAATTCTATCAATTTGTTTTCAAAGAAACCAAGTGCATGCAATCATTCAAACTTTGGCCAATCAAATGTCAAGTTACTATACACATCATGATTAGTTATCATCAGTGCACATAAACAAACTCAACTTATGATACTATCATTTAAAGATAAGCATTAACTCACAATGAAATTTTCTCACGAGATTCACTCATTTCACTCAACTGTTTATAGGTTGGTGTTTCTCTTAAAACTCCCTATAAGAAATCATACAACCATAGGCTTGCAAATACACCAATTCTCTTATATAGTGATTACATGCTAAAATAAATAAAAAGGGCTTTATTTGAGGTTGTAATGGGACTAAAGTTAAGGTGAGCCAAAAGGGGGTTTGAAGGGTTTGTCACAAGTTGTCATAAAGCACTAAGTATACAAAGTAACAACAAAATGTATTTATGAGGATTGCATGTAAATAACTAGCTACTCAACACTTATTATTGCTACTATACTTGATTCTTTTCTTTTTCTCTCTCTTTTTAATTACTAAGAAATAATGAATAATAACAACAGCTAAATACAATGTGCTTTATGGGTAGAAGTATCGGTAAACTTGTTTCATAAAAAAATATATCCAAAAGTCCCAAAACTAGCTAACTTAGCATTTTATTAAACTTGTGAATATGTAAGGCTAATGGAGTTTGATGTTTTAGAATGGGGTGTTTTCTTTGAGAAACAAAAGGGGTAAAGGCTCAAAGGGGTTTGCAAGGGAAAATAAGATCGGTGGGTCATTTAAGTCAAGGGTTAAAAGAAAAAGGGTCGTAATCATTTCTGTCTAGCATGCATCTAGTAGATTAAAACCAGTTTAGAGAAAGTTCTGAAGGCAATTACCTAAAGGAGTATCACACACACCAGGAAATGAAATGAATTTTTGAATGGAGTCATATAGGCTCAATGCCTCACATAGACTCAATTGAAAATCCATTATGGTTTTATACATTACCTAATAACCCAAGCATCAATTTCTGAGTAAGCTTATGTAACCAACAACTTTAATTGATTAGCATGATTCACCTTTTATTCAATTGGCCTAATTCGACTTCAAGCACTCAATTCAGTCTCATTCTAACTACTAAGATAGAATTTCATGGTTTAACATACATCACATGCAAATTGAAAGGGAGAAAAGAAAAAGATCAAAATCAAAATCAAAATGAGCAAAGAAACAGTAAATTTAAAACACACAGTCACATAAACATTCAATCCCCCTACTTAATCTACATTTTCCTCAATGTATTTGCAAAAATAAAACATAAGAAAATAAAGGTTTAAGAAGCTTCTCTGTTAATGCGTCAAGGTGTTGGTGGAAAAGGTGGTTGAAACTTCTGGTGGTCGAAGAAAGCGAGCTGGTTGTGCTAAAATAGTCAGATCAATTGCAAAAGGATGTATGGCGGTAGGCACTGATGGTTGTGAAGTTGTGGCTGGACCTCATTTATGTCAGAGGAATTAGATTCTTTAGGAGCTACAGGTGGCTGTGTAGATGCGCATAATGGTGGATAATCTATAAAAGAAAGTGACGATGGACTATTTTCAACAAGGATGGAGTTGGCTACAGAACAATGCTGTTGCAATTGTTGGATGAGTCGTAGTGAATTAAGACAACTTGAGCATCTGGGTGGCATTTTTAGTTAGAAGTTGGGTTGTATAGGATGGTGTTTTTTGAGTTAATGATATTTGGTGAGTAGTGGACAGGCTTGTGTGGAGTGGCGATATTGGTGGAATGGCTGGTGGTAGAGTGCGTTAGCTAGAGAGTGATCTGCAATTAGGGATTGGAATTTTGGGAAAAAGGGAAGGGACACTGCCAAACTAAACGAAAGCGATGAAGGAGTTAAATAAAGTAAAACACAACATAAATTAGCGTATGCTTACCTTACCTCCTTAGCGCCTATCACTATGCACTCCCTCTTTTTTTTAAAGAAAATTAAGATAAAAATTGAAACAACTTAAATTAAAATAAATCTTGAGGTGTCTCCCAAAAGCGCTTCTTTAACATCATATTAGCTAGATGAAAAATTTATTGGCATCTTAGAGTAAATTGGCTCAACCAATTCAATTTCTTCCACAGTTTCAACCTGTAAATTCTCATAATACAGTTTCAATCGGTGTCTATTAACTTTAAACACTTTAAAAGTGTCTAAATTTTGAATTTCAACTGCACCATATGAGAAAACATTTGTAACAACAAATGGACCTATCCAATGAGATGATAATTTACCAGGAAAGAGCTTTAGTTTAAAGTGATAAAGAAGGACTTCCTGACCTATGGAAAATTCTTTTCTAGTTAAGATTTTTTCGTGAAAGGCCTTAGTCTTTTTTTAATATATTTTAGAACTCTTATAAGCATAATTAAATATCTTTTACAACTCTTACAATTGTAATTTTCGAATAATTCCAACCTCAATTAAATCAAAATTACAATGTTTGATAGCCCACTAAGTCTTATGTTCCAATTCTATAGGCAAATGACAAGGTTCTCCGAATACTAACCTGTATGGCGACATACCAATGGGAGATTGTCCTGTATGCCCATAGCTCGTCGTCTAAATGCAAACTCCAATCTTTCCTATTAAGATTAACCACTTTTTCCAAAATTGATTTGATTTCCCTGTTAGAAACTTTGGCTTGTCCACTTGCTTGGGATGGTATGTTGTTGAAGTTCGGTGTGTAACGCCATATTTCTTCAATAAATCCTCAACAATTTGGTTACAAAAATGAATTATGCGGTCATTGATTATTGCTGTAGACACTCCAAACTCGACAAAAATATGAGACTTAAAAAAATCAACAACAACTTTAGCATTATTAGTATGAATAGCCTTAGCTTCAACTCATTTTGAAACATAATCCACAGTAACGAGAATATATGTCTTACCGAAAGAGGAAGGAAAAAGGCCCATAAAATCAATTCCCCATATATAAAAGATTTTACATACCAGGATATTTGTGAGTGGCATTAGGTCTTTTGGTCCTAAACCATCTGTTCTGTGACATCGATCACAAGACTTGCAAAATATAAAAGCATCATAAAATAGTTTAGCCCAAAACAAACCACATTCAAGCACATTATAGGTTATCCTTTTGGGAACAAAGTGTCTTCTACACTAAAAATAATGGAAAAAATTCAATATTGACGGGATTCCATCATCAGATACACATCTCCTAACGATTTGATCGGAATAATATTTCCATAGATGTGGCTCATCCCATGCATAATATTTAGCATCTCTTTAATTTTATCTTTTTCAGCTTGTGATAACGTACTAGGTAAAGACTTGGTAATCAAAAAATTAACTATTTTAGCATACCAAGGTGTTACTTGTTGCGTGGTGAATAAATGTTCATCTAGAAATTTTGGTGAATAAATGTTCTTCTGGAAATTTATCTTTCAAGTTGTCGGAAGTTGTATCTAGACAAACACGACTAAGATGATCTGCAGTCAAATTTTTAGTTCCCTTTTTGTCCCGTATCTCCACATCAAATTCTTGCAATAGTAGAAGCCAACATATAAGACATGACTTTGCTTACTTTTTGGACAACAAATACTTCAATGCTACATGTTCTAAATAAAATATGACATGTGTGCCCAATAGTTATGAACGGAACTTCTCTAGCACAAAAACAATTGTCAATAATTCTTTTTTTTATTTTTGAATAGTTTTTTTGGGCATCGTTTAGCATTATGAAAGCATAGTAAATCACATGCAGTGCTTTGTTCATCCTTTACCCCAGAATAACTCCTATCGTATAGTCGCTTGCATCACACGATATCTCAAATGGGAGACTCCAATCTAGGGGATGGATTATTGGAGCAGAAATTAGCCTCTCTTTTAATTCATCGAATGCTTTCCTACATGCTTCCTCAAACTTAAACTACACATCTTTTTGAAGTAACTTGCATAAGGGTTATGGGTCTTCAAAAAGCCTTTGATAAAGCATCGATAGAAACCTGCATAGAGCAAACTTCTCATACACTAATGGAGTAAGGAAGAGATTTAATAATTTCTATCTTAGCCTTATCAACCACAATTCCCCTAGAAGACATTATATGGCCTAACATTATCACTTAGTCAACCATAAAATGACATTTTTCATAATTCAGAATCAAGTTATTTTTAATGCAGCGTTTCAAAACTTTTTCAAGGTTAATCAAGAAAGTATCAAAAGACTCACCATAAACTGTAAAGTCATCCATAAAAACTTCAATACAGTCATCCATAAAATTAGAGAAAATACCTGCCATATAACTTTAGAACGTGGTGGGTCCGTTATGTAGTCCAAAAGGCATTCTTCGATACGTGATATATGAAAGTCATTTTGTCTTGGTCCTCTGGTGCAACAGAAATTTGGTGATAACCTGAATAACCATCAAAACAATAATAATGAGTTTTACCTACAAGTTTTTCAAGCATCTAGTCAATAAAAGGAAATGGAAAATGATCTTTACGAGTAATAGAATTAAACTTCCTGTAATCTATACAAACCCTCCACCCATTTTGCACACGGGTGGGCACCAATTCACCTTATGTGTTCTCCAATACAATTAATCCAATTTTCTTAAGAACCACCTACACCGAACTTACCCATTTAATGTCTGAAATGGGATAGATTATTCCAGCATTGACGAGCTTCAGAATCTCCTTATTGACTATCTCCATTATTGGTGGGTTCAATCTTTGTTGGGGCTGTCTTATTTCCTTAGCCCCATCTTCTAATAGAATTCGGTGCATATAAATGGATGGGCTAATCCCCTTCAAATCAGCTGTAGTCCATCCAAAAGCATCTTTGTAATTTTTCAACATACCCAATAATTGTGTTTCTTGCAAAAATGTTAATCTGCTCGAAATAATAACAGGAAAAGTTTCATGCTCACCTAAATACATATATTTCAAGTTACTTAGAAGAGCCTTCAACTCCAATTTTGGTAGCTATATAAGAGATGGAAACAACTTCAAATTATTTCTAGTTGGCTCCAGAAAACATACTGTTCCTCCAAGTATTTGCTCCGATTTAAAATCTACATAATGGTATCCAGCTCCTCAGGAATGGCAAGATAATCAGCTAGTGTTTTTCCTTCCTAAATATCTAAGATATTTTCCAATGCAGTCTATAATTTATCTGGTCCATCTAAACAAAATGTTTCTTGTACTAAAGGATCAAGAAAACTCACATAAACAAAAAATTGATCATCATTAGGAAATTTCATATCATTTTAAATCCTGAACTTAGTCACATCATCATCAAACTCTATAGTTCAAGACCCATCATAGACATCAATTTTTGTTCCAAAGGTTTTCAAAACTGGTCTTCCCAGTAAAATTTAGACTGAAGTGGATGAATCTTCATTACCCATCTATAAGATATAAAAATCAATAGGAAAAATCATATTATCAACTTGAACTAGGACATCCTTAAGAACACCCCTAGTATAGGCATTAGATTGATTAACAAGTAGGATTATGACACCAGTTTCTTTCAGAGACTCCATATTCAAAGATTCATAAATAGATTGACGCATAACATTAATCAAAGCACCTAAATCCAACAATGGTTTCTCAATTTTCAAATTACCTATCTTACAAGGGGTTGTAAACATACATAGATCTTGAAACTTAGGAGGTAACTTCTTTTAAAGCATAGCAAAAACATTCTCACCCAGTCACACCTTTTCAGTTCCACTTAACTTTCTCTTTGATGTAAAGAGTTCCTTAAGAAATTTAGCGTACGAGGAATTTGTTTAATAGCATCAAGTAATGGAATATTAACCTCCATTATGGCAACAATCAGGGGAAATAAGTAAGTTCTAATTTTTAGCCATATAAACAACCTTATGTGCCTAGACAACAACAACAAATGGGATAAAGTTTTGGTGAAAATAATCCCTTGGAGGACATAGTTGAAACATTAGCCACGAATACTGTGAACTTTCAACAGAATACCCTGAAATTATATGTATTTAAAAACCGTTCGTACTTCCTTTGAGGTTGTCTCAAATAACCACCCCTTACCTAGGCTTCTTCAACTTGGTCTTCTTGTAAAGTAGGACATATATCTGTGTGATGGCCAATCATATAACAAATACCACAAGTCTTAATTCCTCTTTCCTAGATACCACAAGTTGACTCACTAAAGAAGTAAACTCATCTTCTTTCCAATGATGAAACTCCCATCTCATTAACATGTCTTGAACCATAATCATTCCGAGCTCCAACTTGTTGAGAGTTAGAAGACATAATTGAGATCAAATTTCATGCAACTACTGGTGTTTTATTAACTAGAGGTCCTCCACTTGCAGCATCTATCATACTCCTCTCAGTCGATAAAAGACCTTCATAAAAATATTGAATCAACAATTGATCACTAATTTGATGATGGGGGTAGCTTGCACACAGCTTCTTAAATCTCTCCCAATATTCGTATAATGTCTCCCTAGTGTTTTATCGGATTCCATAAATTTCTTTTCTGGTATTGGCACCCAAGAAGATGGGAAAAACTTCTCTAGAAATAGCTTCTTCATCTCTGCCCATGCTGGGCCCCAAAATTTTTTTAAATTTTTTATTATTGTTGATTTATTTACTTATTCATTTACTTTAATTTCTTTTACTTTGCTTTAATTGATTTAACTATGTATATATATATATTTATGTGAGCTTTGGAATTAGAATTTTTAGAGATTAAAGTGAAGGATTAGAATTATGTTGGGAAGAATGGGCTTTAGGGATTAATGGAATAAGGAGAAGGAGGATT
>JANZLC010000003.1:26143604-26156570 GCA_026413385.1 Erythroxylum gracilipes
AAACGTCAGGAAATGTCACAGTTTTCTGCGACGTCTCACCACTCAAACGTCGCAGAAACTATATTTTTTTGTAGTGTTATAATATGGTTTCAATCGGTGTCCATTAACTTTAAACAGTTTAAAAGTGTTTAAAATCTGAATTTCAACTGCACCATGTGAGAAAACATTAGTAATAACAAATGGACCTATCCGACGAGATCATAATTTACCAGGAAAGAGCTTTAGTTTAGAGTGATAAAGAAGGACCTTTTGACCTATGGAAAATTCTTTTCTAGTTAAGATTTTGTCGTGAAGGCCTTAGTCTTTTCTTTATAGATGTTAGCACTCTCACAAGCATCATTACGTATCTCTTCCAACTCTTGCAATTGTAATTTTCGATTAATTCCAAGCTAAGTTAAATCTAAATTGCATAGTTTGACAGCCCAGTAAGCCTTAGGTTCCAATTCTACAAGCAAAATGACATGGTTTTCTAAGTACTAACCTATATGATGACATACCAATAGGAGTTTTATATATTGTCCTGTGCACATAGCTTGTTGTCTAAACGCAAACTCCAATCTATCTTGTTAAGATTAACCACTTTTTCAAAATTGATTTGATTTCCCTGTTAGAAAAATCGGCTTGTCCACTTGTCTAGGGATGGTATGCTATTAAAGTTCGGTGTGCAACGTCATATTTCTTCAGCAAAACCTCAACAATTCGGTTACAAAAATGAGTTCTGTGGTCACTAATTATTGCTCTAGGCACTCCAAACCCGACAAAAATATGAGACTTAACAAAATCGACAACAACTTTAACATTATCAGTATAAATAGCCTTAGCTTCAACCCATTTTGAAACATAATCCACAGTAATAATAATATATGTCTTACCGAAAGAGGAAGGAAAAGGGCTCGTAAAAACAGTTCCCCATATATCAAAAATTTCTCATACCAGGATATTCGTGAGTGGAATTCAGTCTTTTGGTCCTAAACCACCTGTTCTTTGACATCAATCACAAGACTTGCAAAATATATAAGCATCATAAGATAGTTTAGGCCAAAACAAACCACATTCAAGCACCTTACGGCTGTTCTTTTGGGAACAAAGTGTCTACCACACGTAAAATAATGGCAAATATTCAATATATATGGGATTTCATTATCAGATACACATCACCTAATAATTTGATCAGAACAATTTTTCCACAGATGTGGCTCATCCCATGCGTAATATTTAGTCTCTCTTTTGATTTTACCTTTTTTAGCTCGTGATAAAGTACTAGGTAAAGACTTGGTAATCAAAAAATTAACTATGTCAGCATACCAAGGTGTTACCTGTTGCGTGGTGAATAAATGTTCATCTGGAAATTAATCTTTCAGGTTGTCTGAAGTTGTATCTAGACGGATACGACTAAGATGATCTGTAACCAGATTATCAGTTCCCTTTTTGTCCCGTATCTCCACATTAAATTCTTGTAGTAGTAGAATCTAATGAATAAGACATGGCTTTGCGTCCTTTTTGGACAAAAAATACTTTAACACGGTATGTTCTAAATAAACTATGACATGTGTGCCCGATAACGGAACTTCTCTAGCCCAAAAACAACTACCATTAATTTGTTCTCTATTATTGAATAGCTTTTTTGGGTGTCGTTTAGCATTATGGAAGCATAGTAAATCACAGGTGGTGCTTTGTTCATCCATTGCCCCAGAACAACTCCTATTGTATAGTTACTTTCATCACACATTATCTAAAATAGGAGACTCCAATTTGAGGGCTGGATTATTAGAGCAGAAATTAGCTTCTCTTTTGAATGCTTTCCTATATGCTTCGTCAAACTTAAACTCCACATCTTTTTGAAGTAAATTGCATAAGGGTTGAGTGGTCTTCACAAAATTCTTTGAAAAGGCGTTGATAGAAACCTGCATATCCAAGAAAAGAGCAAATTTCCCGTACACAAATGGGGTAAGGAAGAGATTTAATAATTTCTATTTTAGCCTTATCAACCTCAATTCTCCTAGAAGACACTATATGGCCTAAGATTATCACTTGATCAACTATAAAATGACATTTTCATAATTCATAATCAAATTATTTTCAATGCAGCGTTTCAAAATTTTTTCAAGGTTAATTAATCAAGTATAAAAAGACTCACCATAAACTGTAAAGTCGTCCATAAAAGCTTCAATACAGTCATCCACATAATCAGAGAAAATACCTGCCATATACCTTTAGAACATGGCGGGTGCATTACATAGTCCAAATGACATTCTTCGATACACAAAGGTGCCAAAAGGACATGTGAAAGTCGTTTTGTCTCAGTCATCTGGTGCAACAAAAATTTGGTGATAACCTGAATAACCATCTAAACAAAAATAATGAGTTTTCCCTGCAAGTTTTCAAGCATCTAGTTAATAAAAAGAAGTGAAAAATGATCTTTACGAGTAATAGAATTTAACTTCCTGTAATCTATACAAACCTCCACCCATTTTGCACATAGGTGGGCACCAATTCACCTAAAGTGTTCTCCAATACGGTTACTCTAGTTTTCTTAGGAACCACCTGTACTAGACTTACCCATTTACTATCTAAAATTGGATAGATTATCCTAGCGTCGAGGAGCTTCAGAATTTCCTTCTTAACTACCTTCATCATTAGTGGGTTCAATCTTTGTTGGGGCTATCTTATTTCCTTAGCTCCATCTTCCAATAGAATTCAATGCATACAAATTGATGGGCTAATCCCCTTCAAATCAGCCACAGTCCATCTAGAAGCATCTTTGTAATTTTTCAACATACCCAATAATTGTTTTACCTGCAAAGATGTTAACTTGCTCGAAATAATAACAGGAAGAGTTTCATGCTCACCTAAATACACATATTTCAAGTTACTTAGAAGAGCCTTCAACTCTAATTTTGGTGGCTATATAAGAGATGGAAACAACTTCAAATTATTTCTACTTGGCTCTAGAAAACATACGTGTCCCTCCATATATTTGCTCCACTCTAAAATCTGGATAGTGGTATCCAGCTCCTCAGAAATGGCAAGATAATCAGCTATGTTTTTCCTTCCTGAATATCCAAGCTATTTTCCAATACAGTCCATAATTTATCTTGTCCATCTAAAAAAAATGTTTCCTGTACTAAAGTATCAAGAAAACTCACAGAAACAAAAGATTGATCATCGTTAGGAAATTTCATGGAATCATAAATCTTGAACTTAATCACAACATCATCAAACTCTATAGTTAAATACCTATCATAGACATCAATTTTTGTTCTAAAGGTTTTCAAAAATGGTCTTTCCAATAAAATTGGGACTGAAGTGGATGAATCTTCATTACCCATCTGTAAGACATAAAAATTAGCAGGAAAAATCATATTATCAACTTCAACTTGAACATTCTTAAGAACACCCTTAGGATAGGCATAAGAGGCTCCATATTCAAAGATTCATAAACAGATTGAGGCATAACATTAATCGACACACCTAAATCCAACAATGCTTTCTCAATTTTCAGATTACCTATTTTATAAGGGATTGTAAACATACCTGTATCTTGACACTTAGGAGGTAACTTCTTTTGAAGCACAGAAAGAACATTCTCACCCAATCACACCTTTTCATTGCCACTTAACTTTCTCTTCATGTACAGAGTTCCTTAAGAAATTAAGCATAACGAGGATTTTGTTTAATAGCATCAAGTAAAGGGATATTGACCTATATGTTGCGAAAAGTTTCCAGAATTTCTTTCTCTTGCTCCTCCTTCTTTTTCTTGGCAAAACGACTAGGAAAAGGAGGTTGTAAGCTAATCTTAGGCATGACAATGCAAGAATGACCCTCCTTTTTCTCTTATGAATGCTTTGGACTTTCTTTCTCTACTTTTTCTTCAACCTCTCGCTTAGAAACCTTTGGGGTAGGTTCCTTTAACTCTTTACCACTTCAAAGTGTGATAGCACAAGCACTCTTCTTTGGATTCACCTCAGGTTGAGAAGGGAGCTTTCCTGAATTTTGTGCCTCCATCTTATTGATGGCAATCTCCATTTAGCTCATTTGAGTCTCAAGATTCTATATGCTGGCTTGCGTATCTTGCTAAAATTTCAAGGTATTATGTTGAAAGTTCACAGTATTGACTATGTCCTCTAAGGGATAATTTTCACCAGAACTTTGTCCCATTTTCTATTACTGTCTAGGCACATAAGGCTATTAATATGGCTAAAAATTAGAACTTACTTGTTGTCCTTGATTGTTGCCATAATAGAGGTTTAGATGATCTCGCCAACCCGGATTATATATATTTGAAAACGGGTCATACTTCCTTTGAGGTTGTCCCAAATAACCACCCATTGCCTTGGCTTCTTTAACTTGGTCTTCTTATAGAGTGAGACACATATCTGTGTGATGGCCAACCATATAACAAATACCACAAGTCTTAATTTCCTCTTTCCTAGATACTGCAAGTTGACGCACCAAAGAAGTCAACTCATTTAATCTTCTTTCCAATGACGAAACTCCCATCTCATTAACATGTCTTGAACCATAATCATTTCTAGTTCTCAATTGTTGAGAGTTAGAAGCCATAATTGAGATCAAATCTCATGCAACTGCTGGTGTTGTATCAACTAGAGTTCCTCCACTTGCAGCATCTATCATACTCCTCTCAGTCAGTAAAAAACCTTCATAAAAATATTGAATCAACAATTGATCACTGATTTGATGATAGGGGTAGCTTGCACACAGCTTCTTAAATCTCTCCCAATATTCATATAATGACTCCCTAGTGTTTTGTTGGATGCCACTAATTTCTTTTTTGATATTGGCGGCCCTGGAAGCTGGGAAAAACTTCTCTTGAAATAGCGTTTTCATCTCTACCCATATTGTAATACTTCTAGTAGGTAAATAATATAACCAATCTTGGTCATTATCCTTCATAAGAGAGGGAAAAGCCCTCAGTTTTATCAGCTCTTCGGTGACATTAGTAGGCTTCATCCTCACGTAAAAAATGTCAAACTCTTTCAAGTGCTTATAAGGATCTTCTCCCAATGTGCCTCGGAAAATGGGTAACAAATGAATCAGTCCCTACTTCAATTCGAAAGTGTTATTATCACCAAATTCAAAAAATTAATGCAGTGACGCTATTGGTCTTCAACTGGAGCAGCCAGTTGGCATAAAGTGCGATTTGCAGCCATATTCTTTTCTCTCCGTCGTTCTTCTTTTAGTATTTATTGTCTTTCTTTCGTCTGCTTTCTTAATGCCTTCATTGTTTTCTCAATTTCAGGATTGTACTGTAAATTTTTAGATTGATTTGAACGCATAACGTATATAAACCGTCAAAAAATTCCTGGGAACAGTGCCAAAATTTGGTGAATAATGTCGCCTGCAACAAAATATAAAAAGAAACCAACTTCCTGCAACACAAATTACTGTAGTAGTAGAAAGTAGGGATCGTTCTCATGAGGAATTCACCGTTAGTAGTTACGAAATAAAAGGGGTTTTAAATTGTCAATTAAACAAAATTTCATTGGAATATGAAATTCAAAAAATAACTAATAGTAAAAAATGAGAATTTAACAATCAATAGGAATGAAATGCCTTAAACCCCAATTCTTATAGTTGAGATATTTGATATATGTGGCATTCATTTATGAGCCATTTTCCTTTATGTCATGGTTTTTTTAATATACTTTTAGTAGTTGATTATATTTCAAAGTAGGTGGTAGCAAAAGCCACGAGACTAATGATTTTGTAGCTATTGTAGGTTTTGTAAAGTCTAATATTTAAAAGCCACCGAGGCTACTGATTATGTAGTTGTTGTAGGTTTTGTAAAGTATAAAATTTTCAATAAATTTAGAGTTCCACGAGCCGTTATTAGTAATTAAAGAAGCCACTTTTGCAACAAAGTAGTGATAATTTTGTTTAAAAAGTATGGAGTGCATCAATGAATAGCCACCGCATACTATCCACAAATGTATGGACAAGAAGTATCAAACAGAGAAGTAATCTATTTTATAAAATACGGTAAATCTAAAAAGGAAAAAAAAAGTTAAAGTTTACATTTACATGTCGCTCTTCAGCTTACAGTACAACTTAAAAATACTGATAGGAATGCCTCCTTACCAATTGATTTTTGTGAGGCTTATCATTTACCTGTGTGGAGATTGAACATAAAGCTTTTTAAGTGATTCAACGTTGCAATATGGATTTGATAAAGGCTGGGAAGTCAAGGAAATTGTAATTGTAAGAGCAAGAGGAACTAAGGTTGGATACTTACGAGAATTCAAGAATTTACAAAGAGAAAATCAAGTTTATCCATGATAATATGATATTAAGAAAGCAATTTGAGGTAGGAAAGAAAGTTTTATCATATAATTATCGATTAAAGCTTATACCAGGTAAGTTACATTCTAGATGACTTGGTACTTTTGTTGTCATTAATGTATTTCCTTATTGTGCAATGAAAATAAAAGTTCAGATACCGGAAAAGTCTTCAAGGTGAATGAATATAGATTGAAACCATTTGATGAGGATATAATAGTTTCAAGTGTGATGGATATTGATTTGACATTTCCCTAATACATAGAAGATTGAGAAGAAAAAAGTTTTGACGTGCATAACAACATTAAACAGCTGCAATTTTTAGGAGAAAACCCAAATCATGATAATTTTTGTCAATTTTGTTTTAGATATATATAGTTTTCATCTGCTTGTTTATGAGAAGTTAATTTATTGGCTTAAGGGGGAATTGGATTTTAAATCATAGAATACTAAAATTCATATGGTGAGATCACGTCTTATATGATTCATAAGACTTGCGCCTTATGTAAAATTCTATACTGTTAAAATTCATAAGACTTGCGTAACCCAAGTTAAGATATTAGTCATCTTAAATTCCAAAATGAATTAAAATTCATAAGACTTGCGTAACCCAAGTTAAGATATTAGTCATACTGAAATTCATTTGACATGATTACTACTTATATGATTCAACTTTCTGAAATGAAATCCCTTAAATTCCAAAATACTAATATTATAAGGCAAAATCCTGTCTTATAGATATTAGTAAACTATTTTATTTTAAAGAATTTGTGTTTTTAAATAAAAATAAAAATAGAAAAAGAATAAAATGTTGATAAAAATAAATAAAAATAAAAACTTTAAAATTTTCTATATATTTAAAAATAATAAATAAATAAAAACAAAAACAAAAACAAAACCCTAACTTTGTTTTATTTTTTCTGTCTCCATGAGTCGCGTATCTCTAGCCACACTAGCATTCAACACTCCACCATTAAGCCGGCACACGTGTCTCCATCAACGATGCACCTGCGTACACTCCAACACCAAGCTTCACAGACCACAAGCCAGCAGCAAGTAGTAAGTGTCACAGGCGAGCAGCGTCGCAGCAGAGTCCGCCAAGGAGTGCGCCAGTAGTCTAGTTTCATCAGCGCTCCACCAAACAGTTCCACTTAGTAATCCAGTTTCATCAGTGCTCCACCAAGCTCAATGAAAATGTGCAAGATTTAATACATTTTGACACTTATACGAGTGTAATGTGCTCACATATTTTTTGTTGTTGTGTGTTACCAAACATGGGTTGTATATGCTAAAACTTGCTTTTTATTTGAATACATTTTGAGGACATATTATTGGTTAATTTATGCATAAAAATAATGGGCTTTTTTTACTTAAAAAGATCTACCTTAACCCTTAAGAAATAATTTAAGACTTAACCTTTCTTTTCTTGAATATTAACCGTGTTATAAGCCACGTTAACCCTTCTTTTTCTTGATTTCTTAATAATTTTGAACCTCGAAATCGACGGAATTTTATAAAGCTTATTTTGTACACTACAACAAAATTGACATTTGAATACGAAAAAATTCGGTCACTAAAAGTTCCAAAATTGTGCCTAATAATAATTAGCGGTGATTTATATTCGTCGCAAAAAATGTCGCCAAATTCCCGTTGCTAAAAACTATAGACAACGTTTTTTAACTAATCATCGCTAATAATTTTTACCTACGCTTTATTTTCGTAGTTAAAAACTATTAGGAAGTTCTAAAAAATCGTCGCCAATACATTTTCGTTACGCTTAGTTTTTGTAGCTAAAAAAATTTAGCTCTACTTTTCTAAAAACATTGCTAATTGTTTTTAGTTACGTTTCCAGAAATGTAGCAAAAGATTTTTAACTGCGTTTTTTAAAATGTAGCCAAATGTTTTTAACTACGTTTTGTAAAATGTTGTCAAATTTTTAGTATACATTTTAACAAAATATTATACCATGTTAATTATAATTATTTATGCCAGTTTTAATCCATATTATTGTATATAATATTTAAGTTTTTTTGTTAAATTATTATATAAAAATATATTACAAAATTAATTAATAATTTGAAGCAATATTAATATATCATTAAATTATATCAATAAAAAAATATTCTCGATGTACAAGATTTTAATTACAACTTTAACAATTCTTATAGACAAAATAATAAATACAGAAACTATTTTACAAATTATAAATGTTAAGATTACAAAAAATTTACAATGTGAGTAGAATGATTGTAGGTTTGTCCATGTCGATGAGAGCAACTTCATACATCAGCCATCATATACGAAAGATTAGCCATAAGAATCATGAAAGCTACTTCAAGATCGGTAGAGTGTCTGAAATTATGCATAATTAAACTAGTTTGTTTTCAATTAAGAAAGAAAACAAGAGGGTGATAGAATGAGAAAGTAATCTAGCAAAATATTCATTGAAAACTATTATCTACCTTCCAAAGTACAACTTCTTTATAATGTAAGTACTCAACAATCCAACCTGAGAGTAAAACAAAAAACAATTGTTGTAATATATATGCATTGGGTGCATCTATAACTTCAGCAAGGTTAAGAATACTTTAAGCAATAAGAATAAAGCTTGATGAAGAAAAACAAACGTGACAATTTAAAAGCACTTCATCTATAAAGCTTCAGGACCATCAATCACTAATATGAATTTTAAGTTGCAAGTGAATCTGAATTTCTTCAAGATGCTAACAACTAAATATCAATGTCAGAACTGAGAAGTTGGAATTGTTGTCGTCGAATGTCTAATTTCAGCACCGTTAGTCACTTTTTAGTGAAATATGAAATTTCAGGTAAATATAAAACCTGAAACTGCATACTCAATAAGAACAAATAATAGAACTTTCCTCAAGTATATGTGAAAATAGGAAAGAACTGTGAACAACACATCAACTGTAGCATCATTTTAAACACTGTCTCCAAAGACTACTGTATAGTAAAGGTGTTTCTTTCTAGTTAAGGATCTAGCATATGAACTATAAAACTCAGCAACAAAATAAAATTAAGTTTATTTTCTTCTCAGCCTAACAAAAAAATGCATATTTGTAAGGCACAAACAAAATCTGTGACTAAAAAGATTGCTCCAGGTGTTAAAACAATGAAAAGGAAAGCAACAATATTAAAAACAGACCAGTAGAAGTGCAATTCAAGTTATAGATTATTCTATTAACTATTTTTCTTATTTAAGATAGCTCGCTGACAATGATAAGTGTCAAATCCAGAGAATAAATTATAGGAAGGGACTAAATTCATCTAAATGTCTACCAGATTATATGAGATAGAAACTGACGGGATGGATGTCAAGCATTGTTTATAATTCACAATGGATCTTCAAAAACCTTATTCAGATATAACACTCTTAAGCTGAAGTAATTTCATGGCAAGAAGCAATCAAATCAAATATGAATATTGGTTGAATTAAAAGATCAAGCAGTTACTTCTTGCGCTTGAGTGGACCAGTTTTATAACTAGATTTGGTGGGCTTTCCCCGTGGTGTTTGCGAAACTCTTCCAAAAAATAGGGAAGACAAAACTCAAATGCAATAATACGGGAGGGGTTCAAAGAATTATACATCTTCAGTCCAAGATCAGATTATGAAAGTTATAGCAAGTACTCCTATGTATGTATTGGTCGACCATGCTCAAGCCAGTCACTTTAGGTCCCAACGAGATGTGTCAAGAGGCCAACACTTGCATAATCCAAATCTATAATGAAGCATATTTCTGCATGTCTTATCTAGAAGTTGACTTTCTAACTTGCAATCAGTAGAAACGTCAGTTTACTTTCTAACATGTCAATTGTCATAGGATACAAGAAACATAGGAATAAACATAGCATACTTCCTTTCCAAAGAGCAAAAAACTAATGAAAAACAGACATTGAAACCCAAAAGCATCTAACATGGTATATTCACTACAAAGTCTAAACATATAAGCCCATTAGCTGAGGTATGAATATGATTAGAAGAACCTGGAATCATTAAAAAGAGAAATAAGAACAATTTGTTATGAGGTACGTCCAATATCACATAGCAACTATTCAAAACAAAACATCAAACACCTTGAGAGCATAGAAACATATAATTAGTTGATGCAAGTTAAAAGAGAGGACAAAGTTAACAATTAGCAGCTTGGTCGGTACTCAGCTTTTCTGAACCTCTTCCAAAGCTTTTACTCTCACCTCCTCCATGAGGATGATCTACTGGATTCATAGAAACACCTCGAACAACCGGTCTTCGACCCAACCAATGACTCTGTCCAACCTTCCTAAGCTTACTCTACAAATTTGTAGAGTAAAATCAAAGATTACTCCATCATATAGTCAAATTCAAAAAAATATAACTAATTTAATTTAATTACACATGTCCACCTTCCATGTTGGCTGTACGGAGAGTTGACAAGGTTGTCCGTTTTGACCAGTCCAAACCGACAACCCGACCAGCTGCAAAGTGGGCAGCGCCACCTGGGCCATTTCCAAAGAGGAAAAAGGTCCCCAAAAAGCTGCAGATGGGTTCGAAGTAGAAAAGAAATGTGAAAGAAAGAACAGAGAAGAAGACGGCAGGGAACAAGAGGAAGAGAAGTGTTTGCCACTAGTCCATGTCCATGCCGTAGATAGTGTAGATCTGGGTCCAAACCAGATATCCCCAATGTCACGAGCACCTATGGGATGGTGCAAACCTCCTATTGGATGGGTTAAGTTGAATACTGATGGCGCTTGTACCCATTCCTCCTACTCGGCTTCAGCTGGCGGAATCCTCAGAGACAGTTCAGGCAATTGGCTTAGCGGATTCATCCAAAATCGTGACTGGTGCTTATTGGTGTCTGCGCAACTCTAGGGAGTGTTTACAGGGCTCACGATCGCGTAGGCTCTAGGGTATCGTCAAATTGAACTGGAAGTCGACTCGGCTGTGGCCATCCAACTCCTCTCTTCCTCGTCTAGCCAATCCTCAATCCATAACCCCATTATTCAAGGGATTCATGAACTATTTATGTATAACTGGACGGTAGTCCATCGTCACATCTACCGTGAGAAGAACCGCTGTACGGACTGGCTAGCGAGCTATGCTGAGCATTTTGCGTTCGACACTACTTATTTTAATCTTCCACCTATTAAGTGTCATGTACTCTTCCTAGAAGATATATGGAGAGTCTGTTTCCCGAAACTCGTTATGTAATCGGTTTCCTTTTCTCTCCTATAAAAAAATTTATTTGGTATAAAAATGGTCGCCAAAGGTCATATTAGGCGATGATTTTTCAATCAAGGTCATCTTTTGACACCAAGACCCTTTTGTTAGGATTTTCTAAAACTCGTCGCAAAAGCTTATTCTCTTTTGCGACAATTTTCAAAAAACTTTGCTAGAGGCTTACTCGTTTGCCATAATTTTCAAAAGTGTTCCTAAAGACTTACTTTTAATTACGATTTTCAAAGCGTTAAAAAAATACGTTGATAAATATTTTTCTTGTTGTAGTAGTATAAGATTTTGATTATTTTCAATTCCATTGATTCAAGTTGTATTTTTTTTATTTTTCATTTTTTATATAGAATAAGGGAGAAGTATAAGAAAAAGAAACAAAAAGAAATTTTCTATTTGATGTTTATGTTTTAAAAAGTAAAATAAAATAATATATATATCTATAAAGAAAAGAAAAGAAAAAAGTGACGAGGCAATTGAAAATAATGCTATACGTAATATATAAAAAAGCATTGTTATTTTAAAATGGATTATACGTAATATTACTTCATAAGGTTTTATAACAAAATTTAGCGTGTCTTTTATAGAGGGAGGTAGGAATTTAGTCTAAAGTATTTTTTGTCTTGTGAACCGATGTACAAAAACTTGCTCTTTTCTACTTGCCAAATGCATAAAACTTATAAAAATTTAATTTGAACACTTTTTAATTACTGAGAAGATCTCTTTGTTTAGTAGTATTAGATCTCTTTCACTCATATATCCCATTAAACTATTTAATTAGCTTCACATTTGTAATTATTTTTAAATGGATTATACGTAATATTACTTCATAAGGTTTTATAAAAAACTTTAGGGTAAATTTTTTTATTGAATTAAACTATTATAGTCCAATAAAAAGTAATTTACTTAAAAACAAAAAAAAAAGTTCAGTTAACCTTTTAGTCAAGAAAGAGTCCAATATTTGAATTCTATCTTAATATAAATTTATTTTAAAGGTATTATTAGTTAATAATTTTTATTTTGAAAATATTTTAATTTTAGAAATGTTTATCACTGAAATGTTCAATTTGAAAAATAATCGTATTCACAATGTTTTAAATTCATTATGTAACAATTAGATTAGTTTATGATAAAATAAAATTTATTTAAAACTAATTTTGAAAAATTATAAAATTAGGAAAGTTGCCATCTAAACAAATGCTTCCGAACCTACAATTATAGCGATTAAAATTAATATTTCAATGAATCTCAAAATGATTATAGATACATAATTACTTCTCTTTATCTTTAACAGCAATGCAGCTGGTTGAAGGAATCAAAGATTCCATCTACTTACATAGTTTATTACAAACTCAAACAACAAAAATAAAGTTAAAAAAGAATGACCACCACAAAAGACTCATCATCTTCTACTTGATATGAGTTGAAATGAATCAAATAGC
>JANZLC010000003.1:26229008-26242562 GCA_026413385.1 Erythroxylum gracilipes
TTATTTGGATGGTTTGAAAGAGCACTTCAGGATCTATACTTTCATGAAGGTCTTGAAGACAAACTATGTCATCTCGAGGGTCATAATTGGACCAGACTATACAGGATGAATAGTAACCCAGAAGATGTTTTACAATTACCATAACTTTCTGTAGAGATATCGGATCAAGGTGTTATTTGGATGGTTGGAAAGAGGACTTCAAGATATACAACATTTACAAAGACCTTGAAGAAAAATTATGTCATCTAGAGGGTCGTAATTGGACTAGACTATACAAGATAAACAGTAACCCAGAAGAAGTTTATGAACAGTAAACCAGAAGATGTTTTACAATTGCTATAAATTTCTCTAGAGATATCAGATCAAGGCTTTTTTTAGATCATTGGAAAGAGAACTTCAAGATCTACAACTTTTATGAAGACCTTAAAGACAAATTCTATCGTCTAAAGGATTAAAAATGGAACAGAAGATAGGTCAGGCGAAAAAGCAAAAGAAGCAAAACATAGAAGAAGATGTTGTCATCACAGAAGAAGCAAAAAGGCAGAAGAAGCAAAACATAGAAAAGATGACGTCATCACAGAAGAAGCAGAAAGGCAGAAGAAGCAAAACATAAAAGAAGATGATGTCATCACAGAAGAACCAAAAAGGTAGAAGATACAACTTCATTCTTGAACATCTTTTCTTATAAGGACCATAACTTTCAACTCAAATGTTCAAAAATTTCATACTATATACTATTGGAAAGATAACTGGAAGATCTACAACTCTCAAGAAGGCAGCTTTGGCAAAATCAATCGAGATCAATCCAAAATTTTCCTCCTAAAGTCCTAAGACGAATTTTACATTCATCCTCCAATGTACTGCACCCAGTTCTCAACTTCATAATATTTTGAGACTTTTAGAGACAGAATTGAAATTCGATGTCTTCATAAGAAATGTATCCATATGTTTCTAGTTTAATCCAAGCAAAGAATCATCTCACTTGGATAACTAGAAAAAAGTTATGGCTAAGAGACCAAAGCACACTCAGTGAACATTTTCTAGATTACTACCAATTTTGTTTCCAAATCTTTTCTTATCACAACTCATACCAAGATCACTCTTTCTACTCCCTCTAATTCTCATTTTCAATAAAATCACATTTAACATCAATTATACCTGAAACTTGTCAATGAATGCATGTACCATTTTTTATGTGCAAAAATTCAATATTTATGTGCATATATGCTAACATTATGCATGAGCTAGAAAATGCATTTCCTTAATCTCTCTTTGAGCTCACATATACTAAAATTTCAAGTCCTAACCCTTAATATGAGAATGGGATATTACATGAACACTAGCGGGGTTCATCTGGATGATCTTTCTCATCTCAGACCTTCATCTTACAACCATTTTCCAAGTCTAAATTCATTCAGTTTCATCAGCTCTTTCATTTCATCTTAACTCATCTCTATATCACAAATTTGTCTTTCACATTAACTCTACACTTATTTTCAGTTCATGTCTCCAACCAACAAAAATATCTACATATGTATATATATATATATACACAGTGAAAAAGGAAAACAAAGCATATATGTCTCTACCCTTTGCATAATTTCTGCACTCTTCTCATGCATATTTTCCTTGATATTTCTACTCAATAATCAACTGTACACTATCTGATAATAGAATAATCATCAATTATTCGAAAATCACACATCAAAATTTTTATCTCTTAAACTTTCGGTGTTCATGAAAACATCCATTTTTCTTTATAATCATGCAACGACAATTAAATCACCATTTTGTTTTCATAAAACTACAACTCTGAAGGATTTACACAACACTTGTTAAAACTCAAAAATCTTTGAATATCAAGAAGCCCTAATTTTCATGCAACCACATACTTCATCTTATAGATGGTTTGAGTTAGGTTTTCTTGAGGCAAAAGAAAAAGAAAACATAATGGGAGTGGTAGAAAATAAGGAAAAGCAAAGTTTAGCTTTGGTGGATATTTGATGAAAAACTCTGTGTATGGGAACAAGCTCGAATAAGATAACCACAAAGAAGATATTTTTAAGACAAGACCAACAATGTTTTTGTCCTTCAAAGTTAAAGGAACAACAGTGAACCTTTTAAGATCAACTTTAAATGTGACACTTGTCACTCATCCATCTCTTAAGGCTTTAATTAGTTCTCATTTAACTAGGCCAACGCACTCTAATATTTTTACTATAATTGTCTCTCAATTTTCAATATCATTTTCCTATAAATTCTAAAGTCATCAATACAATTCTTCAATATCATTTGACTCTTACTTTTTTTTTCCATACATCAATTTACTTGCCAAGTGGAATTTTTCCTAGTACAATAATATTCAACATTTTTGTAAAATTTCCCCACAATTCACCAAAAATTCTAAATCAATACATCAATTTTTCAATACAATTAATTCACAATACTCACATGATCACATTTATAATCAATTGTACCCGGAAATTGTCAATGAATGCATGTACAATCATTTTAACGTGTGAAAAATTTAAATTCACTAGTGTGTATGCTAACAATATGCATGAGCATGATATGTATTTTTCTTAGTCTATCATTGATCTTACATA
Organism: Erythroxylum gracilipes; assembly: GCA_026413385.1. NCBI lineage: Eukaryota > Viridiplantae > Streptophyta > Magnoliopsida > Malpighiales > Erythroxylaceae > Erythroxylum > Erythroxylum gracilipes. The sequence goes on from JANZLC010000003.1 coordinate 26,231,615, forward strand.
CACCGTATCTTAGGGTTTTAACCTTTAGTATGGGAAATGGGATGTTACATTATTAGACCTTGAAAATTCATATCTTATGTTAATATCTTTCGTAAGATTATTAATAACTAGTCTATCAGTTGATTAACATAAATCTCTCGTTAAAACGCCGAGGATTGTGTATTTGATTCGTAAATTCCACTTTTAAGTTTGACCTTAATCTAGAGGATTTATGTTGACTTATCTCTAGGTTTACATACAAATCCTTCCAATTATAGTAGATTTATTTATATAGGAGGATTTCTCAATCTCAATCATATAAAATCAAATCATGCACTAATATTCCAGATATATTAGGACAAGAATAAACTCATAATTGAATTGCAATAATTCAATCAATAAAATTGCAATTAATAAACGATCAAGTCATGTTGTTATCATAACTTAAGGTTCATCACTCCTAGACACTAAACAAATTTATTTCCTACTCATAGAAAACAAAACCAAAACAAAACCAAAGATAAATACATAGAAAAATAATAGAAAATAAAGAAATTATAATTCTAAATCTCCCTTTTTTATTTTATTAGATTTTCTTGTAAAACTGGATTGGATGTTGTTATCTATCAGATCTCTTAATGTTATCTTTATGTTTTTCTGGTCTCTTAATTAGAACTGCCACCTCTCTATGTTGCTTACGACTTAAATTCTCTTAAAAACTCAACTATCTTTTGTTTTGCCTTCGTTCATGTCCTTTTATAGTAAAAAATAGGGTTTCTGAGTTATATATGATCATCATACATAAGCACATGAACCATCATATATCTCCAAAAATACCTTAATTCGCGATTTTACATTGGCACTGAGACTTACACGGGCAGCATACATGATCATATGTATCAATATACATAAGCATCTCCATACAACTAGAAACAAAATTCTTCAATTTTTACATGTTTACAACGACTTACAGTCACTGTATATGGTAGTGTAGGTCCAAGTTGCTTCAAATTTTCATTCCATGCCACAATTTCATCTGAATTCTTCTCCTTTTAGTCTACGAAGGCAATTATCACCTACAAATGCACTTGAAGCAAATTAAGCACCAAAAATACTATAAAACTAGTAAATATCAAGCAATTCACATTAAATATGAGTGTATAATTATAGTTAAATAAGCATTTATCAAACATCCACATGCTTAAGCTTTTGCTTACCCTTAAGCAAATCATAATCTAAAGTATTAATCTCATAAACATCCATCCTTTTTTTTAACCTGTCCATTCATACTCTATACCTTCATATCATATTGATCATATTAACATATAATTATAATCAAGGTATCCTATAAATAACTTTCATAAGTCAATTTCAATAATAATTAAATCAATAATCATTTTGAAATCAAAAGCACAATTTTTTACACCTTCACCAAGATTTCACTCAATACACATCAAGTGATTTCAAAGTATTAAAACTCTCAAATTAATACATAGCAGAGCTCTTAACCATATACTTGCAATATTATTATATCTCCACTACTTATAAGTAAACTTATAAGTATTTATGGTTTAGTCACCTATCCATTTGTTATCATTAATAAGCTTACCAACTTTAGTGTTGGAATTAACCACTAATTTCAACTATTGTATCTCTTCTACTTTGTATAGAGAACTTTTATTATGCCTGTTATCATACCAAAACATTGTGCTTTCCTTATTCCCTATCTTGTGAAACGCAAGATTCTGCATCCATTGTTTTGTTCCTAATATCTCCTTTAAGTTCCAAGACATATCATACTTGTTCTTCAGGATCCAAATGTTATTTCCTTTAATGTATACATTATGAACCCATTTCACCCAAAGATCATCCTTCTTGCTACACAATCACTATAAATTTTTAAAGCATGCCAACCTTCTATCAACAAAGTAGCTTATTAAAGACGAGTTCCATCTTTTGTAAACTACTTGAAGAATCTTTAGGGGTGAAACAACAAGCTCTTCACCATCTATACTAAGAGGGAAATATTTTACAGTCCCAAAGGGAGTTTGGTCCCCTATAATATGATTCCATTTTTTCCTTAGAGGTATTTGAAAAGCAAGGGAGTAAGCATGAGCTACAACTTAGGTGGAGAGCGGAGTTAAGGAGGTTTCACCAGCGTTTAAGGCTTGATCTTGGGGTTGAATAGACGGAGAGTAAGAAACAAGGTTTAAGGACCTACTTAGAGAGGAGGAAATGTGAGAGAGATTCTCTAAACATAAGGCAGGGAGTAATAAAGAAGCACCTAAAGTGTAGCATTGCTCAAGGTAGGATTCTAGCAAAGAGAGGAAGAGGGGAGGTAGGGAAAGCATAGCTCAGGGCTAGTGAGCTGCTAGCTGGTAAGGAAGAGAACTATTATAGGAACCGAGGAACAATTAGGCTTAGCAGTATCATTCAAGGTTTAAGCTTTATGAAGTTATGAGAAGTATTTTGGGACAGTTTAAGGATTACATTTTTCTCCAAAGAGCCTAACAAATTCAAAGGACTCTCTAATAAGGGCTAGTAAGGAGAGATTCTTAGAGTTCAAACCCTCTAGTTCTTTATGACCATCATCATCATCTTGGTTTTATCATTACCATCAGTTGCATTACATTCATTTAATTATCCCTATTTCAGAAGAATCCCATAATTCTTTTCCCTTACATTTAATAACAAACAAACTCTAATAAGACTATAAGACCAACTATTTTAAAAGCACTTCGATCACCAAAAAAATCAGAAACCAAAAAAAAAAAGATGAAAGAATGACGAAAAGGAAATATTAAGATTTAGCCTAACGAAAGCCATAAAGGTCGTATAAGTATCCATAAAAGTGTGTTATGCTAGACACATTGGTAAATTACTAATGAAGTGAATATTTTAACTTGAATAGAATGAGTAGAAATCCTAAAACTAAATTTAAGAATTTTATAGGTTGGCCACTAAACTAAAAGAATATAAAAGGTTAGGCACTTTTAAATTTTTTTATCCATAATAATAAAGAGAGAAAGGGAAATAGACACAAAAATAATTTATAATAGTTCGAACAAACAATCATTAGCTTACATTTACTTCTAAAGCTCCATTTTCAAATTCAATATCTTCTCCTTTCAGTTTATAAAGAGTAACCCTTTATACAACATCTTCCTTGCTAGAAGTGAAAAGAAATCCTTATCATTTTCTTACTTTATCATAGGTGAAGAAGAACCTTTTACAACTCTTACTTAAGGTCAAAAGGAGTCTTTACAATGTATATCCTAAGTAATTCTTCCTCATTGCTACACTAGTATAATATTATATATCTCAAGACTTCTCTTTCTTGCTAATATTAAATAAGATCTTAATATATGTTATGCAATTGAAATATGCACTCCCTTGCCTCTCAAGACTCATCTCATTAGTATACAAAAGATCCTTACTATAACTCAATTATGGTTTATTCATACTAAAAACTAACTTAAATTATCATTAGACACAAATTACTTGCAAAAATGACTAGCTTTTGGCTACAATCGGCTAATTGATCACTTGCGTTCAGCTAGCTAAAAATTTCTCTCAAGATTTCCAAAAACCACCATTGACTAAATGCTTATAACCATTAAACTTGTTGATGTTCCAACTAGTTGTAAAACATTCATAATGTTTCCTTTTAGCACTTTATTTGACTAGCCTATGAAAATTGTTATACATCTTTTTAATCAAATTTTGATTAAAAATCATTTCAGAAGTTCTCCAAAAAGTGTTTTAATGATTAAGATGATTGTCTTTAAAACCTTTCCAAAATTCATCTTAATCATGATAAAGTATAGGCAATATACCTAAGTATAAATTACCATATAATAATTGAACCATTTATTCATTAAAATGACTAAGATAAGGTCATAAAAAATTACAATCACTCTTACACATAAAATAACTCATTCTTTAATGTTCTTAATCTACTGGACTTGAAATATTTTGAAGCTTACGTAAATTACATATGAGCCTTGTTTTTATCATTTTATTCATCTTTTAATAATTCAATTTATGAATTATACTATGATTTTATTCATATCATAATAAGCTAATTCAATTCACAATGCATTAAAATTTCTTATAATTTAGGAATCTAAATAAGTTTGTATACAATTTTTAGAATAAAAATTTGTTAATTTCAACATAGTTTGAGGTTTAATTTGTAATTATGTTAGAAATGTATTATTTAATTTTTATCATATTTAAGACCAGAAAATTGTGAACATGGACAATTATATTTATTTAGAAAGTTCATACCAAATCATTCCTAACTTCTAGTCCATTATACATTTTCTCAAAAAGACATAGTAGTTATTTTCACTCATAAACCTTAATATTTAAAAAAATTGCTAACTTCTTTCATTACTATCAACATTTTTATGTTGATGATCAAATTGATGTTGCTTAAATAGATGATTAAGCCTCCAGCTGCTTCTACTCAACAATAGATAATAACTCCACCCGAACACAGCTTCCAACTTTCATTGTGTTGTACTCTTTAAGGTGTTGATTCTTCAACTCAAGTCCTGCTTGAAAAGGTATGGTAATATTACTTTCTTAAAGACTTTTAAAAAAGTGTTTTGTCGAAGCGGTACTATCAATTACAGGGCATGTTGTTTAATCGTTCAATAGCTTGAAAAAAATATATTGTCCAGTTAAGAATAGCATAAGGGCAAGTAATGTATCTTATATGCTCCACAATAATGATCAACTGGGTCTAGTTAATAAGATGTGAATTTTTTTTACATCGATTAAGTTACATTTTTTATTTAAAGAGACCTTTACAATCACATGGACATAATACGAAACACAAAATGAGAATAGAATACCCTTCCTAAACCATCATCATCATCATCAACACCCCTTTGAATCTCGCACAAACGCTTGGGAGATCTGATAGTACGCAGCCTTATTCCTACTTAGTAGAGAGGCTATTTCTGATAGACCTACTTGTAATGTGACATGAACATATTACAAAAAAGTCAAAAAATTAAACATAAAATATGTATAAAAAAGTAGAATAAAGTAATAATAAATAATTAAAATAAAATAAAATAAATAGCTATAAATCTTCATTAGGTGATGCAAGTTTAGAAGATAAAGTTATTAAGAAAATAGGAGGAAAAATATACCTGATATGCTGCAAAGTTCTGCTTATACCGAATATGCTGCAAAGTTATGTTGAATTAATTGTTATGAACTAGCATAAATTTGGTATGTGTTTGTATCATTTGGGCCATTTATGGGATGGACATTATAATACTAATCTTACCATGAACCCTTGGATCCATTCATAAATTTCACCTAAGCCTACACATTGGGTTTATGGTCCACTACAATGTGTTTTCTTTAACCTAATTGATGTATTCTTGAGGGTGGCCTTCTAGCTTGTAGAATGGTATTATTTTTTAACAACATTATTATGGTGTGCGTAAGAAATTGGTGAGTTGGATTCAACAAACTCAGGTATTCTACTTTCTGTTGTGTTTGGATTTTTGTGTGGCATAGAACCATGGCTTCCAGTCAACTTTCAACACCTTTAACAGATAATTTTTCAATTATATTGTTTATACATGCTTCAAAGATATGGAATCTGGTTACTATCTTTGTTAAAATTTCCATCAATTGGTATAAGAGCCAAATCCATAAGTTTTGAAGGTGTTATTTTCAATCTTCATTCGTGTGTGTGTGTGTGTGTGTGTGTGTGTGTGTGTGTGTGTGTGTGTGTGTGTGTGTGTCTATATATTCGTATTATTTTATACCGACTTTTGTAAACTCTTATTAACAATGGGTATGTTGTATTTTTTTTAATTTTTATATTACTTTATACCCAATTTTGTAAATTCTTATTAACAATAGGTATGTTGTTTTCTGAGAAAAAATAAATCATATGTTGTTTATATATGCATTAATATGTGTTTTAGGCAAGCTTTTGCAATAAAAATTGTTGAATAAGCGTTTTCGTAATACCATTCTAAAACCTTTTGTTCTCATATCTCCTTTTGGGTTAGTTTTTTGTTAAAATAGATCTTATAGATCATTTAAACTTTAGAAGAGGAGCAAAATCCCTCTAAAATGGTTGAAAACGGCTTTCCCGATGGTTAGATACAATTGGGTCAAGCCATGGATAATCCATGGGTCATTTGACCCATCTAAAGGTTGAAGATGGATTATTTACAGCTTTGCCATGACAACTTATTTATAATTTTGCCATCTCATATTATTTACAGTTTTGCCATTAATGATAATAATGACAATGTTAAAATATGTATATACATTGTTAAATATTAAAATTGTGATGTCATTATTTTAGGGATTTTTAGGCATGATTAATTTATAATTCAATTATATATTTTATCCAATTACATGATATCTTATCCATTTTTTGGATAACTTTATGTATTTTTTTTGGACTAGTTATCTTTTATTTAATATAAAATTTTGTTATATTTTATCATGTTTTTGGATATAATTAAATATTGTATGCTTATGAACTTGCCTCTCGTAAGTCTAGGCATTCGAATATTTTTGTTGATATATATATTTTGAGGTTATCAATTTTTACTAAGATCTATACAAGCAACGAAGTTATCCTGTCAATAAATTAATTTTTTAGTAGGATGCTTAGATTATTGAAGAGAATATGTTAAATGTTATGAATAGGCACAATTTTACTATCCTAGCAATAGTCGATTGATGCATTTGGTTGTGATGTTTAATGTATTGCTCTTGCTTGTGAATGAGTCTATTTTTAATGCTCAGCGAACTCTAGCATTCTATGATCACTTTTGTGGATCATTTTGAGAAAGTTGGAGAAAGAGAAAATAGCATGATCCTGTGTTACATGCATATTAATGTTGTTCTTATGGTTTTTTCTTCAACTTTGAGCAGTCATCAATTCTCTACCATTTTGAAGCTTAATGGGACTAATCACAGATAATGGGTTGAATCTCTCATGATGAACTTAACTATTATGAAATTGGATATAGCCTTGAGAGAAGACTCTCCTCTTGAACCTGATAATGAGTCTTCTATTAATGATAAGAAGCTTTATGATGAATGGGAGTACTCAAATCGGTGTTGTTTGATGATCATAAGGTATCATAAAAGGACTCAATATGTGATAGCATTTGAAAAACTGAGAACACCAAGGAATTTCTTAAGGCCATCAACAAAAAATACAAGAAGTTCTCTAGGAATGAAAAGAATGAACTCTTGAGCACTTTGCATTCCACAATTTATGATGGTGTTAGTGGGATTAGAGAGTATATCGACAAAATTGTAGCTTGTTATCATAAGATTAAGGCAATTAATATGGAGCTCGACGAGGACTATATTGTGTGGTTTATCATGGGGTCTCTTCCATCTCAGTTTGATTCCATTAGGTCAAGCTACAATGCTCAAAACGAGTAATGGACCATAGAGGAGATGACTACTATTCTTACAAAGGAGGAGGATGACATGAAAAAGTGAAGGGCAAGAAGTGTGGCAGTGGTTACAAACTAGAATTACAATGGCCAAAAAAGGAAGTTTCTACCAAAAAATACCAATAACAACAAGTCTTTCAAGAAACAAAATGCGAGTAATAAAGGGAATGGATAAGGAGCAGTCTTAGCTTTAAATGTTTCCAAGATTGAGGGTTTCAAACAAAAATGCAATTATTGCCAGAAGTTTGGGCACTAGAAGATAGATTGGAGGAAGCTTAAGGCTAAATTGGAAAAGAAAGGTAATCTTTTAATAATGGTTTGCTTGGAATGTAATATCGTTGATTTACCTTCTAATACTTGGTGTTTAAACACTGGTGCTACAATTCATGTTACCAATTCTTTGTAGGAGATAACAAATAAAAGGAAACCAAGTAGTGTGGAGCAGTATGTATACATGGGAGATGGTACAAGAACCAAAATTGATTTTTTAGGGACAGTCAAATTACAACTTACCACAGGACATTTTTTTGTAGTTATATGAAGTTGCTTACATACCTTCAATTAGGAGGAATTTAGTTTCAACATCTGTTTTAGGCAGAACTGGTTATATTTTTCATTTTGGATTTGGAAAAGTGACTTTGTACTGTGACTCTACTTTGATTGGAAATGGATTTTTGTATGGTAATCTTTACAAGCTTGATTTGGTATATGTGTATCTTCTTATTACTTCTTCTTCGACTATTAATACTATTACTACCATAAAAAGGTTGAGGTTGAATGAAAAATCTTCTATTTTATGGCACAAGAGATTAGGCCATATTTCCAAGAAAAGAATGGAAAGATTGATGAAGGATGGGATTTTACAGGACCTTGATTTCTCAGGTTTTGGAACTTGTGTTGATTGCATAAAAGGAAAGTTAACAGCGAAGGTTAGAAAAAGAAAAGTTGATAGGTGCGAAGAACTACTTAGGTTAATTTATACTGATATTTGTGGGCCTTTTATACCTCCAGCTATTGGTGGTTACAACTATTTTATCACCATCATTGATGATTTTTTCTATTATGGTTTTGTTGAACTCATCCGTGAGAAATTTGATTCTTTGGAAGCCTTTAAAGCATTTAAAGAAAAAGTGAAACTTCAACAAAGGAAAAAGATCAAAGTAGTTTATTATAATAAAGGCAGTGAGTATTATGGTAGATATGATAAGACAGGATGCAATCCTAGACCTTTTGCAAGATACTTACAAGATTGTGTTATTGATACTCAATATATAATGCCTTGTACACCTCAACAAAATGGAGTTACAGAAAGGAGAAATCACACACTACTTGACATGGTACGATGTATATTAGTAAACTCTTCCTTGCCAGAGTATCTATAGGGTGATGCTTTGAAAACTACAGCTTATATTTTAAATCAAGTGCCCAGTAAATCTGTTCCTAAAACTCCTTATGTGTTGTGGTCATAGAAGAAACCGACTTTGCATCATTTTGATGTTTGGGGTTGTAAAGCAAAAGTGAGACCCTACAATTCACAATCTAAGAAACTTGATCCTAAGACTATCAATTGCTACTTTATTGGTTATTGTGTAAAATCAAAGGGCTCTAGATTCTATTGTCCATCTCATACCACCAAGGTCATTGAATCAGATTGTACTGTTTATTTTGAGGATGATATTGGAAAAACCAAGGGTCTAAAGAAATTTTGTTTAAAAAAACACTGAATCATTATTCTTATGCATGTCGCTTCTTCTTCAACAATTGGCCCTATGGTTGATCAAGATTCAATAACCATTCAAGATGATCCTATGGAGTATGTAGCACAAGAGGCTCTAGTTATTGCCACTGAAATCGTTCTTTGTCGAGATCAGAAATGGTTCGCAGACCTGCAATATCAAGTGATTATTTAGTATATTTACAAGAACATGAGTTTGATATAAGTGACTTTTCATATCCAACTACCTACAAAGAAGCCATCTTTAGTTCTCAATCTAAATTTTGGATGGATGTTATGAATGATTAGATGAATTCTATGTCACTAAATAAAGTGTGGAGATTAGTAGAATTTCCAAAAGGTTGTAAGCCTACTGGATGCAAATGGTGTTTAAAACCAAGCGTGATGCCAAAGGTCAAGTTGACAGATAAAAAGCGAGGCTAGTAGCTAAGGGCTATGGCCAACGAGAAGGTATTGATTACATAGAGACCTTCTCTCCTGTTTCTACTAAAGATTCTTTACAATTTATTATGACAATTATGGCTTATTTTGATCTTGAACTTCATCAAATGGATGTGAAAACAACTTTCTTAAATGGAGATGTGAAAATAACTTTCTTAAATGGAGATTTAAGGGAAGATGTTTACATGACTCAACCCACTGGTTTTGAGGTTTTTGGGAATGAAAACATAGTTTGTAAGCTTCAAAATTCAATATATGGGTTGAAACAAGCTTCGAGGCAATGGTACATCAAGTTTGATGAAATTGTTACTGGTAATAGCTTTAAAGAAAATATTGTTGATCAATGTATATATAAGAAGATTAATAGGAGTAAGTACATATTTCTAGTTTTATATGTTAATGGCATCTTGCTAGCTACTAATGACACTAACATGTTGATTGAGACAAAACAATTATTGTTTGATCATTTTGATGTGAAGGACCTTGGTAAGGCATCCTATGTTTTGGGTATATAGATTCTTCATGAAAGAACAAATGGTGTTCTCATTTTGTCTCAAAGGACTTACATTGATTGTATTTAAAAAAGGTTTAATATGCAATCATGTTCTTCTATAAAGGCTCCAATTATGAAGGGTGATAAGTTCTCCAAGGCCTAATGTCCTTTAAATGATATTAAGAGAGATCAAATGAAAACAATCCCTTATGCTTTAGTTGTTGGCAGCCTGATGTATGCTCAAGTATGCACACGTCCTGATATCGCCTTTATTGTAGGTTTGCTTGGTAGATACTTGAGTGATCTTGGACAAAGTCACTAGAAAGTAGCTAAAAAGTTCTTAAGGTATCTTTAGGGTACCAAGGATCTTATTTTGACATATTAGAACACCGATACTCTTAAAGTAGTTGGTTTCAATGATTCTGATTATATAAGTTGTGTGGATGATAAGAAATCCACTTCTTGATACATTTTTATGATGGTAGGAAGAGTTGTTTTCTAGAAAAGTGTCAAACAGACACTTACAACTTCTTCGACCATAGAGGCAGAGTATGTGACATGTTATGAGACTACTTGTCATGCAATATGGTTGCGGAACTTTATTTTAGCTGTTGGACCCCGCTCCTAGAGCTCGACCATCGGTGCCTGTTTTCGGAGCCCAACTATCCATAAATGGAATCAAAACGAAGACCGTTGGGCCCGAGTCCCGACCTCCAAGGTTGAACTCAAGATGAGTCGTGGAGACAACCAAAAGAAATACAATGCGGAAGCATATTTAACTCAAAGAAGCACAGCATTACAATGTTATGAATTTAATCATCTTCATACAATTCCAAAGCT
>JANZLC010000003.1:26269015-26287581 GCA_026413385.1 Erythroxylum gracilipes
ACCTACACTTAGGGTTAGGTTTCAACAAAATGTACCTAACCAGCCAATATTCAACAAGTCATAACTCACAATATACATATAGAAAAATTGAGAAATCAGTGGCAATGGAAATATAACATGATAGGATTCAACTTTCAGTAAGACTAATTTAACCAATTCCTTCTACATTAATCTAGAAAAATCACCAAAAGTTTAGGTCATTTAGGTCGGATACTGTTCATACAGCCCCTAACAATGATTTTCCAAACCAAAATTCAACATCTTAAGGCTACAATTAGACAACACCTATTTCACAAGAAATTGTATTAAATCAACTAAAGTTTCATTTGGTTCAAACCTCACCTCATTTTCTTAACCACACAAGTAGTTATGGCAAAAACATTGCAATAGGTATAAATCCATTTTCCAGCTCTATTCACTTCCTTTCCTTTTAACAGCTTTCCTACCTCCATAAGCATTAAATTTAATCACTCAATCAACCAATATATCATTCAATCATTCCCTTAAGCACTTAGCCATAAACATGGCAGCAACACTCATTGCCTCATTCATACACTTCTTACACTACTCTTTAAGTATCACTTCACTTTTAATCATCTTAACAACTCTACTTACATTCATTAGGTTTTACCCTATCAATATATCAATCAACCATCAATTAAATAACCACTTTACATACCCATCTAGTCAAAGCACAACTTCATGCAATTGATGCACAAGAGGTCAAAATTATACATGCAACAAACATAGAACATCCTCTTACCTATTTAAGCTTTAATCTTCTTCAACTTATCCAACTTCTCACAAACTTCCTACATTTCTTTAACACCAACGATCATCATCTTCTTCCCAACATCACTCATAAACATGGTAGAACACTCAAGCTTGTATCCATGCTAGGAAGGTACTTAAGGGAGAAGAGAAGAGTAATTCTTTAGGAAGCTAATTAAAGAAACCAAATGAAGGAGATGGAAGAGAGGTTTTGGATGGAGGAGGAGCAAAAGCAAACACAATACCATCTTTTTCTTTCCTTCCCTTTGAAGTCACCGAGATTTGCATAGGATAAGAACAACAAAGCATTAAATGGTCGAGGCCAAGTGCACAAAAGGACAAAATAAGCAAAAAGTCAAAATCATGTAATAGGATTTATTAAGAAACCCTAATGAAAATTTGACCCAATCAAATCCAATGGCCCTAATTTCAATCCCAAAATACGCAATATTGTAGTGCCATTGGACAGTAATTTTTGCTACCAAAAATCAACCGGTTCGCCACTTGGCGATTTTTTCGGTCCGGAAATTTTTTCCGGAAAATTTCCGAAAAATTTCTATAATTTCCGTAAAATGTAAAACACACAATGGGTCACTCCACTAAATTTTTCAAACACAAATTCCACATTATTCACAATAAAATTCCATTTAGGCCCAATACCGGGAAATAATCATGAATGCATGTACAGTTATTTTCATGTGCACACAAGTCACTGTTCACAAATACCAATATGCATAACAATGCCAAATCAGTCCTAATCACGCTCACCCCTAACCAAATGACTATTTTACCCTTCCCGTAGGGGGTGGGATGTTACATTAATGAACCATATGCTTAGACCTTCTATAAGAAAATTTCTAATGGTTTTATTTCGATGATATTTTAGTGTATAGTAGAGATGTAGGTTCTCATGCTAAACATCTTGAGCAATTACTTTCCACTCTATGTGGATAAAAACTTTATGCCAAATTGAAAAGATGTAGTTTCTATGTTCCTGAAGTTATATTTCTTAGGTTTGTTATGAGTAAAGATGGTATCAAATTTGATGAGGTTAAAGTTAAAGCCATTGTCGAATGGCCTACACCTAAGGTTGTTACTGAAGTGAGATCCTTTCACGGTTTGGCTAGTTTTTATCGCAGTTTTGTGAAGGATTTCTCAACTAAGGCAACCCTACTAAATGCATTAATAAAGAAGAATGTGAAGTTCAAATGGGGAGAAGCACAACAACTTGCATTTGAGCCCTTGAAAAGGGATTTGACAACTGCACTGATATTATCTTTAGCTAACTTTGAGCAAACTTTTGAAATTGACTATGATGCTTATGGCATATATATTAGTTCTATACTAATGCAAGGAGGTAAGCTGATAGAATATTTTTCTGAAAAGTTGAATTGTGCGTGTTTGAGCTATCCAACTTATGATAAAAATTTTATATTGTCATTAAGGCTTTGGAAATCTGGAAACACTATTTAATGCTTAAAGAGTTTGTAATCCATACTAATCATGAATCTCTTAAATATTTGCATTGTCAAAACAAGCTCAATAAACGACATACTAAGTGGAATGTTTTTCTTAAATATTTTCCTTATGTCATTAAGTATAAAAAGGGTAAAGAAAATGTTGTTGTTGATGCACTGTCACGTAGGGATGGGTTACTTGTTACTTTGGACACTAAGTTATTAGGATTTGAATGTGTGAAAGATTTGTATAAACATGATCCTAATTTCTCAAGTGTCTATGCTGCATATGAGTTTAGTGGAGTTAATAAGTTATATAGAGATAATGGGTTTTTGTTTAAAGGGAAAAAATTTTGTGTATCTAATTGTTTTATGCGTGAACCGTTGGTACATGAAGCTCATAGTGGTAATATTATAGGTCATTTTGGTATTCTTAAAACTCTTGATGTGTTGCAAGAACATTTTCATTGGCAAAATATGAAACAAGATGTTAAAAGACTTTGTAAAAGGTGCATTGAGTGCACAATGGCTAAATCGACATCTAAACCACATGGACTATACATGCCACTTCCCATTCCCTCGTCTGCTTAGGTTGATATTTCTATAGATTTTGTGTTGGATTGTAACGATCTTAACGAGGGAATTATTCTGTATTTGTTATAGTTGATCATTTTTCCAAAATGGAACAATTCATTACTTGTAGGAAAATTGATAATGTTGTTCATGTGGCTGATTTATTCTTTAGAGAAATTTTAGGTTGCATAGTATTCCTCAAAGTGTTGTGTCTAATAGAGAAGTAAAATTCTTAAGCTACTTTTAGAAAACTCTTTGGGAAAAATAAGGAACTAAATTGTTGTTTTCTACTACTGCTCATCCCTAAACTGATGGTCAAACTAAAGTCATAAATAGGACACTTATTACCTATTACGTGTCAAAATCAAACAAAATTAGAAAATTTGGGAGTCTTGTTTACCTATAGTTGAATTTGCTTATAATCTTGTAATTCACATTGTTACCAACTATTCTCTGTTCGAAATTATTTATGGTTTCAATCCACTAACCCCTTTGTACTTATCTCCATTACCTATTTTGAGTTCTTAAGTGTAGATGGAGCCAACAAAGTTGAATTTATCCAAAAAGTTACATGCCAGAGTGCGTGAAACCATAGAGCGCAAAACTAGGCATTATATGTGAAATGCCAACAAAGGAAGAAAAGAGATCATTTTTTAGCCTAGCGATTGGGTCTGGGTTATATGCACAAAGAAAGATTTCTTACTTCCCAAAGAACAAAACTCCATCCTAGCGGTGATAGCCCTTTCCAAGTTGTGGCTCCTACTTCCCAAAGAACGAAACTCCATCCTAAGGGTGATAGCCCTTTCCATCATAGGGGTAATAGCCCTTTCCAAGTTGTGGCTAGGCTGAACAGTAATGCCTACAATCTTGATCTTCCAGGCAACTATTGTGTTAGTGCAACTTTTAAAGTATACGATCTTTCTCCTTTTGAATTTAATGTAGAACTATTAGATTCGAGAACAAATCCTTCTGAAGAAGGGGGGAATGATATGGATCAAGGGGCTAGTGATGTGGCATCTTAAGTTAGGGTTGATGGTTTGAGTGTTCAAGATAAGAGTTTGAGGTCTTCAACTCAAATTCCACCTCAATTTTCAAAAGAGATCCACTTATGGCTATTGTTGGGCCTATGATAAAGGCTAGGACCAAAAGGATGCATGAGGCTTTGAATAATTTAATTAAAGAAGCCCATTCTTAAGGCCAAATTACTATGATCTCGATCTTAAATTTTGTTCATTATAAGTTGATAATCATTAAACATATCAAACTAGAACTATTTAATGACATTTATATGTTCTTGAGCTCTATCACCACACAACATATTATATATAAAATTAACCCCTTCTATCTTGTGTCTTGAGTGTGGCACAAATAAAACTACAACAATATGTTCAACTATATACCAATAAAATTCAACTTGTCCATCAACTACCCTGCCATAACCTCGAATAACCTTATTGAAATCATACATCCAATCAAATAAAGCTTTCTTTATCTCACCTATAGTGCTAAAGTAATAATGCGAAGTTAGATATTTTGTTCTCAAGAACAAGTCAGTCATAGTATAAAATCATTATAACTTCTCACAAAATTCTTCAGCCAAATTCCATTGGTCTTTTGTAGGCATATAATTGTAATGAGAATCTCTTTGTCTCAGTCTAATAAACACATCAACATACTAGATTGCGACTCCAACATCTTGAAGGTTGAGTTCCATTTGGTTAGACAATCCAAAACCAACTTCTCCATACTCAGAATGCATAGTTGTCATATAGTTTCTTCAAAATTTTAAACTCTTTTAGATGTTGCACTCCTACTACACTATTCCAAATCGAATTTAGTGCTTCCTTTATGATATCCAACCCATCATTCACAATCAAATTCAGAATATACGTAAAACACATATGGAATAATCTTTCACTAACCAACAAGCTCCAAGTTGTATCTTATTCTTCAACTTTTCAATCATAGCATCATCAGTGTTCCAATTTTCAATTGTTATGGTGGATAATTTTTGCCCCCGGTACCAATTACAAATCTCTACTAAAGGAATATGCTCATCCATCTAAAACAATCAACATATAAATATATTTGTCATTACAATCAACATATAAATATATTTGTCATTCATCATCATAATTGATAATTTAGAAACATGTGACCGTGTAGTCACTGATAAGTGATAATTGATAAACTTCAACTCTATAATTATGTTTTATGTTCCTCTTATTCCCTCTCGGTGTGTATATGATCATATAAGTCACTAAGATCATGTCACGCAATACACACGAATGTGTATGTATTTTTGCAGACTTACACATTCACATATACACCCTTATATATGACTGTGTAAGTTTGCAAAACACCCCCTTCCTATATGCAACAATCCCAAAAACTTTAGTATTTCAGAAAATCAGTATTTCAGAAAATTAATCTTTAATCAAAAGATTCAAAACATAATACGACAAAATAACTTTTACCTTGTTAGGTGGGTGGTGAAGAAGTTAAAAAAAAACATAGTGGTGGGTGTGCGGGGAAGCGGGTTAATGTGGCAATAAGACAAAGGGTCAGCTGCGGTTAAAAGGCAAAGGGGTGACGATTGGTGCGATGAAGGTGTAGTTGACAACTAAGAAGTGCGTGTTGTAGACGACTGACAGTTTAAGAGAGAGAGAGTTAAGAAAAAAAGGGGGGATGGTTAACCTAGTGTAAACGACATCGTTTTATTTTGTGAGAAACTAAAGTATAAAACAACACCGTTTATTTCGTCAAAACTCAGAAACAAAAGTGAGAGTAAAAATGACGATTTGCTTTTAAAAAATGTCATTTTTCTGCTGGGATGTTGTCAGGCCTTAGGCCTTAAGCCCTTACTGGTATTAAGCTTGACAATATTCTAGCTTTTAGGCTCGAAGCCTGACCTAAGTACCACCATTAATTTTTTGGGGAAGAAAAAGCAAATTTGATCTTCATATTTTCATCACGAATCTTAACATTTTAAATCGCTCTAATATTCTCAAAATATTTAAATTCAATTTTTTTACATAGAGAAATCAAGCAAATTTGAGTTTTATCAATTATGTCATTAATAAATTGTCAAGAGCATGTTACTTTTTAGTTCACTTAATTTTGCACCCAAACCTTTACCTTTCTACTTCTCTGACACTTGTAGAGTTTACACAATTGTTTTGTTTAGAGATAATTAATCTTAAATTATTCAACCTTTTAGAAAATTTTTAATTAAGTGTAAGTTTTTAAAATTCGATAACTAACATTTTAGAACTTTAATATTTCAGTTCAAAATATTAATTTCATTAATAATTTGTTAACTTTGGTTGATAAAATTTTTACTCTTAATGACATGTGGATATCCATCAACTAATTTTTGTATATGATCTGGTTCCAAAACTGGAAAAGAACCAATTTTATTAACTTCAGTCCAGTTGATTGATATTTTAAATTATAAACAGTAGTATATACCTTTTAGAAACAACAATATTGAAAGATCCACCGCCGTTTTGAAGAAAGAAATGTGAAATCACGCGCCAATTCGATTTTGGCGGGTAAAAGTAAATTCAAATTAAGAAAAGCTTACGGAGAACACTACTACAAACGGACGAAGCTTACGGAGAACACTACAAAGTACAAACGGACCAAATAAAATCAAATACGACTCGCTCCCTTTGTTATCAATTATCAAGTTAGAGTTAGAGCGCTTCGTGCTCTACTCCCTCTAGATCTCGAAGAAGCTGAAAAGTGAATATGGGGGATCCTACTCATCTAGAAAAAATGGGCAGAGAACTCAAGTGCCCTATCTGGTAAATCTTCTCAAATCTCCTTTATTCCCACTTCTCACTTCTTCTGTACAGCGATTCATTTCTCAAACTTTGTTTTCTCTGTTTCTGGCAGCTTGAGTCTACTCAACTCTGCAGTTTCGTTGCTATGCAATCATGTGTTTTGCAAGTAAGCATGCTTAGTGTTTGTTTATTTTGGATTTGATCTTTTTATTTACGGTAATTTTTGAAAAATTATTTTTGGTGAATTTCAGCGTATGTATTGTGAAGTCTATGAAGTCTGGCTCCAATTGTCCAGTTTGTAAAGTGCCATATCACCGTAGAGGTACATCACTTTTCTTTTCCTTAGCTAGTTTGTTTGAGGATGAATAAAAAAGACATCAATTGGACATTTAGTTTGGAGTTCGTTTTGCTGAAAGACTCTGCGAGGTCAAATAATTGTAATTGAAACAGCTCGAGTACTAAGTTCTCATTATTTGAGAGCTTTTATTTTATTTTTTTTGGGTAAATTGAGAGCTTTAATTTTGGTGTCGTCTGGTATCCTGAATGTGCAAATCATGAAGGAAATGCTTTTCTGAATTCATTGAGCTTCAGCAATTGGTGATTTTTCTTGTCTTAAAAGGGTGTTTGTGAAATTTATGCAGAGATTCGTGCTGCGCCACACATGGATAATTTGGTGAGCATTTACAAAAGCATGGAAGTTGCTTCAGGATTTAACATATTTGTTACACAGAATGCTTCGACAACTAAGTTATCAGGTAATATGGTATATGTTTGTGCCTAATAGTAATCCAAATGAAACCGGGCTTCTTCAAACAACAAGAGAAGTAGGGACTAAAGGAACTATATTTAACAATTGATATCTAGCATCTTTTCTTTCATAGATTGTAATTTCAATTGTTCAGAGTCCTTCCTATTTGTTGAGCTGCATTGTGTCTTTAATCTATAGGTCAAGAAAAAATGTTGGCGTGCTGTTGGATACAAATTCTTGTGAAATTGGACAAAAGAAGATACATGTTCCTTTTGTTTTATGTATATTGCAATATCTTGTTCGGTCCATGTCAATTGCCTGCATATTTTTTTAGCCATTGTGGATCATGGCGGATGTTCATTATGTTCAAATTTGGTTTTTATTTTAGTTTCATGAGGTTTTGAAATTTGCATTTTTGTTGTTTAGAATGACCATATAAGAAATGTCCTGGCAAACTGAACTACCAAAATGTCATCTGTTTTTGTCATTCCTTGTTGTCATGTTACAGATGAGCCAAAGAAAGATTGCAAAGCAAGTTGTGACGGGGAAGTTACTGGTAGGTTTTGTCAAGTTTTGGGCAATGATCGCAAACCCAATCAGAAAAGACCAAGAAAGAATATGAAAACCCACATTGAAAGTTGTGGTTCCGCCGAAAATAAGCCCTCCTTTCCAACAAAGAAAAGGGTACAGGTTCCACGATATCCTCTTTCTGGGGCCCCATCACTGGCCGAGAAGGAGGAAGTTGGATCGGGTGAAACCAATGATGATGGACAGAAGAGTAATTCGGTAGGCCTAAACAACAATTCTGTTCTTACTGGAAATGTAGAACCTGTGCTTTTGCCATTCTTCTGGTTGAGAGATGATGAAGGTGTAGAGAGCTTAAGTCAGGATACTGATGGAGATCAACTTTTGTTTATAACACCGCCAACTGTCCCTACTTTCAGTGATATTAAGGAGCTGGATGAAAAGAGCCCCTCTAAATCATCTCAGAATGTAAGTATTTTTATCAATTTATTGCAGCCTATGTGTATTACTAATAGCAATATTTCATTTAGCAAATGTATTTGGTAATAGTCCTGGTTGGTTCTATTAGCCAAGAGGGGAAGTGGAAGGAAGGCATTTGTAACGATGATGCAATAAGTCAATCCTTTTCTTCCCATATGCATAGTTCCCCCCCTTTTGTTCTGTATACCAAACTCAACTGCTATCATATGAGTTGGTAATGATGCTCTTTGTCTTATATAGCTACCATTAGTTTGTCCTTAGTCTGTATATGCTAATTGATTCCAGAAGTTTTAAGTCTTAAAATGTATATGAGCTTATATTTGATCCACTTGAATATTACTAGCTACATGTTACCTGTGGTCTTTCAGGTTACTTGTGGTCTCAGCATGTGTCAAATGAAATTAGTTCTTTTGTGTGAAAGACTAGAAGCATCCTAAATCTTGCTTATTATCAGTTGTTTGATGCCACAAAATTACATGCTTTGGTTAACATGGTGTAGGAGGCAGTATCTGCAAAATCAAATGCTTTAAATCTGTTTGATAGTCAGACTTTTAGATGTACACAAAGAGCTTCTCCACCTGTACTTCTTCCAAGTCCAGTGAAGATGCAGGTACACAGTCCATCCAATATCATTTTTTTATTTCTATTACTTAAATACTCACACTTGACTAAAGTTAAAGAGAATATAGGGTGAAGATGCTATTGGAATTGGTAAGAACAAAGAGGAAAGATCAGAAGCTTTCTTCTCCACTGCACATCAAATTGAGGAATCTCATGTTGAAAATGAGAAATCTGTGAATACCAAGCAAGTAATCAACAGGGTAGATGACTTCCTGCCCAGTGTATTATCTTCAAGAACCAGAGGCACCAACAATCAGGGTGATTATAATAAATCCAATAAAAGACGTAAGAATGTTAGGAAATCTGTGACAAAGAAAAATGTTGATGAGAATAAAGGCCAAAGTTGTGATGTTTCTATTGAATCAGAGTTAGTGGATGGGGGATTTTTGCATAAGGAAGCACTTGACAGTAAGGGCTGCTCTTCTAGCTTTAGAGAATTTAGGAAGAGGACTAAGAAGGCTGATTTTCTTACCTGTGCAACTGAGTCAAAACTGGAAAATATACCTGACTATGATGCAAGAGAAGAAACCGTAAATCTAGCTGATGAGGAGATGATTCCGGAGTTATCTGCTTCATTGGTTAAGCCACTAGATTGTAACCAAGATTATAAGATAGAGGCAGCAAGTAAAGTGCTAAGGAAGAGCTGTATGCAGAATCGGAGTATGAAGCGCTCTTTGAGTTCAACGAATAAAAGGAAATTGGAAGAGGCTTGTCCAATTCAACACAAAACAGAAGAAGATATAAGTGCTCAATTACCATCTGTCCATGGAATTGAAAATAATATATCAGAGACCAAGGGTGAGTTTGAGGAACATGGCAAAGGGAATAAGTCTGCATTGTTTTCTGAAGATAATCAAAATTTAATAAGCTGGAGAAATAAGGAAGTTAGGGGCATCGCAGCGGCTGATGAATTAATGGTTGGTGATTCTGAAGACGAACTTTGTAGTTCTCCTGCAAAAAAAGGTCATCCCATCCAAAGTGGTAATGTTGCTTCTGCAAAGGACGCTCAACCAGCTGAAGGGGCTTTAAGCTGTCTGAAGTCTAGAACTCTTGATATCTCTCTGAATTTGGCGAGTAAATCTCAAGCTAATGGAATGTCTTTGAGGAAATGCACAATCAGATGTGCATTTTGTCATTCTGCAGAAAACTCGGAGGTGATGCTACTTCCCAATTATTATGCTGCATAATTTTCATGTCCCGCCATCTAACTGAATGAATTAGTATTTGAGCTTACTGCCATCTATCCTTAAAAATTCCAGGTTTCTGGAGAGATGGTTCACTACCACAATGGCAGGCCTGTGGCTGCAGATTTTGATGCTGGATCCAAGGTCATACACTCTCATAGAAACTGTACCGAGTGGTAAGATTTTCATTCAGTTATGATGGAAGGGTTATGTTCATTAAATCCTTCAGTTCTTTTCATTTGCTTAACTCGTAATAGTGTTGCACAATCACCTTAATACTTCCTACCAAGCAAAGCTAGTAAGGGAGAAAATTGATCCAAGTTAAAAAACTGAAAGCTCTGTACATCATCAACCATTTATAGTTGATGCAGTGGGCTCTTAATAATTGCAAACATATCGTGCAGGGCACCTAATGTCTATTTTGAGGATGATACTGCAATAAATCTTGAAGCTGAATTATCTAGAAGTCGTAGGATTAAATGCTGTAGTTGCGGACTCAACGGTGCCGCTCTTGGATGTTATGAGAAAGGTTGCCGAAAGAGTTTTCATGTCCCTTGCGCAAAGTTGATTGCTGATTTTCGGTGGGATTATGTAAGCAGAATAGAATGTTTCTCACGATCGATTTAGGTTCTTCTCAAATGCTTTTATATCATTTTTACGCTCTTTCTCCAATCATTTTCAACAGGAAAACTTTGTCATGTTATGTCCAATTCATTCATCTTCTAAATTGCCTTGTGAGAATCCAGGAACTAAGGAGAGGAGAATGGCATCCACTCAAAACGGGTATGTTGATACTTCAGTTAGATTTTCCAATTAGGCCTCACATTAAGCTTTGCAGTGAAACTTCTCCAAAACTTAAAGATCTTGTTCTATCCCTTTTTCTTACTTTCCTCCTCTTCCAGTAAGATGCAGAATCAGAAGAATCGAGTTGTGTCTAAGCAGGCAATCAACACATGTCCATATTGGAAATTATTTATAGGATGCAAAAAGCCGGTTCTTTGTTGTTCTGCTCTTACAGTTATAGAACAGGTATGACACTTGCAGATTCTTCTTTTTCTCCTTTTTTGGCACACAGTGAAATTGCTTCAATTAGTTTTTAATTCATACTTCTGCAGGAAAGCATTGCTGGGTTTGAGAGATTATGTGGAGTTACAGTGTTAAAGAAATGGAATTCAAATGTCACACACGTCATTGCATCAACCGATGAAAATGGAGCATGCAGAAGAACTTTCAAATTTTTGATGGGCATCCTAGAGGGGAGATGGATACTGAACATTGAATGTCAGTATCGTGGTTTTGCATTCATAATGCTTAACTTGCAACTATTTGCTTATAATTTATAACTTGCTTTTAGTGAACTTTTTTTTGTCCTCAACTTTTTCTTTTTTCTGCCCTTGTTCTTACGTACAGGGGTCAAGGATTGCATGAAGGCCATGAAACATGTTGATGAGGAACAATATGAAATTGGTGCGGACACTCATGGAATCAGGGATGGCCCTCGACTTGGAAGACTGAGGCTCCTTAACAAGGTTATTCTGTTCTGCTTGCTTTCAAGTTCAACTTCCTTTTGAATCCTCTGAGTAGTATATTAAATGTCTCTTTGTGGATTACCTTTACCACTGCACAATTTTTGCACCAAAAGAACATATTGCTCCCTATATTTATGTTTGTTCTGTGTTCAGATTCTGCACTGTCTTGCAAAGTTTGTATACTTGTCATGTGAAGTCGCGATAATTAAAGACATCGAAACTAGCTAGAGTAATTCCACATATTTTTTGTGGGTTTTTATACGAACACTTGTGCTTCTTAGGCTAATGCACATTTAATACAAATTGACACTGTTGTACACACTAGGCATATAATGGACAATTTCATTATGTACAGCAACCGAAGATTTTTGAAGGGTTCAACTTTTATCTGTTGGGAGATTTTGCACCCTCTTATAAGAGATATCTACAAGATCTTGTAATTGCTGCTGGAGGAACCATTCTGCAAAGAAAACCTATTTCTGGGGGTCAAGCCCTGATATCGGGTTCCTCTGCATGTTCAACCTTCGTAATTTATAGCAAGGAGCTGCCTGAGAATTGTGATCCCAGCCAAAAGGATATGATCTTAACCCAGAGGATGTCTCGTGCAGTGACTCTGGCAAGTACAACTGGAGCCAAAGCGGCAAGCAATTCATGGGTTTTGGATTCGATTGCAGGCTGCAAGCTGCAAAATCTTGATGAATAATTTGTTATTACTAGTGGTGGTCCTACAATTATAAAAATGGTATTTGATGGAAGGATAAGGCAGTTTAACTAATGTGTTGGTTGACATACTGTATTAGTAAACTGAGGATGTAAAAGTAGAACAGTTGCTTCTTTTTCTGTTAAAAAGTCTGAAGCATAGGTGTAGTGTAAATTTTCATTCCTTAATGTGACTTTTGTTATTATCCCGTATTTGTTGGATTTAATAAGAAAACCCTTCATATTTCTTGCTATCGTGCTTTAATAACTAAATCAGGACATAATTACCCTTGATAGTGATGGGGTTATGCCGTTACGGAACATCGTTAAGAAGAAGCATACCGAAGGAAGAAAGTTCGTGCATGGCACAAATAATGCAATTAGACGACTATTCGGAGGCAATGCGCCTAGACTAAGTAACTAGTCGAATCATATGCCTAATGGGAGAGGGACACATTACATATGCTTTCTCTTTATTGGTTAAGTCCAATGATACCAAAAGCGTATCCCTTCCCTTCCCTTCCCTTGTCGTAACTAGTCGAATCATATGCCTAATGAGAGAGGGACACATTACATATGCTCTCTTTATTGGTTAAGTCCAATGATACCAGAAGCGTATCCCTTCCCTTCCCTTGTCATAAACACTTCATCCTTGTTTCTTCTCATTAGGCTTACCAGCGTCAATGTCAGCTCTGGAATTTGGAAATTCACCATTCTTGTCCTTCTGTGTTGAGATCATAAGATTGAAACGTTCAAACAATTTCTCTAATACTGAAATATCATCTTCAATATCAACCTGTTGGTCATTGCTCGAAGCCAATCTTTGCCTAAAGCAACGTATCCGTTCAAGCCCAGCTGCCACTCCTACTTCAATCTCCTCCATTGTTGAACGAATCTCCATGTTCTTCTCTGTTGCATCTCTGTATTTCCTCTTCAGAGAGCGATAACTGTCGAGGGATCTCAAGAGGTTCTCTGAAAGTGCCTTGTTTCTCTCTTGAAGTGCCACATTTCCTTGAGCCTCTCCTGATCCGCTCGCTTTCTTCTCCTTCTGCTCAGCTGCAGCGGCGCAAGATTGTAACTTTGCCAACAAGTTCGCGTTTTGAGCTTTCAGATCATTGACATGCTCTTCCATTTCATTCAATTCATGAACTTTCTTTGCAAGCTCGCAAGCCATAATCTCTTTCTCCTTTCCCAAGCTTGAACACATAACTTCCAAGCTTTTTCTTGCTGCCATGCTAGCGCTGAGCATTTTCCTCAACTTATCACTTTCATCTGCTGACGGTTCTTGAGGCTTCTTCTCTGGCACAGGGGTGATGCCACGACTAGGCCTCAGCTCTGTGTTGCATCGCCTCAGTTCTGCCATTTTTCTCTTGCCGGATTGAGATTTTTCGATTCTCGATTTAACATCGTCTAGAATTGTCATCATTCCAGCAATTCTTTGCGGTCTACGGTCATCGTTGTACCTAGAGCTGGCCTCATTATGATCATGAATAATTTTCAGTAGTAGCTTCACATTTGTGGCAACACCTAAACCGAGAAAATGAAATCAATCAAAGAACATCGTTAATAAATGCATACGGATCAATATCATACCAATCCAATATTTATATATCTTCCGGTCATGAACATCGGTCGTGCTATAGATCAGTTTTGTCGACAATCATGAACATTACTGAAAGAAGAAAATTGGGTAGGAGACAATGTATTCCATTACCTTCCAAACTATGATCACCGGATGAACTGCTCTCGTATTGGCTTGGGGATGAGGGCGCTAGCTGTGGAGATGAAAAGGCTCGAACTTTGTTAATTTTGTCCATGTGGGAAAACAGAGAAAAGACCTTCAGGAGCAAAAGAACTTAAGACGGTCCAATTGGGTTGCTGACATTTAATGGAAGCAATGGGGGGTTGCAGAGAAGAGGTAGAGGTGTTTTGAATTGAAAGAAAAGAGAGAGGATAGTGATAAATATGAACAATAGTAAATAGTATATATTAGTTGTGTTGGTTTTAGAGATCCAAAAAAGAGAGAGACTGCTTTTGGCACTCTCTTCTCTCTTGTGTTCTCTTACTGAGGCCGAGGGTATTGTTTTGTTTGTTTGTTGCTATATTGTAACCTGTTTTGCTCCGTTTTCATGTGGGAGTTGGGTGGTTTTGTGAATTGGACGGTTCTTGGTTGTAAACATGCGAAATTATTGCTGACAGCTTGACTTTTTTATTGGCCGTTTATAAGTTTGACTTTGTTGTGCCAAAAATGGGTGGAATCCTCAACCCATGCTTTGTTCAGCACCAAAATTTATAAAAGGTTGCTGCTGTATTTTAAGTAACAAAACTGATACTCGGAAAATATTGCACCCTTAGTTTGGGTTTTGATTCAGAAATTTCATATTTTAGCTAACCATGGAGTCCAAACCATATTTTTGTATTTATTTTTCTCTTAACATTAATTAAAAAAATTAATTCCATATTTGAGTTAATTATCAACCTTATTTTTAATTGAATCTTCTCCTCCAAATCTTATTTAATGGTAAAATAAAATGTATGATTTATCCCATACCAAATCAAGAAATTATATTAATTCCTAATTTTTATCATTTTCTCTTCCTCTTTAGAACGTTAATAACTTTAAAAAGGATATAAATCACCACTAAAATGGTGTTGAATCAAGCATCAATTACTTATATGACAATGTTGATATAAATAGATTAACATATAGTTAATAAAAATTCTTTTTCTAATTTTTAATACCATATTATATTTATTTAAAATAATTACAATTGCATTATGTGTATGAAGACTAAAAAGAGGTAAACCATAGTTTCTAAAACATAGGAGATTTAGTGTAATTCTCTCTTAATATTTATGATAATAAGAAATTATATATTGCAAATATAAAATAGAGTAAAAGACACCAATTTATCCTATGATTTAGAAGAACAAATCTGAAACGAGTTTAAACTTCTCCACTAGATTAGTACCTATTAATGATCCTGCTAAAGCAACGAGACCAAATATTGAAACACTAATATTCCATAAAGACAATTAACGTGAGCACAGACACAATGACGATGTAAACATGTTATTCCATTAAAAGCATTTTTCCAAAAAATTTAACACCGGTGCATAAAAACAATGAATGCTAGATTGAGCAAGTAATGCTGCTGTTAGGCAAATATTATTTATAGTCTCTTTTATGAATAAGTTGCTTGAATTGATTAGTGTTAGACTGAAAACTATGCCCACATAAGATCACACCATTAGCAAAGAGGGATGCGTTGATGAAAGAATAAAATCTAGGGTTCTTTGCTTTTTAAGTTGGGTTAAATAGGTTACAGTCAAAGTCATACGAGTTGTCTAAGTAGCCACCAAAATTGTGGTCCATTACCCACACCAGACGGTAAGTAATGGAGACTAGATTCTAACATGGGTTTATGCGAGTTTTGAAAATTTAGTCACTAAATTAACGGATGCTTGGTTCATGATTGATGGGTTTTGAGAATAAATCAATGAGTATGAAATAAATAAATTTTATATTATGATTGTAGATATAGTGTTTTCATATCTAATTTTCGGAGTTTTATTCTTGATCAGGAACAAGTGTCATGGGAGTCTTGTGATAACAAGTGTGACTTACTTTTTTAAAATTAAATATAATTAATTAATTAATTATAATTAATTAAATATACTTAATTATGATATAATTAATTACAATATAATATATAAAATATAACTAACTAACTAATTAAAATATAATTAATTAATTAAAATATAGTTATTAATTAATTAATTAAAATATAATTAATTATATTTTCTCTTTTTAGCAATTAAAATATGATGTATATAAATTTAACAAATTTTTATTTTTTTAAATATTTTTAACAAACTAACCACTGTCAATGATAATGGTAATCATTCCTTCTTGTTAATCGACTATCATAATTATAATGATTATATTCATTATCATTATTTACTATATTTATTCTCAATCTTATTTTCATTCTCAACCAACTGTCCCTAAAAACTTTAAAAAGTTGGATACTAAATTGAAAAGTTAAAATGGTCGATTTGAACCATAAAATTTGTATCAAAATTCAACTTAAACTCTAATATTTTAGAGCATTTAAAAAGAGCTTTAACATTTTAAAAACATTTAATTTTTTTAATCCTAAATTGGCTTAACCATTACTACCCGTTAAGATTTCCTCTTTTTTTCAAACCTAAATATTGTTTTACGTTTTTTTTATCATAAGCTCCCCTTCCCAATTAGTAAACGTCACTGCCTCTTTTTCTTCACATTTGGTTGAATCACTAATTTCTCAAAAAATTCCCCAAACTCCATAACACTCCTCCCTTCATCGTCTTATTGTCGAAGTCTCCTCTTTGTGTAGAATGACAAGATATGAACAATCTTCTTTAGCTTCCTATCTTATAAGTAAAAATAAATTAAAAGTAATTTCTTCTTTAATCTATGGAGCAGATTCCATCTTGATGCTATCTTCTCTAACACGAACTCATGGTGTGTAAACAAACTTATATAATGTTGTGTTGTTTTGATATTTACACTAACCTTTGGCAAATAACAATTCATCTGCTAAATTAAAAAAAATCTTAAGAACATAGAAGACGTTTATCGCATGTTAAGATTTTGTAACTACTATGAGGACTCTCAGATGTGCCATGCACATTTGATTACCAACATTTGATTTATTTGTACCAAAAATTGAATCGATATCTAAGTAGAATTAAATCAATTGATAATGTTATATGCCAATGTGGGAACTGAAGGAAGAAGAATGACTAAATGTACAACTTTGTCTGAAGTCAACACATGGTCCAATAAAACTGAAGCATGTATGTAAATATAGAAATATCATGAAATGGAAGTAGAAGAAAGGAGGGAGGGATGGTGCTTACGGGATTTTAACTCCAGATTTTCTCTTCTCATTTTCCCTCCATTTCATCTTCTTAATCACATTATTTTGCATAAAGAATTAAGCTAATCCTAAGTAGAAATTAAGGTAAAAGTTATTGATTCTTCTTCTCATCTTCATCTTTTCTTGCTTTGCTCCGGGAGAACTAAATTATAAGGTTGAAATTGAGATTGTGACATGTATTTGTAGTGTTTCTAGTTGGTGAATCAAACAAAACTAAAGGGGAAGAGAAAGAAAAGCATTAGAAGAGCTATTTGGCCAATTTTAAGGTTTGGGAATATATTTAGTTTATTTTTGTCTATGCATATTTGAATGTGTACAAAGATTGATTTGGACATGGAATAATTGTTGGAATAGTGTATTGGTTTTACTTTACTTGGAATTGGTTAAATATGAAAAGAGAGTAACGTTTAGTAGATTTCTGTCTTAGGTTCATTTGAACCATTCTCATTGTTTTGGTTATAACTCGGCCTACAGAGCTCTAAATTGAGTGGTTCTAATTGAGGATGAAACTTAAGATATAGCATTAAAAATCTCTAGAAGCTAATCTAATTCTAGTTACGTGACATTATTAATTGAGATTAAAAATGATGACCTAATGTTATCCTTGTTTTTGAGCAGCTTGAGATGTTTAATGTGTATCTCATGATTTATAACACCAAATGACATGATTTTGATTCTATGAAAACTAGAGACGTAAAGAAACAAATGTTTAGAAGACCTCCAAGCCTAAGTTGAACTTTTTTTATGTGAAAATTATGGAACAAATGGAGACCATCGTGTGATTTGCTTTCAGACTGATTTGCTTGCCCATTTTTAGATCCACTATGTGCTTAGCTCAAATTGCAAAATTTTGAGTTTTTCGCTTATGATTTTTACCGAATCATATCTGAACCTTTTGAATATTTATGAAACTTTGCAAACACTAGAAATAAATGAAATATGACTTAATATATATGAATTGTGTGATTAAACATTGAAATGTAAGATTGAACATAATGCATGCTAAAGAAAATTTACATGTATATAGATGATGTATATGCATATTTATTGCCTACATGTATACAATATGACCATACAAGTTTACATATTGATTTTATGAACATAATTAGGTATAAGTTGTTTGTAACACCCCACTCCCGCAAGACCCGAACCCGACATCGACGGTGACATCTGAGTCCTTGTCCCACGAGGGTGGCGTGCTAAACACTCGATCACTCAGAAGTCGGTACATTTTTTTTGAATCACAAAGCACAATATGCAGAA
>JANZLC010000003.1:26298256-26312540 GCA_026413385.1 Erythroxylum gracilipes
TTGAATTGAATTGTACTAGATTTCAGGCTGGTTTAATTGTGGTATTTGTCTGCTAACGTTCACTTTACAGATCAAGACATCTTAAACGCCTTCGACTTGTATCTTGTTCTGAAATTTCTGGTGAGGGATTGAGTGCAGTAGCAGCAAAAGCTCCATTGCTGGAGGAACTTGAAATTTCGTACTGCTCGTTCCCGAAGAAAACTGTTGATGATGTTGGACGTTGTTGCCCTCTATTGAAAACATTTAAATTAAATTGCCAAGGGTGTCCAGGTGTTTATAGTGACAGTGACGAGGAGGCATTAGCTATTGCAGAAAACATGCCTGAATTGCGCCACCTCCAGATATTTGGAAATGAACTGACAAACAATGGATTGCAAGCTATTCTTGATGGTTGCCCGCACCTTGAGTCACTTGACCTACGGCAGTGTTTCAATGTCACTCTGGATGGGAGTTTGGGTAAGTTATGTGCTGAAAGAATTAAGGATTTGCGGTGTCCCCTTGATTCCACTGATGACTATCCATTTGATACTGAAGTTCTAGAGCCTGTTGGCAGTCCTTCTAGTACTTTTGACCCTTACCTTTACCTGTCTGATTATAATGATGATGATGGTGGATACTCTGACGATGACTATAATCTGATGTATTATGATTATTAGCTTTTCATCAATAAGGACCCGCCTAGTTGAGTGGGGCAATGTGAACATGATGACAGGGATGAAGGTTCAGCGTTGGAAGGGCCTGCTGGATCAATTAAGGATATCTGAGCTACATTTCATCTTAGACTAGCTGGAGTTTTCTCCTACCAGCAACCCTGTTGTATTTAGGCTAATCGGTTACCTTCTGCGGATAAAGCTGAAATGGCTTCTGCAATATCAGACGTGTGCTTATGATTTATGAAACCATTATGAAAGCCAGTGAAGTTTTCTATTTTATGAACGTAAAGAACA
Organism: Erythroxylum gracilipes; assembly: GCA_026413385.1. Lineage (NCBI taxonomy): Eukaryota > Viridiplantae > Streptophyta > Magnoliopsida > Malpighiales > Erythroxylaceae > Erythroxylum > Erythroxylum gracilipes. The sequence goes on from JANZLC010000003.1 coordinate 26,299,204, forward strand.
GAGTCGTTGTTTGAATTTGTGCATATGTTTTGACGTTTCTTGATTCCAGAAACCATGTCTTCTTGTCTCCTACAAAGTTTATATGGATGCTTTTTATTAGTGCAGTGCAGCCTGTTAGTCTGGAGTTCATATCCTGTTTTAAATCTGACTTGTTTTAATTGTAATAACACTGTTGAAATCAGCGGCCTTGGGGACTGCATGGACAACAGAAGAAGGGATTTACTCTTTGCTTAGATGAGGAATACCGTGTTATTAACGTGGACAACTTAACTGCTTGTGCTTTGTGATCTCCTTGTGCTTCAATTAATTCTAAGTTATCGACATCTAATATTGTTGTATATTTTTCTTGTGTTGCAGGTTCCATTGTAGGGATTTTAATGATGTAATCGTAGAGTTCTTGTATAATATATTAATTCATTTGAGAAAAATTGATATCCTGATCGAATTGCATCTAATTCAATTCTAATGTTTTCCAACTCTTCTAAATCAAGATTATATTTTCCATGGTTGAATTGTAAGGCAAGGCTCTGATAGCACTTGGGTGTGATCGGGTTCTTTTGGTTCTTTTTGTTTATTCTTTATGATTAAAAACTAGTCAATGAGACACTATTAATTCAAGATAATAACCTCTTGTTTGTTCTACAATGCTTTTGAATTCTGCTATTAACTGAGTCTGGCTGTATCTTGCATAGTGTTGTAATCATTAGTGTCGTGTGTGTGCTTATTTCTTGCATGATATCTGTTGTTTAACTCATCTAGCCATGCTTCTCTGTCGTATGTTTTTTTGATTAAATTCTTCAAAGTGCGTTTTCTGTCAAAATAATGAGCATCCATGGTTTCTACTAAACATACATCTATAAAATTTACATGCAATGGTAATAGAATCGTCTAAATTTGGTGATATTAATGGAATTCCAAATTTTAATCGTGTATTAAATTTGATTTTTTATCATAAGCTAGATTGCCATTAATCATATAGATAATTTGATCATTTAAATTCTGCATTATTTCATCAATAACAGCCATTCTAATGGGTGACTCTACACCATCTTGAAATGTGGATTTTAATAAAATTTGAATAATGGATTGATGAATATATTCTTTTTTTCTACGTTTCTCTTCCGGTATTTGTTGAAGTTGTTTGGTGATTTGGTCTTGATCTATTAAACTGATTTGAATATGCTCATTACATTGATCCATTCGAATGAGAGTTTCATGAATCATTTTTTCGAAATAAATAATATTTTAACGATCAAATACATGTTTTATTATTGGTTGATGATGAATATCTTGTCCTGATTTTAAGTTTAACTAAGTTTTCGCTATCTGTTTCTGCTTATCTCGGGATAATAAAGTATTAATGTGAAAAGTTCCCTGTGCTTCAATTAATTCTAAGTTATCGGCATCTAATATTGTTGTATCTTTTTCTTGTGTTGCAGGTTCCATTGTAGGGATTTTAATGCCTCGTAATTTGATGTAATCATAGAGTTCTTGTATAATATATTAAATTACTGCAATTCAATATTATATTGATTAATCATACTTTGTTATATTCATGCATTTTTACACTTTATTATATTTTATTATTTGTTCATATATCTATGCCAATTATTTCCTTAAATTTGTCGAAATATGTTATTTTGTTTTAGATCCACAAAATAATGTCTTCCAACTCTTCTAAATCAAGATTATTATCGAGATGTGTATTGACAAATGTAATGAGTCGATTAGCAGCTGTAATTGTTTCTTGCTGATATTGTTCTACTGATTCTTGTGTATCTCTAATATATTGTTATAATTGAACACAAATAGAACAAGGAGTTGTAGTCATTTATATGAGGAATAATTAATTCCATGTAATTCATACTGAGTAGTAAACCATTCTAGAAAATTGTTATTTTGTTTTAGATCCACAAATGTTAATATTTGTTTTATCTGCAGTTTATCATTTTGGATTTAATTATAATCTTGGACAATATCTATATATTTAGTGTTTACTATTTTCTCGAAATTTTCTCGAATGGTTTATTATGAATTACATGGTGGTTTGGGTGGGTTCTGAAGCCCACAGGGGAGTAGTTCCCACTTATAGATCTTTTTGAGCCGTGACCTGTTAGGTATTGTCCGCTTTGGTCTGTCAGGGTGGAGTTGCGACTCGAACCTCTGACCAAAGGGTTTTGTTGGTCTCATGGGTCATGTCTCATACCACTGAGTTACGCGATAATACCTAACGGGCCACGGCTCAGAGATTTAGGCAGATCCATAAGCGGGACTACTCTCCTGTGAGCTTCGGAACCCACCCAAACCACATGGAATTAATTGGTTCTCATATAAATGACCACCTCCTTATTCTATTTGTGTTCAATTACAACAATACATTAGGGATACACAAGAATCAGTAGAACATCCATGGTTTCTACTAAACATACATCAATAAGAGAGAATCAAGACGAGTGAAGAGAAAGGTGAGGAGAAATAGGTTCCCCTTTTTCCAAGGTTATCTTGTGGTTTTTCATTTTTGCCTTGCCATGTTCGTTCAACCACATGAAAATCCAACCCTCCAGTTCGCCAAACTCATTTAGATTTTATTTGATTTCCTCTACATCCCTGGACTTCAAACGAAGACTGAACGTGCAATGCGATGAAGCTCGCTTGTTGTTTACCTTTTCAAAGCCACGACACGGGGTTTCAAAAAGTAGCAGCTCTAGCCACAGCTTTGACAGGTCTACCTATGAGTCTACCCTTCTTGGAATTAATTACGCTCTTAAATGTATTAATTAGTTTCTTCAAGAGAGAACAGTCACAGGCCACGTAAGACTACACATCATACAGTTACTAGGCACAAGTTACGTTGCATTTTCCCCCAACGCCACCCCCTCCTCACGTGACTCTCTTCCTTGAAAGAAACAATTTGTCGTCGTAGATAGTTCACGCAACTTGTGCACTATAGATCCTACTCACCAATCGGCGTCGTTTTAATTAAACTAAGCTCATATGAAAGCGATATTTTTTCTTATTTTTTAATTAAAGTTTGCGATAAAAAAAATATTTTTAATGTAAAATTTATATTTTGTATTAAAAAATAATCTCGATATATTAAACCCTTCACTTTACGAGAGTCGAGAGATTTTTCCAAATATATATAACATAATTGATACGTATTTATGGTTATCGAATACAAATAATTCTCCATATTTAAAAATAAGTTAAAATTTTAATTTTGACCAGTAAAGTCATTGGAAATGAAAGAACTAAAGTGCAGCAACTGGCATATAACAGTAAGTTTCCCAGCAAAATCATGGTCACCCACATATTTTAACCATTCTCTGGCTCAGTTTCCTATGACTTGCACTTAAAACTGAAGCAAGTTAGGCACGTAGAGAATAGCTCTTGAGATGAGATTGATTAGCTTATGTTATGTGCTTAAACAAAGTCAAAGCTGCTAACTTTCTGGATACTTTGCCTAACCCAATGAAAGAGTTACTACACAAACCAAAATGGATTCCAATCAAGGAAGTCCACCCACTACTCCTATTCTATTCTATTCTATTCTATGTTAAACAAACAATAACTAATCGATATGGTAACAATAATTGCAATGCCCATCTCCCAATTACCCTCATATCATGCCCCTGTCTTTTCTGCTTTTTAATCATCAACATTATGATTTGCTTTTTCATATCATACTCATGTTTCCTTATCTTTATCACTCATTTCTCTCTTCAACAAGACTTCATCCACCAACTAGCTCAGGGAAAATGGAGGTATAAACGTGGAAGAATGCAATTGGGCACAGCTATATGAGGACAGTATATGAGGAACCGGAGGGGGACAATGCTTTTAAGTCACCTGGATAGGCTGCTTGGTTGGCAGGCGTTCCTGAATCCTGCACATGTATTGTCAAAGGTATCTTTCAGTCTTTCTTTTTCATTTTCTATAAAATTTTATGAACAAATAATTGTTCAAACGTGTCCTATATTATCTTATGAAATGTGTTTGTACACGTTCATATCTTTACATGCAACAGAATAATCTGACAAACAAACAAAAGTCTCTTGGTTCTTCTCCATCCTATCCATATCCATGAATACGCAAGTTCCATTGGATCAAGTTTCAAGTTTCATTTGATTCTTACTTACTTATTTAAATTATACTAATAGTATAAACATCATGGAATTGTATCTACACCATTCTAGGTTCACAAATACTCAAGTTATAATGGTTAAGAATTTGTCATTTAGGAAATGATAAGAACATTAAACATAAATTTGGCAACTTGAACATGGAATGTTGGAATAAAAATATGCACCAACAAGACGATTAATTCGTACGAAAAAATGGTAATAAGAATAAGAATGAATATAGTAAAAAATAAGAATAAATACTATTATTATAATTATTAGTTAAGAAGAGGGTATGCTTTGTAAAAAATATTTAAAAATAAAAAATAATTAATAAATAAAATATTAATTATATTTTAATTAATCAATATTAAAAATATTTATAAAAAAAGTTATTACTAAAGAATGATATCTCTACTAAATAAATGGTATGAAAAATTCTTCAAAAATAAAATATTAAACTATTAATTCTATAATAATAGTCCACGACTAACTACTCCGGTATCACCTTCCCAAATTCATTAACAAGTACGCTTAAGTTGTAAGTTGTCATTCGTGTTCATCAAGCGAAACCTAAAATGGCTATTTGAAGCACCTGTTTCTTTTTCTTACGAGAAAAACGATTTGACTTACATATGCAGCTATTTAATATTTTATCACCCCGCCTTGGGACAAAATATGGGAGTCACGTGGCAAATATCCAGGGGACCTGTTCCTTCTTAAAAATAATCGAACGGTGTAGCCTTTTCGTGAAACGACGCCATTCTGCGGGTTCTTAGACCAGGGATTTCCGGTGGAGTCAGCGTTCTGATCAATGCAAAATTGAGGCCTTTGAAAAACGGATGGGTTTTGATGTCGGCGGATCCCCTCTTTGACCCGAGTCTACTGTTCGGATCCTTGATCAGTAACCCGGATATCAAGTCCCGCGCGTGCTGCTCAAGTGTGGAAGAAGCCGAGAGGGTAGGAAAAGTTAAGGGCCTTTTTACGATGCTCCGCAGCGTCAGCTCGTTCACTTGTGACGCAAACGGCGTTCGTCCGTATATTAGTTCGTAGATAAAAATCCCAAGGGCCCACCAGTCGACCGAGTTCCCGTGGGATCCACCTGATGCAACCTCCGGTGCCACGTACTCGTGGGTCCCAACAAAAGAGCAGGACCGGGCTCCTATAGGTTCGGCGACGAAGAGGCGGTTCGAGTTCAGGGTCTGGATCTTCTTAGAACGGAAGAGCCGGTTCATGAGGCAGGAGAAGGTTTTTTTGGAGCGTGATCGGGCGTAGGGTAACACAGCAGGGAACGCGGTATCAGGTGACGAGGATGGAGATTGAACGGCTGGGATTGCATCTGAACATAGTGAGAGGTCAAAATCGGAGAGCATGATGTGACCGTCTGATCTGACCAAAACATTTTCAGGCTTCAGGTCTCTGTATATGATTCCGAGCATGTGAAGGTACTCCAAAGCTACAAGAACCTCCGCTGCATAGAACCTGATGGGATGGGACACAAAAGTTGCTCCAACATTAGTTGTTATTTTTTAAAAATATTTTAGATTAAAAACTACGAAAAGGACTAAATGGATAAGAGATTCTCAGAAAAATCTGTGATTTCTTGCAAGTTGAGCCTGATCCAGGTTAGCAACTACGTTGAGGTGACACTATTGAGCTATTAATGGGAAAGTTCAAATAATGGGAATTTGCGGCTAAGTCAGAGAAAATCATAGGAAATCTTTGCTGTCCAGACGTGAAAAGGAAACCCAGAAAGTGATTTTTTTCTGGTTTTTCCAGGAAAGTCTATTAATTTGAATTTGTCATTAAGAGAAAAATAAAAAACAAAGGAATGATTGAGTTTTTCCATGGAACATGACCTTGCAGAGCCAGGAGGAGACATGATAAGAACCCATCAATTGCACTAGAAAACAAAAACAGCAACAGGCTACCTACTCCATGCAAAAAAGGTCAATGATAAGCACGAAAGTTGCAGTGGTTTTTTTCTTTTCGGTAGAAATCATTTAAAATATCAAAAAGCTTGGAGATTTTGAGTTTTCTCTTAAATTTTTATAACACAGCAGAAAATAAAACCCTTTTCAGTGACCTTTAAAATTAACATTGAAATATATGGGCAGGTATATGATTACGTACCTCGCCGAACTAAGAGAGAAACGTTTTTGAGGCTGCTTGTGTCTCAAAGAATGCAAGTCACCACCGGAACAGTACTCCATAACAATGCACGAGAAATGGGAGGCCTCGAACTCTGCGTAAATGGTTGGCAAAAATGGATGGTCCAACATTTTTAGGATCTTTCTCTCCATCTCCGCTCTATGCACCTTCTTTTTAAGGGCCAATGCCTCTTTGTCGACCACTTTCATGGCATAGAGACACATCCTATTATTGTCACCAACATCGTCTTCATTATCCACAAGATCATCGTCGTTCTTGAGGTGGCAGAGGTAGACGGTACCGATGTCGCCAGACCCGACGTGGCGGAGGATGCGGAAGTCGCGGAAAGTGAGGCCCGTCTTGCGACGGAAGGTGGCATGACGGATAGCGGAGTAGGCGAAGTCCGATGCACGGTGGGGCTTGAGAGTGAGGTTTTCCGGCGAAGACCTGGAGTTTGTTGGAATGAGCTCGAAAGAAAAACGACTGTAACTAGTAAAGCTTTCGCTATTCATTGAACTATCACTTGAATAAGAACTTGTGGCCTTTAAGCTTGGATCACCGTCTGAGTCACGGTGGTTACACAATAACATCTTAGAAAATGAGAATCCGGTTCTTATATATATGTTCCTCTCTCTTTAGTGGACAGAACTTGGAACACGTTTTAAAGAGCAAGGTCAAGGGGTTCAAGTTCAACTAATTCAAGTCAAAAAAATTGTAGAAAAACGGAGCACTCGAATCTGATACAAGGTTCTTGGAGACTGTAACGAGTAAAGCAAAGGAAGTTCTGGTTTTGAGGTCCGACCAAACGAACTGGTAACTTTTCTAGATGGTTTCTAAACAACCGATCGAATCAGATGCTCAAAAGATGTAAAAAACAGAATTTGTGACACCAATAGAAGAAGAAAGAGTAGCAGAAACTAGGAGGGAACCAAAAAAAAAAAAGAGAAGAACATAGTGCAGATAAGATAAGAGGGATTAAATGCAATGATTTTGAAAGTAGCAGGCTTTTCCTTCAAAAGGGTCAGGGCCAAAAGGAAAATTAGGGTTTCTAAGCAACTCCCAGTTGGAAGTGAAGGCTACTTCTTGGAAAGAAAGGAAAGAGAAATGGAAAAGCTCTGATATTTTTTCCTATGGTTTGGTTTGAGATTGTGTGGAAAAGAGCAGAAAGTGGTTGCGGGGTATTCATAGTCATGACTCATGGAGGGGCAGCGGTGAAGACAGTTTTTACTTTTTACCGGTGATTGACTGTGGATTGTCGAGGTAAAAAAAAAATCCAAAATAACTCTTTCTTTTTTTTTAATACATCTAAAAAGAAGAACTTACAGTGCAGTTCTAGCCTTACGGGAGATGACGTGGGATGGTCGGCACGTGCGATGACGGTGAACTGGGTCACTGTCACGTGGCATTGGTTGCGCTCCTCTTTTTGATCGAAGAATTGAGAAGGGTAACTATTGTATGCAGAAAGGAATTCTACGACGCGTGTGGCTCTGATTGTTCTCACAAGTAGAGATGCTTTTGGTTGGAACTAACTATTAGTCTAATACTTACGTTCTCTTTCGATAAAAGCTATAAGATTAAGATATCTGGCAATTTCACCAATTTTATAATAATTAATAATTATGTTGTCTATTCTTACATATAATAAAATTTATATAAATACAATTTTAATAATAATTTCTACTAACCGAATATAATAAAAATTATTTTCTAATGTCAAAATTATATGAAAAATATTTTAAATTGGAAAGAGTATTTTTAAAATAAATAAATTTCAAAATATTTTATAGTTTGGGTGCGTCAACAAGAGTACGGAAGCTTCCACTTACCTTTTTCGTTTTTATTTAATTTTCACTGCGTTTGACCTTGACGTGTTTTGTATGCGTTAAGTTATTAGTGTTGCCGGCCGGCAACATTTTAAGACAATTCATGCTTTTAATTTGTCAGTTGGATCCAATCAATGCCCAATCATCTTTCGGTTCCTTTTGGTCCACTCCCACAGCCTTTTGTTTTATGCTTCTCGTGGTTAAAATAATATTTAATTATTATACTTTTAAATAAAAATACGGAAAATTAATTTTATGAATTATTTAGGTTATTGATTTTAAATTTTAATAATAAATTTATCATGCTTCTTTTTTTTAAGTGAACAATTAAACTATTATAAAATTATAAACATTTTATTTACCAAATTTATTTTTAATTTTAAATCAATATTAATATTTAATAAGATCAAATTTTTAGATTTAAATATATTTTATTTACTAATTAAGTATTTAAAATTTGCATTGATTATAACAATAAACTGAAATAAATTGAATTAGAAAATTTATCAAAATTAATTATACCATTAATCAATATTAAATAAATAAAAAATTATAAAATTGTATTATAAAATTTAAAAGTTAAAACTAATTTTATTTTTCCTAAATAAAATAGAAAGAAATTAAAACCAAAAGTCAATTATATTAAAAATTTTCCTTGAATTTAAAAATTAAATATATAATATAAAATAAAATCAAATGATCCATTAATTTTCATTTTTTAAAATCTAGTTTCTTGTTTTTAATTTTTTTGGTACATTTTAAACTACTTATTTTGTTCTTATCAGTGAAAACTGGAAAATAATGTATTTTATTTGTAAGAAATTGCATTCAGCATGTTTCTCTTATTGTTCCTTATAGCTTAAACGTTGCATCTGTAAGAAGACATGAACTTACTGTACTAATATATTGGACCTAGGTTATAAGTGTGTAAGATGAAGTTAACTCATCCTTTGATTTCCTTCATAAATATGACCATTTAATTGAATAGCACGTGGAAACTAATAGCATGTCCAAGAACTCGTATGAACTTTCAATCTTTCTAAGTTGATGGAAGAAAGCAACCAGAGTGCAGAAGGAGACAGGTTAGCTAAACGTTCAAATCCACATGAGCAAAATGAAAGATGAACATAGCATAGAATGGACTCGAAATAGTAGCTAGCTAGGGGCCTAAGGGCTCAATAGCTGGAGTTTGCGGTATTGAAATATAACTGGTCTTTCAAAGTCTGTATGCATGATTGTACTTGTATTGTTTCCTTATCATATTCACTATCAATTGTTGGACAAAAGCAGAATAAATAGAGGACGAATATGTATACTGATGTGAAGGGGACCCCAACACAAAGTGCACCCAAGTTGGAAGTGCTGTCCATTAAAGTCCCCTTTCGAGAGTTGTTCAAAAGGAAAGGCAGCTACTCACATTTAAGACTTTCTGCTTGTTTCTTGATAGTTGATACCAATTACTAGACTGGAACTATCCATCAACCAAGTGTCAACTATTCGGTCACATGAACAACATATCAGTTGTGAAGAAGCCACCTGTTTTAATTAAGTTGCAACAATTGTAACGCTTATAATGTTGATAGCTATGGAATACAAGATGATTGATTAACGAGCTTTAGCTTATTTGCTGTGATACCCTCTTCTTACAGGAAAAAAGAAAAAGGTCAAATGTTAATGCCTCGAGGGGTTGATTCTTGCTTTGCCTGAATTAAAGAAGTTACGATAGCATTTATGAACGATCTAAATTTGGTTATTTTGTCTCGTTTTTCTTCTTAGTATAGTTTTCTCATTATTCCATTAAATTTGAGTAAGAAACCATCGGTCCTAAAAGTCGTCCGGAGTCGAGAAAGTACCGTATAAGGAATGAAACTGAATAGCTCTACATGAACTACTCAATTTTGGTTGAGAAATAAGGGCAGCATGGCTACAAGCAGCTGGTCTTGGAGTAACAGATCAAGCCACGTTCCAAAACCAAAATGGATTGCTATAAATCAATACCAGTCAAACCAGCTCAGAGGGTGGAGACCTAAGACACCAATCATGTCATGATATTTTTGTAAAAGGGACCAATCTTTCTTTCTTCAGGAACATATTGTAGGGAAAACGAAGTAGGTCTCCTTAAGAGTCTAAAGACGTGTTCAGCAAACAAAAAGAAAAAAGGAAAAAAAAAATGAATACATACGGGAAAACAGACCCAGAATTCCAAGCCATGTTTATCACTGACTTCAAGTTTCTAATCAAACTTCACCAGCAGAGATGGTGGGCCAAAAATTCTCACGCATTTGCCTTTACTTCTTTATCTGTTTGGCATGTAGTATACGATCATGTCCTTTTTCTGTTCCATATGGGAAGTAATAGACAAAATTAAGTTTGAAAACAATAATTGGGGACTATAGAAAGAATACATCTTAATTAAGCCTTGAGTGATTACTAAGATTAAAAGAGGATTTGGCATCAAATGTGTAAGGGATATGCTGGTATCTTTGAATTTTCTTGTCTTGACATCGTAAAGATAGATGTATTATAGACAACCGCAATTCATCTATTGGCACCATAGATCTCCTTTTTCCTGTATTAGATTCACATTACAGTATATGGATCTTGTAGATCATGTTTAAATAATTAATTAAGCTATGTAGAGTGAGATTTCTAGGTGATCAAGTTAACAGATTTTTCTTTACTCTCTTCTGCTTATTTTATTTTCAGAACAAGATTCTCACAAGTTAGTAGCTGCTTTCTACAGTTTTTTGTCTCCAAACTCTTGTCCAAGGAATATTTTATTGTATGCATGTTCTTTCTTCTCCTGTTTTAGGGTTCTATTGTTTTCTGAAATTATTCTCAGTTCCAATCGTATTGTATTTAACTCCATAACATTCTACAGTTCAAGATATTTCAAATCAACAGTAAACAAGATCAAAGAGGTGCACCTTTCTCAAAGACGCGGAGCTTTCTTCTCCATACATATGAGATGCGAGTAGTGCTTTGACTTAAACTAGCTTCCAAGCTTAAATTTAGGGATTATATATTATTATGATAGCGGTGGGGCAAGTGCAGAGATCGGCGCAGCAAGATTATGCTTTCTAGTTAGATAAATATAACTAAATATGCTGCCAAAGTAAACACAAGAGATTAGCCACGTAGTAGAATGTTCAAAGACAAAGACAATAACATTGGGATGATAAGCACCAGTAAGAAACTCAAAAGCAAGAAGGGAAAAAAAATAGAATCATTTCAAGGAAGCATCCTTGGAAAGAAGAGATAAGAAAAGCCAGTGAAATTAAGACCAATATTCCCGGTGCTTTGATAGGCCGACAATCGGACAAAATATGTTTGCAATAGACAATCTTCTCTTCAACATGTGATAAACAAAGTGGGATTAGTTGAAACTCATGACATCGACTTCGCAGACAAGTACGTTATGTAATCTTCTTTCGTGCCTCGGAAGTGCTAAAACAATATAGTATTGAGTTTGGAAGGCCAATATTACATAATCCCTGTGTCAAGAGCATCCTAAAAATGGAAAAAGTATTGGAGATTGGAGAAGCATTCAAGTCAGGAATCCAACTTTTTCTTCTCGGAATTATAAAACTATGTCCACCCCATGTTCCCAAAACGCTTCACATTGCTTCTATTATTGCTTAAATTTAAATCAAAGTATATAATAATTAGTGCTCATATATCTAATTGCTAGATTTTGACACTTAAATAGAGAGTAAATGAAGGATCCTTGATGAAGCAAGACTGTTCACATGATTATGAAATTAGATCTTATCCAAGTAGTCAACTATTTTGCCAAGTTAAAAAAAAAAAACACCCATATAAGCACACACACACACACACACAAAAGAGAAGAAATCAAGCCTTACAATGTCTATCTTAGTCAATATGTAGTCACAACTCCACAAGGGTAGGTAAACAGGAATTATGTTTTGTTTTTCGTGAAAAGGTCAAGAAGTTGCCAACTAAAGGGCTTGGAAATAACTTCTAATTAAAAACCATAAAAAGCGTTGAGAATAATTATGAAGTGGTTAATAGAGCTCAAGTTAACGTTGAGGGAGGAAGAATGAGTTCTAATAAAAACCATTGGCTTGTTCACAGACTACAGTACATTAGCAATACAAGATTCATCTTTGCTTTCAATGCATCAGAAACTAGAGAATTATTCAGTTAGATTAATAAAGAATGAAGAGCTCGTATGATCAATATGGGACTTTACAAACTTTTCTTTTTTGATAATTTTCATGTCCTTGGATGCCTTGGATGCCCTGGTCTTCTACATGTGTCTGCTTCGTTTCATGTGATTGTAGTGTGTCAAGTTCTGTCAGCTTGCTGCTAGATTTTGTCCCATGATAATATTTCCGTAAGCATAATTTCTCTGATGAAAAGTAAATCATATGAGATCATTAAGAAGATCTATATCTAATTAGATAATTGCTTTGCCTCGAGTTTTGTTGTTATTGAACCTGGAATAGACAATGGGTAGACATGTTATTCAACAGACAAATCGTAGCTGTGCACACATTGTTTGAGGGAAATGGGTTTTGGAGTTGATATTCATAGAATTCAAGTATCTTATTTATTTGAGTTCATGTTTTGTAAGAAAACGTCAACCCAGGTTCAAGTTTTATATTTTCTCGATATCGACAATCACTGATAATTCCCGTGTAGGCAGTGTAAAACGATATCTAATCGGGGAAAACTTCTACAGACTACAATAATAAACCAATTGTATGAGTGGTAAAGACAACTACTCAATCAAACAGTGTTATTCAATAACGTAAACTTTAAATATTTTTCAGTGGCATGTTACGTAAGATTCTGAACCCAATCTTAAGTCTCAAATTTATGCATTCCTCCTTTACATAAAAGAAAAAAAATGCAGTGATGTAGTACAAAGTTTTGAATCCTGCTATTTCATCATCGTTCAAGCCCCTTCACTCATTAGCCCTAATGTATGTGTTAAGAAAATCGATAGTAAAAATAGATAATAATAATAAAAAAATAATTTTTTTAAATTAGATCTACTAATGTCATTAAATGTCAAGATTTCTTAATTCATTATTGAATAATTATGATAATGGTTACATTAAACTTTATCAAAAATATATTTTCAGATAAGACTGAGGGGGCGCTTGGTTCATAGAGGGTAATGGGAATAGGAATATGAATGAATATAGTGAGGAATGAGAATGGATATAATCATTATAATTATGATGGTTGGTTAAGATGAAGGAATGATTAC
>JANZLC010000003.1:26312640-26343900 GCA_026413385.1 Erythroxylum gracilipes
AATTACATTTTAATTATATTTAATTAAAAATTAAAAAATAGTGTTTGTTCTCACAGAAAAGAAATGTAGGTAAGAGTGAATACAGTGTTGACTCGCGGGCAGGTTTTGCGCCAAAATACTTGAACAATGATTCCCATTCCTCTGGATTACCAGAGGAATGGAATATTACCGAAAAATAGGGAATGAAAATGTTACCTATATAATGAAAGGATGATATCAAACGTTAGTTTTCAAAGTATACCCATAACTTTTGTCTCATACCCCCCAAACAAGCATGTCCTGAGTGTTGCAGTTATTACTGTGATTTAGGTCATAGATTTTATTATCTTTCTAAAATATGACGCCGTCTCCAGTATACTTGTATCTTTAGACTGGGGATCCTCTTATTCTCTGCATACTAGGACATGACCTGAGACATGACCATATTCTAGACCATAGATCTTATTACCTTCTCCGTGCAAAAGATATAATCTATAACACGACTAGGTCCTAGATTGTGTTTCCTTCGTAAATACCTTCACCACACTAAGACGCCAATATGTTAGGTCATACTCACCCAAAAAGTTTTCAAGAAATGTTTGTTTCCATCCTAAAACTCCAAGATTGTATACCCGTGTATATGAGCTATATATAACAATCTCCACCTTAGATTGTATCAATGTCTAACACCTTGAGATATTAATCAAGTCCTAGTAATACTTAAACTTCTTCGTGATAATCGACTTTGACAATATATCAACTGTATTTTATAAAGTGTCAACCTTTTCTAACCAGATCTGTCCAGATGCAATAAACTTCCTGATCTTGTTAAACCTCACATCTATATGCTTGATTTTTGTATGATGCACATGATACTTTGTCAAAAAATAACGTTTTGACTATCGCATTATATTTAAACTCCACCTTGATCGATGTCCACCTCCTTCACTAACTTTGTAAGCTATAATGCTTTCTTACCATCCTCATTCACTACCATGTACTATGTTTAAATTTTGGTTAATATAACCATAGACTATAATGTTGATTGAACAAATAAGCTCTCTTATAAGAGTAAAGACATACTATATAATATATCTCTTATTATCCAAATCTCTTGCACAATCTGGATTCAAATATTCCATAACTAAAAGATCATTGCGTTGACTTTTAAACACAATCTCATAGTTTAATGTACCCTTTAAGTACTTGAATACCTACTTAGTTGCTTCCTAATACTATTTTCTAGGTTTTGACATATACTAACATCACTAACATTGTAAGTAGGGATGACAACGGGTCGGGTCGGGCTAGGGCATAGCCAGACCCTGTCCAAAGTAGGATATGGCCCAAGGCAATAAGCTCGACCCCTAACCTGACTCGCCTGGACCTAATTTTTTAATTTTAAAATGTCAAAATAATGTCATTTTGCATATAAAGGTCATGTCTGGGGTCAACCTACTCGGCTCAGCCCTGAGCCTGAGACTTGCTCGAAGCTCGATTTTTTAAGAAAAATCAGGCTAAGGGCTCGGTCAACCCTAAGCCTGAGCCAAGTCGGGACAGGGCGGGTTGCCATCTTTAAGTATGAGATGAGCCAAATCTAGCTTCGTACACACTATTGCATATATTAAACATTTAACATCGCCAACATATAATAACTTAGATATATATCAACCACTGCATCTGTTTTCGGACAATAATTTAGGGAAAGTTTGAAGTGGTTTACCAATGGAGTGCTCACAAATTTAGCCTTATTTATTACAAATTTGTCTAATACCTTTACAATATAGCTTGATTGAGATAACCATATCTTTATAAAGTTTTTATCCCTTGGAAACTACATTCTTAGTATTTTCTTGGTAGCATCAAAATCCTTCACCTCAAATTTCTTTTCGTATAAGGCCTTTAGTTTATTCACATTATGTATACTCGTTATAACAATCAACATGTCATCCATATATAGTAGTTGAAAAATAGATAATGGATTATCAGGATACACAACATCCATATTCATATCTCTAGTAGTCAATTTAGATAGTATAATAATCAAACATTTTTGTACCATTATTGTGGAGACTACTTCAATTCACAAAGGAACCTTTTCAATTTACACATCAAATGTTCCTTTCCAAGTTAACAAAACTCCTTAAGCTGCTCTATATAAATTTGTTTATATCACTATAAAGTTGGCTCAATGGTGAGAGGCATCCACTTAAGTGGAACAAAACCTTGAGGTCTTGGGTTCGAGTGTTAGAAATTTCCTAAAGCCAAAGAGGACAATACTGATTAAGGTTGGGTGTCGTGTTATAACCCACAAATACATGCCGGGGTATAACCCCCAAACACCGAAAGGTGGGGTGTGGGGCCCAATACATCCACTCTCTAAAATACTTCTTGAGATTTCACTAAGTCTCCTCTTTAAACAAGGCAAAGAGGTACCTTTTATAATAACTCTTTTTACAATCTTTTTCCAAAGTAAAGAGGAACCCCTCATATAATGAATTTATAACTTAAAAAATCTTAATTAATCACTTTAATAATCTAAAAGCTTACTTACTTAAAAATAAAATAATGAATGATCACAAAATATTTGAAAAACTTTTTGAAATATGTTTATAAAACACCCAAATGTTTACTCATATCTAAAGTAACGAAAAACTATGTATTTATAGGCTTTGGGGCTTAAACTAGTTGTTGAAACCAATAATTAGTCATTACTAATGACTAGTTACTTGAAATAGTCGACCACTGTTTCATATTGGTCAACTACTGTGCTTTGAATGTATATATTTTCTAGCCTTTAGAACATTTGTTAACCACTACTGCATATTGGTCGACCTATGTGTATCATATTACTATGATCGACCAATGTGTAAGCTATATAGTCTTAGCACATTTTGACAACTTTAACCTATATTGGTCGACTATTAACCTAGATTAGTCAACTAATGCAACAAATGATTATTATAACATCTTCAAATGCTTAAACTTGATCTTTTTAATACAAATTTGACTTAACACTTCTCAAAATGTTTCTCAAAGAATGTTTTAAGGTTCAATAATTTTTTAACCAAAACTTTAACTCCCCTATGATTGAAAAGACTAATCCAATAAGTTAATGTGATAAGGTATTTACACATAATAAGTCTCTAAAGTATCAACATTAGCAAGTAGGCAGTATGATAAATATTACATATTCATTTACAACTTTATTGTGCCTTGTTCTTCCTTAGATTTTGTTCTTTACTTGAATAAGCTCAACTCTAACATTTCTTTAGTTTCTTTATGAGATGTATCTTGATTTTTGTATGAACACTATATGAAAACAAGTCCATTAGTAGTAGTTATTAAAGCATGAATTATAACTTTTCCTAGTTCAACAATCTTCCATTTTTTATAATGACAAAATATTTTGTGATATTAAATAAATCATGACAAAATCAAATATATATGATTTGTTATTCCATGACAATATAAATATCTATCTCCCTTTAAATTTCATACATCACATGAAAAGCTTATAAGTTAAAGTATTTTAAGCATGAATCTATCTTTTGTATGAAGATTACCAAAATTGCACTATTTACAATATCAATTAGAATTTGACATGATAAACGCTTTAATAATTCAAAGGTCAACAAAAATATAAGTGTAATATCAATGCCAAATACACAAAATGAAAAATCATGAAATTAGTCACTCTCTTATGAATCTAATACCACTTTCTCTCTCCTTTTTGGAAATATAAAAAAGAACTAATTATCTAAAAGTATTCAAAAGTAATATTAAACACGGACCCTATAATAAATCAAATAAATAAAATCAAAATAAAATTTAAGCAACTAAGAATATGCTTATCAAATAGAGTTCCATAAATCATGCCTATTTATCTCAAAATTATGTAAAATCTATCATCACTCATTGATTAATGAATACATTAGTCAATTGATGTAATATATCAATAAATTCTAACTTAATATCTCTATTTTATAGATGATTTCTAATGAAATGATATTTAATTTATATGTGTTTAGTTCTAAAATATTGAATGGGTTTTTTTGTAAGGCTAATAGCATGATTTTTATCACATATAATAGGTATCTTTGTAAGGTATATTCCATAATTTTTTAAGTAGTTATAAAAACTATAGAATTTGTGCACAAAAATTGACAACTGTTATATATTTGGCTTTTACAATTGATAAGACAACTGGATTTTGCTTCTTATTAAAATATGAAACTAATACATTACCTGGAAATTGATTAGTACTGGATGTGCTCTTCCTATTAAAAGGCTACTAATATAATCCACATATAAATATTCAACCAAATCAAAAATTGTGTCTTTGCAATACTAAAGTACTGATAACATGGTACCATATAGGTATCTAAGTATACACTTAATAAATAAAAGTTGAGACTCTTTTATACTTAATTAAAATCTAACACATAAAAAATACTAAATATAATGTCGAACTTACTTGCTATAAGATAAAGTAAACTACGAATCATATTTTGGCATAATTTGACATGAACTGGCTTTCCTCTTTCATCTTTGTTCAACTTGGATGTGATGCTCACAAGTGTTCCTAATGGCTTAGTTTGATCCATCCCAAAATATTTAAGTAGTTCTTTTGTGTACTTGGCTTCATTAATGAAGTCACATCCATTCATTTTCTTGATTTGAAGTCTAAGAAATAAGTTGAGCTTTCTTATCATTCTTATCTCAAATTTCCTACTCCATCACTTGGAGAATTCCTTGCTTATGGTTTCACTAATAACACTAAATATAATATCATTATTATAAATTTAACCAATTAAGATATCTTGCTTATCCTTTTGATAAATAAAGTTGTATCAAATTTGCCTTTTGTAAAACTATTTTTAAAAAGAATGTGCTTAACCTATTATATTAAGCTCTAGGAGCATGTTTTAAGCCATATAATGCTTCATAAAGTTTGTATACATGGTTAGATGCATCATGATTTTAAAATTAATGGTTGGTTAACATAAACTTCTTATTACATAAAAGAATTTAAAATGCACTTTTAACGCCTATTTGAAACAATTTGAAGTTTACATAAGATGCAAATGTAAGTAATAATATAATAACTTTTAATCTAGCTAACGGTACAAAATTTTTCTTAAAATTTATATCCTCCTCGTGATTGTACCTTTTAGCCACCAATCTAACTTTATTTCTCACAATGGTACGCAATTCATCTAGTTTATTCTAAAACCCACATAGTTCCCATAATTTGGTGTTCTCTAAGTCAAAGTACTAAGATGTATACTTTACTTCTTTGAAATTGGTTCAATTATTCATTCATAACAAAAAACCCAACTTTCATTACTAAGAACTTCTTTTATAGTCATAGGTTCAAGTTAAGAAATAAAAGTAAGATGTAATATATTTCTAAAATGAGATCTAGTAATTACCCTTTGTTGAATATCACTTATGATTTGATTTAGAGTCTGATTCTTCTTGAATTTCTATCCATTATAAGCTTCTCATTTATCTTATCTCTCTCACTTGGTTCAACAATTTGTTTTTTTGGGTGTCTTAATGATCACCTCATTCTCCTCAAAGGCTAATTTTTACAAATTCTTAGGTTGACCTATATTGTCATCTTTAGGACCTTTTTTGGAGTCAAGATGTTTAGAATAATAAAAAACAACATACATGGATTCTTTAATTACAAGAGTCTTCCTATTAAATACTCTTTATGCTTCACTAGTTAATAAGTAACTTTGAAAAATTACTTCACCCACTTTTGAATCAAACTTTTCAAATTTATCCTTAGTGTGCAAGATATAACACTTATAACTAAACACTTTAAAATAACTAATTGACATTTTTCTATACCAAAGCTTATAAGGTGTTTTATTCATAGTTGATCTTAAATAGACTCTATTAGATATGTGATATGTAGTTACTATAATTTCCATTCAGAAATACTTTAGGATGTCATATTCATTTATCATTGTTCTAGTTATATCTTGCAAAGTCATATTTTTCTTTCTAAGAAGTTTACTTTATTGAGGAGATCTAGGAGTAGAAAATTTATGAAAGAAATTTTTTTCTTCATACAAAGATTTAATCAATTAATTTTCAAATTCCCTACCATGATTACTCATAATTAATGAAATGGAGAGTTGGTTTTCATTTTGTACTTTTTTGAAAAGAATAAATGTCATAAAGTATTCTTTTTGCTAGCTAGAAATAATACTTATGCCAAGTACTGTCACAAATGTATATCATTTTCCACCTAGAATTCTAACTTTAGTAGGGCCAAACAAATTCAAGTGAATTAATTGCAAATGTGTAGTTGAGGTTATTTACTTTTTCCTTTGATGAGCTCTTAGTTTGTTTTCCCATTAGATAAGCTATACTCAACTTGTCTTTCTTAAAATTGACTATTGGAAGTATGTTGGCAAGTTACTTAAAGTTAAGGTTGGAGATGCGGTCGATGCTTGTACTTTCAAGCTTCTTATGCCAAATCTATACATCTTCACTTATAGACATTAAACATTTCATATTTTAGTTTGAAAGGTCATTAAGAGCAATTATATTAATTTTACCTTCTCTCTTACCTAAAATGGTAATGCTATTATAAAGAAATAATGCATTATTTTCCTCAAAAACATACTTTATAATCTTTATCACATAATTGAATTACAATCAATACATTATCCTTTAATATTTCTACTAAAAGCACATTTTAATTGTAAGATGATCCTTGTTACCAACTTTCCAAATGTTAAATATGTTACCATTACTATTATCTCCAAATGTATAAATCCTCCACCTTTGTCTTTTAAGAGTTCTAAACTGGGACGAGTCACCAATCATATGCCTTGAGTATCCACTATTCACATACCATTTGTAATTTTTTTCTTAGAGACGTATAAAATAATGTAATCAATGCATTTTAAATACCCAAATAAATTTAGGTTCTTGATTGTTAGTCTTCTTCTTTTTTTAACATATATTTTTATAGTTTATTTATTGCTCTTCGTTGGAGGAAGTAAAATCTATTAATATGTCCAATATTAGTGCAAAAATGGTATATCATACTATATGCTTCCTTTAAAGTAATTGAATTTATAGAAAGGCCTCAATATAACATATTGTTTTACAAAATATTCTTAGTAATATAGAGTGCTCATTAAAAAAGATTACTTTAATACTTTTGGACTATGGATTCTTCAACATATTTATGAATGTTCATAACTAAATATGAGTGTTCAGTTAAAGTCCCCATATGGTATTTACTTGTTGAGTTAGTTCTGAGATGAGAACCCTTGCTTTTGTAATGTGTTTGATTTTTAGGAGAACTTTACTAGTAAAAGATGATTCATATGTGCACTGACTATTGAATACTCTGAAATTTCTTCCACTCCAAACTTTATGAACCAGGGTTACCATTGCACATTTGAAGAGCTTGTAATTTCCTTTGAGTGTGCTTTGTAATCTCCAATCCAATATGACAATGTTGTCCCAGGTATGTTGATTACATTGGATGCCAAATAAGGATAATATTGTCCATCAGGTTTTCCTTGTATAGATATACTTTAAAAACTGATGGTTGAGATCCTTATAGGGGTGAGAGCATAGCAAATAAGATTTATCCTCTATCTAGAATTTTTAGAGATCCTCTTGTGTTTAAATTTTTAGTGGTGGGAACCCCTGGGATGATAGTATAGGAGGGGAGTAACGCTGTGTCCCATACTAGTTGATGCCAACTTACTTGTTGCATATGTAATTTGGAGATGCTTTTGAAGGACTAGATTATGAATCTTCTATGTTTTCTAAGTTTCCAAATAACTCTATCTTGGTTGGAAGGATTAGGAAGATAAGCTGGAAGGATGGAAATGAAATCCTTAGAACCTTGCAAAGAGTTAGCAGGCCAATACTAGCTATTGTGATTTGTGAAGGCTTGAACTCTTGTATTAACAGGGATTACATTTATTAAATCTTAGAGCTAACAAATCTTATATAGAGGACCAATTTCTAATTAGTTGTTAAACCAGAAATTCGTGTTACTTCTATTTCCAATTTAGTGTTGGATGTGTAGCTGCAAAGAGGCTCTCAACTTCAAGATTTCATTTAATATCTAGGAAGTGCTAGTTTTTGAGGAAATAACAATGAAGCTATTTAATCCACATGCTTTCTTTGTCCATACATATCTACCATGGTAATTTTCCCCTATTAATGCTTTGAAGGTGAGTTTAATGGATGAAATTCCTAGACCACCTAAGCTTTATCTTACTTTTAGGAATGAAATTGCAACTCCATAAAAATTTTCTTATTTTCTTATTAATTTACTTCTAAACCTTCCTAAGGATAGCAATGTGTGAGCACTAGTAGGTTTGCATATTATTAAGAACAACAAGTATAAGCTGAATTCTACCACCATAGGAGAGTGCTTTGAAAGTCCACTTGCTTAACTTTATCCTGACTGCATCTAATAGAGGAGCAGATTATGAAAAATGCGTGAGCTTTTTGGTATATTGGAACTCCTAGATATTTTATAGGAAGGTTACCAATTGGAATGCTAGTGGATTGAGCATAATCTTTGAAATTCTGGTTTACTATAACAGAGAATAAAAACATCTTTTATTTTGGTTCTATCCCAGGCTTGAAATTTTCTTAAAAAGTTCCAGGTAGTTGAGAAGAAGATTGAAGAGTTTTTATTGGCCCTATATAGGAGAAACAAGTCATCATCAAAAGAAATATTCACCAGGTCTAGTTTAGAGCATCTGTAGTGGAATCTAAACCTAGGTTTTGATTTTATATTAAATATGAGCAAGCTAGATAACAATTTAATGGTAATTGTGAAAAGATAAGGCAATAAAGGGTCTCCTTTCCTAAGACCTCTTTCACCTATAAATATTCTAGTTAGCTCTCCATTAATTAGAATATCATGGGAAGCAAGTGTAATACATTTTGAGACCCATTGAATGAGTTTACCTGGGAAATTCAGTGCTTGCATTGCCTAAATTATCAAGCTCTAGCTGATGGAGACAAAGGCCTTTATAAAGTCAAATTTGATGTTAAAGCTATTAATGCTTTTCTTAGACAGATAACTTTTAAATAATTAATGTATTAAACAGTATATTGTCACTGATACTCCTTCTCTAAATGAAAGATGTCTGACTTGGGTTGATAATAAGTTGTAGTGCTTTCTTGATTTTGTTAGCTAGGATCTTAGCTATGAATTTGTAGACCATATTACATTATGCTATTGGTTAGAAGTCATGCTATGTGGAAGCATTGGCCACTTTAAGAACTAAAGTCACATATGTCTTATTGAGTTCCTACAAATATATAGAGGCTTTTGAAGAATTCACTTACTGAGTCCATCACGTTAGATCTGAAGTTTTTATGTATAGATGAATTTCTTTGAATGTTATAGGTTATTTATTTTCTTTTGATAGAAATGATTTCTAACATTGCAATATGTATGAAACATATTTCTTTAGTTTTTTGGATGCCTATAATAAGTATGAGCATATGTTAAGGAATTATGCCTATTATAAGACCTATTGAATACATGAGCCTTACTTTATTGATAATTGACTTTAGACTTAGATTGAGACCAATAAATGAAAGCATATGACTTGTTTTTTTTTTTTTGTCTTAGTATGCAAATGTATAGAGGATGATGCACCATACTCATTTATTATCTTAGGTAAAGACTTTTCAATATGCATATATTTTCTTTTGACAAATATATTTTTGGTATTGGATACACTCTCTTAAATATACCCAATCCCATGCCTATTATTGGAATTCTTTTAAACTTCAGTATGCTTTCTAATCTTTCACTTTCCTTGGTAAATTTATACAAGGAGTCATTCAGAGCATTGACCTTATTTTTCAATATCTCATTCTCATGCATTAATACATTTAAGTTATGACTGTTAATAATATCCACACTTTTAGATGCTTTAGTATTATGCAATTTACTCTTCATCTTTTCATTTTCACTATGCATACTTCTAAATGCTTTTGAACCTCTTTGAGTTTGGAAGATAGCTTCTTTTATACTCATAATTTTAAGGCCTTCAACTAGTTTATCATATGATAATTCATCATCACATCACTGTTACTATCATTATCATTGTCACAAGATTTAGAATTGGATAATACCTTATCATCATTTTTAGCTATGAAATACATACAAGATATTTCCCCTTCCAAATGTTCAACTTTAGAGTTAGATGCTTTGAGAGCCTTTTTTTTATTGTCCCTCTTCTTATTATTATTATTTCTTTTATATTTTTATCGTCTTTGAGAAGAAGGCATTGCGACTTTATATTGTTAGATTTACCACATTCAAAACAAATAATATTAGAGAATTTATATTTTGAATTAGCCTTACATCTTTTGAAGATATTCTTTCTTTTCAAAAAATTCTTGAATTTCCTAATGATGAGTGAAATGTCTTCATCTTTGGTTCCACTTAAGGATGTCTCATCTTCCTCCTTTTAGGCTTTAAATTCCAGGTTCCTTTTCTTTAGTGTCATTGTCTCTTCTTATATCTCTTTAAGCCTCATGTCGTAGGTAAGGAAATACTTAATAAACGTAATAAGCTCTTTCAATGGTAATGTTATAATGTTCTTAAATTCTTATATTGACATCATTTTGGCTTCCCAAGCCATTGGAAGTGAACTAAGCAACTTTGTCACCATTTAAACTTTAGTGTAAATCTTTAAGAACGTTAATAATATTAATGAATCTAGAATACACGTTTTATATACTTTTATCATGTCTCATTTGGAATACTTGATATTGATGAGTTGGCATACTTATTTGACTTTCTTTTACTTGATTAGTATCCTCATGTGTGACTTTAAGTGTGAGCCAAATTTTTTAAGCAATTGAGCATATAGATACCTTATTGGATTCATTCCTAAGTAATGCACCAAATAATATATAAATGGCTTTGCTATTCAAAGAAATATAAGTCTCTTATATTATGGATCTCATTATTCCTGTAGTTTAGGAACCTTTTTATCATTTATGGCTTTTATGGGAGTGAAAGGGTTATTTAAGAATATTTCCCACATATCAACACTTTCGATCATTAGTAAAAATTTCATCCTAGTATTTTAAATAAAGATATCATTACCATTAAAGAAAGGAGTCTGCTTTTATCTCTCTTAGTTAGACGAGCATGATAATGACCCTAATTATGTCATTTTGATATTTACTTTAGATTTTTTAAAAATATTAATTTAAGAAATCTGCTCTTATATCACTTATTGGTCCCTAATGACACCCTTGAAGGAGGGAGATTTAGTATTAGTGAATCTAAATAGTTATTTTTATCAAATGAATGTAATCAAATGATGATTAATATATTATGAAATAAAGAAATATCTTAATGTAAATTAATCATATAATCAAACAATAATTTAAAGAGTATAGAACAGAAGAAAGGTAAGCCAATTTATGATAGTTCAGTGAGCAACCTTAATTACCTATGTCTACTCTCCATGACACTCTTAGAATTCTACTAAGCCTCTTCCTTCAATAAGGCAAAGAGGAACCTTCTTACAATAATATGTTTTTTCATTAGTAAAGAACAAATTTTCAGACAATCTTTCTCCAAAGTAAAGTAACCACACTTATAAATAAATTTACATCTCAAAAGGCCTTGATTGATCACTTTGATAACCTAAAGGCTCACTCAGTTTATAATGCAACAATGAATAATCACAAAATCTTTGAATAACTTTTTGAGATGTGTTTGTATAACACCTAAATATATTTCCATGTCTAAACTAATAAATAACCATTTATTTCTAGGTTTTGGGACTCAAAATAGCTGTTAGAACTAAGAACTAGTCTTTGTTAATGGCCAATTACTATATATTGGTCAACCACTATTATACATTGGTAGAACAATGTGCAATAAATGCACAAATTTTCTAGCTATTGGAGCATCATTGACTATTACTGTCTATTGGTTGACAAATGTGTATTTTATTAGGATATTGGTTGACTATAACAATACATTGGTTGATCAATGTTTGAGTTACATAGTTTCAATAAACATTTTTGACAACTTTAACTTGTATTATTCAACCATTAACCTAAGTTAATAAATACACTCAAAATCATGATTCCAACATCTTCAAATGCTCAAATTTAATCTTCTTAATGCAAATTTGACTTAAACACTTTTTAAAATATTTTCCAAACAACAATTAAATGTTCAAGACCAAATCTTTAGTTCTTCTTTATAATTGAAAAGAATCATGTAATGAGTTAAAATGATGAGGTATTTATACATAATGAGCTTAAAAAGTGTCAAAGCAACTTAGTAGAAATTACAATAAACATTATATATTCATTTATAATTTTGTTGATTTTGTTCTTCTTTGGTTTTGATTTTGGTTAAAATAGTTTAATTTCAGCTTTTCTCTAATGTTTTGGTGAGATGTATCTTGATTTATATATGGCCACTGTTACTTTTATATTACTTTCATAGAAAGACAGAGCTCAATAATGGTACTTATGTTTTATTATCATCAAGATATAGATCGTAGTTTCCCTTGGTTCAACAGTTACAATATTAAACTAGTTTTACAATAATACATTTATATGTAAACCTTACAGTTTTACTCAAATAGTCCTTTTACCAAGCCCTAACCTGATTTAACAAAGACTCTAGTGAGTTTTAAATTCTTTTCAAAAATTTAAAATCTACCAAAAATGTACTTTTAGATAAGGTTGATTGTTAAGCTTGTGGATCTTGTTGTCTTTCTCCATAATACGACATGGTCCCTGATATGTCCATGTTATTATGCCATGGATCCTCTTACTTCTTTGCATAACAAGACATAGTATCATGTCCGACTGATCTTATTTCCTTCTTCGTGTATAAGACACGATCTATGACACGGCTGCGAATATTTTGGACCTTACATGACAATGTTTTTATTGGTGCTATTTCCGAATTCTAGAGCATGGCCAACTTCATGTAAGGCTACAATTAGTATGCCCATTTTGTCAATTCTCTCCATGGTCTCTATATTCGAAGCTCGCTTCACATCAGCCAGTGAACCTAAAAAGAGTAGCGTAAGCCCACAATTATACAACATCATACACCGGCTTTTATGCATCTTCCCTTGACCATCCTTCATTCGTAAGTAAGATTGTGCTTGAAAGGTGGCCATGTGGGTTTACAGCCTAAGAACGAGTAAAGGGCATGGAAACTTTCATTATGGACCTCATGTTGATGGACGTTTGATGATTTCTCATACCTTTTAAGTAACCAAAAAATTGGAGGTATTTATGGAGCTTACCGATTCCTTCAACTTTGTCTATTTGTCCCTTTAATTGCCACAGGAAACCAAACGGTGATGGATTTCTAACACCTTTAAAATATAATCACTGCTTTAGAAGACATGATGAGCATATGGACTAGGAAATGGAAGATGGTTAACTTCATAGGACATTAAATAAAGCCATTATAAGCGATAAAATCCACTCTTCATCACGTGAGGGTCATAACTTGATAACTTAATCTAACGTGACTGTGAGCTTTATTTTTTGGAGACTCTTAGATGACTTCAATGTTGATGCCTACAGAGTTTCAGGTATTTTAGAAAATAATTGGTGTAGGTTTATTGAAGTGTCGATCTTATTTTTGTAAATTTAATGAAAATTTGGATGGTCTTAAATTGAAAGTGACTTTAGACGATTGGGTTCCTTATTGTCACAACCCTTATGATGATAACAAAATGGTATACTGATATCAAATTTGATGTTTTCTTATGCTTTTGGAATATCTTCACTATTTAATTAGTTGATTTTGTTTTCCTTATCTCTCTTTTTATTTTCTTTCTTATGTTTTGTTTTTCAAAAGCTACTTATATTTATGACTGACGATACTTGCTCAATTGTCTTCGCTACATTACCTGTCATCCAACATATGGAAGTTGCTTGTCATTTGATTTTTATTTTAATAGTTTTTGTTTCTTGTCTTAGTGTTCATCAATATTTGATACATCAATTCCTTTTTCATATTTTTTAGTTGCTTAGCCTTCCTTTTTAAGTAACTCATTTGTGTAATGACTATTCCTTCATAAATATTTACTTAATTTATTTTTGTTTTCAACATAGACTTTCCCTCCTTTGCCTCATTCATCTTTGCATTGTCTACTTTTTCATTACAGTTTCCCTTTTCTCTTCCTTTGTCATCTTTCACTCTAAGTTGCATCCTTTCTTCCTCGCCACCTTTCTCTCTTCCTCTCCTCATCTTATATCCATCCCTTTAGTTTTGTTGCCTTCTCCCTAACTAGTTTGCTCTTGGACTCCCCTTTCAAATGCTTCTTCTTTTCCCACACCGGCCTTAGTCCCTTAACACCCCTTTCTATCTATAAGCACTCTTGGTCTAAGGTTATCACGGATGAATCACCATTTGAGATCCTTATATATTTCCCTCCCATTGTTTATGATGGTTTGCTAACAATTGCACCACCTGTTAAGGTACTCAAATCGGGGTCTTTCTAAGTGGTCTCCATTCAGGTAAAGTATTTCATTAAAAATAGACTATATTTTCATTGGTGTAAAAGTGGACGGTTACATATTAGAACAAATACGAATTAGAGAACACTTTTATAAATGAAAATGCATTATTCTTTTTTAAATTAGTAAGGTGAATTTGATCAAGATTTTGGAAATGGGACCTTAGCAAGTGAGAAGTAAACCTTTTCTTTTATAAAATGGTGTATATTATTGGAGATGGAGAAGATGAAACAAAAGTATACTCCTTTATAGGTGAATTTCATAGTTTTCTATTGGAGTATTGATCAACAAAAAGGCTAAGTTACCTTTCTAAGATATTAGGAAGACTTATATGGATTTATAAAAATACAAAACTCTAAAGAAGATATGCTACATAACAATTTGCCTAAAAATCAAGCTTGAGAAGGAGCTGCTTGATAATATAAGAATTCTCCTCCTACTTAGGCAACCCCTGGCTTGCCAATGATGAGCTTTCCTATGATAGTAAAAATATCTAGTACAACTCATGACCCTCAGGTTTTCTTTGATGAGAATCTACCATCTAACCCTTTACTAGCATCTACTTATTTGACTTCTATGTCAAACAAGAAGCCAGGAGAAGATTGAGAAGAGGCCTAAATTAGCGCCTTTTTAACCTCCAACTTCTGTCTGTCATAGCCTACAATATGAGAAGAATGATTGTCCTCCAAGCAACATGTTATTAGAGACTTTATTTAGTTTAAGAAATTTTGCTCGAGACCAAAATAAAAACCAATCGCTTGTGTGCAACTTCATGGCAAGAAATAGAATTGACTTACTAATCACCAACCTCATTTTAACGGTAGAATTCTTGCTGCTTTTAATACCCAATAAGTGAAGATTGAATCAACTTGGAATGTTGATCATATACTTCACATTGAATTTATCTCTTCTCATTATATGGATAGAATGGTAGTCAATTTCACATATGCTTATAATATTGTCTCTTAGAAAGCTTCTTTGGTTAGATATTACTAATATTAGCTTGAATATATCCATACCTTAGTTCATCTTGAAGTATTTCAATTGCACTTGGTTTAGTCACAAAATAAATGCCTATATGAATCACAAGACTTCCTCATAATGATCATTTGAAACAACATAAGAAGGAATTTCTGTCCATTCTGGTTATAACTCTAAAAGCTCAAAACTCATTGGTAAGATAGAAATCCACAGAATTTTTCACTAAAAGATGGGACCTTAGCACCAAGTTCTTTTATAATGGAATCCTCATTCAGAGAAACGCCAATGAGATTTGCTCTATCAAAGATCCTAGTGGAATAAACTATTCTAGCCAAAAAGCTATTGAACACCTACTGAATGATTATTTCAAAGCTTCTTAGGTAATCCAGTAAAATATTTCAAACTCTCTCACAGATGTTGCTTGCTTTATATCTTTATGTTTCTCTCAGGAACAAGTAGTCTTCCTCTTTATGCAATTCAACATATAGGATATTGAAAAGGTATTATTCAGCTTAGATGCCGATAAGACTCTCAGTCAGAAAACCTTGCATCTAATTGGCAATACTATCTCCTCGAATATTCTTGAATTCTTTTTTTCATAGAGATTAATAAGACTTTTATATACTTAATCAAAACAAGATTGAAGAATCATAATTTTAACTTTATTTATTTATTTAGTTCAAAATGTGAATTCGGAAAAAATGAAAATGATTCCAAAAGCCAAGCTAAATGAGGTGCCATGTTGATAAAAATGGTAGAACGTATTAGGAGGTCTAAGGCATGTTTGTCTTAAATAAAATTATGCTATTTTTAGTTTGTTTTTTCTTAAAATATAGTTATATAATTGATAAAATAGGTATAATTCATAAGCTTTTTACAATTGTCCCATTAATCATTTGTTGAATGGTACAAAGTTTTGATTCCTAAAATATCATCACCGTTCAAGATGCTAACTCACCAGTTCCAATATATGAACATGACAGCGTTTTCGTCAGTGTTATGGACGAGTACTTTGTTCTACTCCGCCTATGCTATCTTCTGGACCAAATGCATAAGCAAGAACACCACCAAGACCATTAAAATGGATGTTCCCACCTCCATGGTTAAGCTCGGTTTCAACCAATGGCTTGTTTTGGCTAGTTGGCTGCAGCTTCATATTTTAGGGAAGAAAGAGAATGGGGAAAAGTGATGGGAAGGAAGGTCACCACTCTTCGATGCCATAGCTTTTTTCTTTAAAAAATTACAGATTCTTAATATATGAATATAAATGTTAATTGCATCCACAGAACCAGCCAGGAACAGCTACATATAAATGTTACGGGACATAAGGAAAATTCCCTACTTAGACATGTTCAACAATTCAGCTGCGGAAGCTTCACTCTGTCAGATTTATACATTCGGGCAAGATATAGGTAAATTTTGCAAACAAAGAATATATCTGAGTTGGATGTTAAAAGATCTAGAAGATCACAATCATTCTTCTTTATTGTCCCGAAATTTTAGAAGCTATGGCGATTCTGCAGATTTACTTAATAAGTTAAATAAAATTTATAGCAGCCAAGATTACAGCACATCTAGTCAATCTGTTCTAAAAGGCGGAGGCCAGCAGCAATGATGCATTCGTTCCTCCAAAGCCAAAAGAGTTTGACAAAGCTGCTTTTATTGGCAGCTTCTTTGAGGCAGTCAATGGCATAAACTTGTCTGAAAATATGGGATCCGGTCTAGTGAGGTTAAGAGTTAATGGTGCAATTCCCTGCAATATCACACCAAGATTTCCAATATATATTTACTAACCTCGTACACAAGTATGGCCTAACAGAGAAAAGAAGTGATAGGTCTTATTGTACCCAATTATGCAAAGCAAACTACAAGAAATGACAATCAAACACGAAAAATTCTGGGTTCAATCCAACTTGTGAGAAATTTTAATTCAGATATTCACTGGATTACTTCATTCAAAATCCTGAGAAGAAGAGCGTTATTGCCACCAGAAATCATCATCAGGAGCAAAACTAGGCATCAAGCATAATTCAATCTAGAAATGATTTGATTACTATTTGTAAGGTAAACCCGCCATGAGAATAGCCTTACATGGTATATTGCTAAAATTGTGAAAATTGTTTCAACAGCACCAGCTGCTCCAAGGAGATGACCTATGGCACCCTGAAAATATTGCAATACCAAAGCATAATAAACAGAACATCTGGTCTTAAGATCAGCATGAATAGTGGTTATAGCAAATAATAACAGAAAAACGTTCCATGTTTAAATGGATGCCACTTTGAATTATAAGTCGGCCTTTCCCCGTCTATCTGCTATTTAGTTAGCCTTCAATTAAAAGAATTATATAAGCATCATCTGCATACCTCCTTCCTGGTAGTGGGAAATCTCAAAAAGCATTATATCATTCCATAATGATCCTTAGATATATTTAGTCAGTTCATAATTAACATCACATTATCAATGCCATAGGCAGGATCGGAAATTGACCACCTCTAGCATCAGAATCGTTAGACACCTAGTTTTATCCTTCCAAGATAGTAAATTTAGTTATAGTAAACAGTAACCAACAGAATTTCTATCCTTTTCGTCCTCAAAAGTAAATATGAATGACTAGATTTTACCTTTGTGGATGACAATGCCAAGGCACCTGAAGTTGTATGATCAGAGAATACATTTTTTATGGCAATGGCTTCCACTTCATCACCTGAATAGGAGAATCCCGCAATAGGAATCGCATATGCATAGGTTCAACAAGTACATTTTAAAGATATCGCATAATTGTATTGACAGAAAAAACAAGTAAATATCCAAAAGAATTACCCAAAGGTGTTGATGTAGCATGGGCATTTATGTAATCCACTTGACTGGGATGAAGACCAGACTACAATGACAAGGAAATCATGTTACAAATGACTATTTCCACTTGAAGGTTCAGGAAATGTAAGTGCAAATTTTTATTAAGTTAATGTGCTGTCAACATTAGCAGGGCTGGACTACCTATTTCTAACATTTTACCAGTTCATCCTCAAACGTATCTGTTCAACTCAAGGAAAAACCCCATTCAAGCAGGCTACATTCTCTTGAGAATTAATAATAGTGAAAATCAGACTGATAACATAGTTTGCTTGCCTGTTTTAATGCACGAGTCATGGCCAATATAGCTCCTTTTCCATCCATATGTGGCTGAGTTATGTGATATGCATCACCTAGCAATAACACTAAGTAAAAGGAAGAACTAAAAGCATGATATGCAGGAATTTTTAATTTAGTCATGTTCCATTGACCAACCTGACATCCCATAACCTCGAACTTCTGCATAAATTTTTGCTCCTCTTTCTTTCGCATGCTCAAGTTCCTTGATAAGGACAAGGGGAAAAAATCATCTATGTGCATGAAACATATGAACATTTTCAATGAATAAATATCCAAACTTACTTCCAATACCACGACACCGGAACCTTCACCAATTCTGATCTCCAAGGAAAGCTAAATGTCAGCAAGAACTAGAGGAAATTGGCATATAAGAACACTAAAATTGCTAAACAAGCATACTTACACAAATCCATCTCTACCACAATCAAATGGCCGTGATGCCTCTAGGGGCATGGAATTGTACTTCGTAGTTAAGGCCCTCAACCTGAAATGTAATGTTAAACCGGAAAGTATCAGGTGAATTACTTCATGCAAGAAAATCCAATGTCACAGAAGCCTAACTATAAAAAGCCTGCCAAATGAAAGGGCAGTCTTTCAGTCAAAAAGTTAGCAAGCCTGCCAGAAAGGCCCATCAATCAAATGAATATAGTATAGAATCTCAATATATCTCTGCCAAGCATACTTGTAAGAGTATGCAAATAGCATAAGCAACATATAATAATCACAAGCCACACTATGGACCTAAGTGAAATTAAATGGAGTATGATTTGGAATATATTATGTGCTTGAAAATCTCTCAAATTTTAAGCACGGAGCATTGAAATTACAACTCACCAAGTTATGATCCTACCTAGATGAGGTCTTATAAAGGGAAATATGGAGATAGCATGTTATTTCAAGCAAGAAGTATGTTCAAACTTGCACAACATGCCACCTTAAAGATCCAAACTTGCAATCATGTGATCGCAAGCCAAAAGATTTGAATTGTTAAATCGTTAAGTTCAAGCTCATGATTACTAGTGGCCTAGAAAATTCATATGTGAGAGCTTGACAGTTTTTACAAATTTGATAATTTACACTCAAGCAAATTAAAAAGGGGTTAGATATAATAGGAATCTTAAAGTTTTTGATAACTTCTTTCTCAGTTTTACTAGATAAAGAAAATTTTCATCTATGAGGACTTTATAGACATAGGAATACAGTAAAGAAAATATGACCATCAACTACTATTAAGCAACACATCAAGCAAATCTTATATTCTTAAAACCTCATCATTGCTTCCAAGTTTCATGAACTAGACAGCAGATGGCATGGTTTAAAACTATCAAGGAGCTATTAACAACAAGCCCTCCTACATATTGCATCTTTTTGGTTGTGCTCTTTTATAAAGAAACTGCATCATGATAGAATTCCTCCATAAAGAGCTACTGTTCATACAAGTGTAAATTTCTCTGCAATACTTACTTGCAAAATCCTGCTATTGATAATGCATCTATAGAAGACTCTGTGCCACCAGCTACCATAACATCTGAGTCTCCAAACTGAATCATCCTTGCAGCATCACCGATAGAATGTGCACCAGTAGCACAAGCTGTTACAGCAGCATGGTTTGGCCCCTATGCACAAAAAATAGACTGGAGTATACAGACATGCCAAATGCATATTGGAAAAATATCCTTCAATTTGCAAAAAAAAGGAAACATAGTGATTAATGTAATTGAACTTAGCAGTACAAACTGCAAGCTTCTGTTCACAGAAAATGAACACCATCAGATTAGTGCTACTCAACTCTAATTGACTCATCAGTCAACTTACCTATCATATCATAAAAATTTTCCATGTTCTAGCCAAAATTGAACCATTTAAAATTAAAAAGGATGACTTTATCTTATATACACGATGTGACATCAAGAGACTTGCTCAATTTGATCAGATACCAAAATCCTTTAATCAGTGCATTTATGGTGTCAAGTAGGATATGTGATCAAACAGTCATGATATATTTAGCTTATGAAAAGATGCATTCGGCAAATACAAACAAATTATCTACCTACCTGGAATCCATACTTCATGCTTACATGACCAGATGCCATGTTGATCAATATGCGAGGAATGAAAAATGGACTAAGCCGACGAGTTCGCTGAAATAAAAAGAATGCAAGTAACTATTTTCAAGGGAACATGTCATTTCAGAAAACATAAGAACATCATCAGCGTTTAGCTCAGAAACCAAAAAATTCCACGAATGTGGGGACATAATCAAATTTAACTAGATGTTCCTTTTTAATTTCAAGAGAAAGCTGGAAGAATGTTAAAAGTTACCTTATCACATATCATTTGTGAAGCCTCTAGGATATCAGTTATGCTTCCAATTCCTCCACCAATCGAGACACCCTGAAATTCTTCATGCCATAGTAAATCAACTTAATTAAAGAATTACAGAATAGGTATTCAGTTACTATGATCTGCAGTATATGACAGAACATGCATGACAAAAAATTATTACCGTTCTTTCTTTCTGTTCCACACTAGTAGGCATCCATTTGGCATCATTTAGAGCTTCATCAGCTGCACATAATGCATACCCTATAAACCTTGCAATCGACCGATGCTGCTAAGAAACATGGATTATAACATTATATGTAAACTGCACAAGGTAGCAAAATTACATGTGAATCAGCAATCATTGCAGCAAAACACATAAATGCTGGGGATCAATGTAAGAGAGAAGTAGGATTGGTTGGAAAAAGCAATACAGAAAAGTAAAATCAATATATTTCACTGTAAAAAGCCTATTTGGACAAATAATCCTACCTATATCACAGTTCATGGGTTTTCAAGACCTCCAAAATGAAACGTGGGAACAGATTCTAAACCTGCATGGATTACTTGGGATATTTTGGAGGACACACAAACTCTAACTTTGCAACCAAAAGCACAATGAGATGTTTGAAAAGCTTCTTCTTTCTTTGGGTGATATTTTTTTATTTATCATGATTCTACCTGGAAATCCAAAGAGGAATAAAAACCAGACTTTATAATGAGATACCCGTTACAATATGACCAAGGTGTTTGGCTAACAAACATACATATCCTTTGACAATTCTAAGATAGTATACATTCCCCCACCACTCCAAGTATAATGCTCCAGCATAATAGGTAGGAAGTACAACTTTCACTTTAGTTTTTCTTCTCATTCTTCTCATTAACTCTAACTATTGGTCTTTAAAGAATACAGATTACTGTCCACAACAAGAAAAAAAAAAAAAAAGGAGAAGATAGAAAACATGTAATAGTGCTGCAAATTCACCTTTCAGCCAAAAACAACCGTTTGGAGTGATATATATCTTCTTAAAAGACATAGATATATACATGTATTTCTGAGTGACGGACAAGAAATGGATATATATGTGTAATGCATACTAGACATGAAAAGATGAAATAAATGCTATGCAACAAAGACAAATATGTTATTATAAATCAATTTAAATTTTTCAAAAAAACAAAGACAGATATGAAAGGAAAAAAATCTTTTCTCTTATCTCTCTTCTTATTGTACCTTAGGATTAAGCCATAACTCCTCATTAAATTCACCGGAGCCAGTCCCACAGGGGACTACTGCAGCGACTTTAGAATTCAACTGATTGAAAGTAAGCAACTGGGTCTCTCTATCAAATGAATCCATTTTGAGATCATCGGTTGTTATAGACCTTATTCCACATTTTCCGTCTATTAGACGTTCCCACGTCACCTCAACCCCACATCCAAGAGGTGTTACCATGCCCAAACCTGCAACAACTTATCCACTTATAGGTATATACATTTAAACGTGTTTGTACCTGTATGAATATACAAATGTATTGAGCTAGTGAGAAAGGATGGTTACCAGTGACCACGACCCTGCGAAGGGGGCCAAGGGGAGGGGGCTCAAAGGCAGGAAAGGAAGACGAGGAAGAGAAGTTACGAGTTAGTTGGAAGCGAATAAGTGATGAAAGTCTATGCATGGACTGAGAACTTGGCATGGTCACGACCTTCACTTTCAAAGAGGGTGAGTGGAAATGCAGCTCAAAGAGAGACCACAAATAGCAGCACTTGTTTTTGGAAATGGGCTCTTCACGTGTTTAGAGTTAGGCTCCTTCCTTACCCGAACAGAAGATGCTATTAGAATCACAATAGACGATTCAATCCTTTTTATTTCTTTTAAAATACGTAATCAGGCAGGTAAAGAATAAAATGGTAAAAGAGTCAATCTGAGATCAGTAAGTCAAAACAAACTATCCATTTCGGAAATGAGAGTAAGAAAAAAGGCATTTCAGTATCTTGAAACAAGAAATAAGAACCAGGCGGAGTTTGTTTAGAACTTTTATCAAACAGATATGGAGCAAGAACATTATACTTTTCAAATTCAAAAGGGGACAAAAGAAAGGCAATCGTTACTCAAATGCGCTTCGATTTTAAACATATAAATTTCTTGCAGCAACATTGGATAGCATCACAAGCATGGTAAATAGTAGGTTAATAATGTGGAAAACGGATAAAGACTTGGAATTTGCAAATGGTCATTACGTAAAGCATACCACTTGGTAACAAGAAATGAAAGGTAAAGTCTCTCCTTTTCCAGGTGTTAAGAACTCAACGAACTGAAAACAGAAAGTTAATTACCAAAACAGTGAAAGACAAAAACTATACATACCTCAAAAATCTCAAGACGGCTGATACACTTCTCATCAAAATTTGAAACGGCTGCCTCTTTATAACGTTTCGGCCCTGGGAGATCTGCTGGAGAGATGGCATTATCGAAGATATGGCACATATGAAAATAATATAAGAAAAAAAAAACAAAATTACAAAAATTATGGATTAATTATTTTTTTTAAAAAAAGGGGGTGGTATCTTCGAGGGGTGGATACCCTATTTTATTAATAAGAAAAGACAAAAGTACAGATCAGGGGTATGAAACTAACCTATCCGAAGCAAATGAAGTTGGCATTAACAAATATTCTAGCACTAGATGCTAACCATCAAAGACGTGATAAAATAAAAAAAATTACAAACACCAATATCACTATTATTGATTACAGTTAAACAGTTCTTACTCTAAATGAAGGTAAGCCTGACCTATCTAAAGTTATAAGAGTTTTGTTTGAGCAAGGGGTTAACTATAAATATAGATGGGTATAACAGTAGATGGGGATGAGGATAGGTATGAAAAATAAAAATAATAATATTTGATTTGTAACTTGGGTTTTTATATTAATACTAATAATGTTGTTTGGTTTATTGCATTAATAGGAATGAAAGATAATATAATACTATTTTTACCTTCAATAAAAATGAAAATAATTTGCCCTTCGTATGTTTATTGGGGTTATCTCCATATGTTTGTAAAAAAAATTAATCATTTTTGTCAAGAAATTTTATCACAATTTTCAAGCATTAGATGAACTATATGATCATTTGTCAACAGAGCTGTATAATGCCAGCAATACAATTGCAACTATATTTCCATATCAATGTAGAAGACAATTCGCTATGTATTTTTCCTTTTTTTAAAAGAGTTAAAACCATATAGGAAAAATCAAATTAAATCACAAAACAATTATAAGGGGAAAAAAGGAGCATATTGGTTTTATGATTCTCGTTCAATCTATAACCATATGCACTTTCATATCATCAAACCATATAGCAGATTGGTTATTCTTTTGATTAAATCATAAAACGAGAATATATAAGAAAAAAAGGAGCAAAAGCCCTATTTACAATGAGATGAAACCAGGTTCTATCCAGTTCATTTAACATTAAATTAAAACGAGGGATGTCAGAAAATATACTTGGAGACGCAGAACAAAAAATTCCTTCGTTGATGAGACGCAATAAGGCAAGATGAGAGAACGTAAGGAATTGAGAGACGATAAGGAAGTAAAGAGGATGGTAGAGCAAAGGCTGGGGATAAAAGAGTAAAAAATAAACGTGATAAAAACTTAGATTGGAATGAAAACTCGATACCCACCCCCTTTGGTGGGTTTAGTAGATTCTCAAATTTAATGGGATAAATCCATTCCCCTGGAATTGAAAACCCCAAAGCAAACACTGTTTTTTATAATTATTTCATTCCTTTGTTCCCAAACCCTCAAACCAAACTCCCCCTTAATTAATATACTTCTCAAAATATGAGGTATCAGTGATTGAGTAACGTAGGTAGTTAAACCCTCCAATAAATATCCCAGATTTGCTAGGAAATCTGCTGTTTGATTTGCCTTTCTATAATAATGAAGAAAACCATCTATAAAAGAGAACATCAGCACCTCAGCTAACCAACCCACTAGCTATGTCATCCAAAACTCTAAAGTCCCAACTCAACTATTTCCCAAGAATTAGGTAATAGTTTGGCACAAAGCTTCAATCCATGTAAAAGAGGTTGTGTTTCTGCTTCTAGACTTGTAACTTGTTGCATAGGGAATGCAAATGTCAATACACACCTTCCAAACTCATCTCGAACAATCCCACCACCTCTACCTAGCCCTGGATTCAATCTCAACGAACCATCATTATTTAGCTTCATAAATCCCAGGGAGGGCTTACATCAACGCACTTAGGAAACCTTATGGGGCCAAACATACCTTTCAACAGTCTCCAGCACATCTTGCCATTGTTCACCTGAAATAGCTCAAGAAAGAGAATCTTGTAGAACATAAGAGATAGGACGAGGAGATCCATCAAATTTTATCGAGCAACGCAACTTCCAAATGCTCCAGCTAATAAAGGATGGCAACACACGCAAAACCAATTTCACAGCCAGATTGCCCCCAACTGATCACCACCGTATTAACATTTCTCTATACTTAAAAATCTCCACAGGCGCATGGCCCAATCATTAATAAGGAACATGTGGTCCAGAGATTCTTCGCAACCATTATGACAACAGTTGCATCTTGAAGGTTCAAGAATCCCTAGCCTTTACAAGGGAATATCTAGAGGAAGCATGTTTTTCCATAAGCGCAACATAAAAAGCGATACTTTCATAGGAATCCCTTTATGCCAACCAACCTATTATAGTTCATGTGCCCACATCTCTAATACGGTTATATGCAGAAATCATCGAGAATTCCCTAGTGGTGGTGTCCTTCTATATGAGTTTATGACCAGAGTGAACAATATAATATTGAATTTGCTCACAAATAACGAGCATTCTTTCCAAGTGAGAAAATCTGTTAGTTTAGGCTAAATCTCCTCTGGATTGCCTCTAATTCCATACTTAGCTGCTAGGAAGGATGCTCATAAAGAATTATCCACTAGATATCTCCTCCATAACTTGGCCTAAAAAGGCCTAGTATATGTCATACAAATGCTGCAAACCAATACCATTTTCCTCCACTGGCGACATAGTGATTTCCATGCAATCTAATGATGCTTAGGCCTTTCTTTACCTACTCCCCACAACAAATCTGCAAATATTTTTTCCAATTTAAGCAAAATCCCTTACGGGGGGTTTGCTGCAGCCAAGACATGCAATAGAAGAGATTGTAAAATTAATCGAAGTAGAGTTAGTCTTCCTCCAGTCAGTCTTGCTCCCATTGATAGCAAATTATTTTCCCATTTTGAGTGATTTTATCTACCAATCCATTGAAAAACTTAGACCTTTTCCTTCCCTAGTAAATGGGGCATCCAAGATACGGGAACGAGGGCTAGCGATGCTGGAATCTAGTAATATGCGCAATTAAATTTTTTCTTGTTTAATAGCATTTGCCCATATAAAAATCACTTTTGTTAGCGTTAATTAGCTGGCCTGAATACCTTTAATATTCTCCCAATGCCTGCTTGACTGCTGTGAGGGACGATCTCATTCCATTCATAAAAATTAATGCTCCATCAATATAGGAGAGATGTGTCCCCCTAGGGTAACCCTTAAGAATAGCAAATGCAGCCATTTGTGGAAGATCATTCAGGACTCTTATCAAAACTTCGGCCCCAATAATAATAAAAGTTGGAGATAACGAGTCACCCTGTCTCAGACCTCGTGATGAGTTAAAATATCCCAAAGGCACTCCATTTACCATTATAGAAAATTGCTCACCAAATCCAAAGTGGCGCAATGCTTTAATCAGGAAAAGTCAAGATACTTTGTCATATGCCTTGGCCATATCTAACTTAAGCAATACATTTCCACTTGTTATCTTTCTTTTCATATCTAATCACCCAGGTAAAAAAGATGCTTGTTAAGGAGATATAATTTTTGGCTGAATCAAACATAGCCTGTTTACGATCAACTTGAAGATCACCTTTTAAAAGAAGTTACACAAACTAACTGGTCTATACTCCGCAAACGAAGATGCATTAGCAATATTTGGAATTAGTACCAGAAGGGTAGATATGTAAGCTTTAGGAAGGTCTCCTCCCACAAAGAATTCTTACACCACAATGTTTCTTTCCACTAACTCCCATCAGTGGGTAAAGATCTTTCTAGTTAAGTCGTTTGCGCTTGCTGCATTGTCACCATCCATCTCTTTTATCACCATGAGAATCTCTTATGATACTAGAATTTTCTGTAAGTCTTCATTCTCAGCATCCAACAACCTCATCTTGCAATAAGTGGCTAAAATAACGAACCGCTCAACCCTGAGAATCAGTAGCCCATTTTCCATCGTTTCCCTATACTCAATGAACTACCGAGCGAACCCTTCTTTCTTTTACAGTTGCATGGAAGAAATTTGTATTTTAGTTCGCCTCCTTATCCATTGAATTTTAGATTTTTTTATGCGAAAAGCATTCTTCCTCTAATAGTGCCTGTTTTTATTAAGCTCAAGCCAAATGATAGGCCTCCCTGGAGGTTCCTGAGCCCTTTTCTTCTAGTAGTCTTTTCTTGACCAACAATTCAGCTTCAACCTTCCTAACATTTTGCTGAAAATTACCACATCCTTAAAAGTTTCACAAGTGGGCTTCCTAAACAAGGCAAGTTCCTATTTTCTCTAATTATCGCCTTAAGTCCCTTTGCAAGCACCAAGCATTTTAAAAGAGAAAGGATTTTAGGCCTCTAGAATTCTCAATTTTTGAGACCGAGAGTAGTAATGGAGAGTGGATGGATTGAACTTAGCTCAAATGTTCCACAGTGAGCATAAGATTCGACATCCATTTCGTGCTTATCAAAGCCCTATCAAACCTTTTCCAAATGCAGAGCTGACCACCCTGGTTATTAGTCCATGTAAAACGAGAGCCCATATACCCAGCATCCACCATAGAATGTTGTGCCATAAAGTGCTGACACTTTTCCGCTTCAGTCACCTGAAAAGGCAAATCTCCAATTTTCTCATCCGAAGGCAAGCATAAGTTCAAATTTCTACAAAATAACCATGGATAAGAAGAATCAGCAAAAGAATTCCATAAATCTCTCCTCTCCTGTATTGAACATGCTGCATGAACAAAAGAGATGCATATATCTTTTCAAGGAAATATGTAAAGCCTATAAAGTAATCTGTTGATTGTTCTCATGTAATAAACTACAAGTAAACTCCTGAGTATAAAAAATCTAGATTCAACCCGAATTGTTAGCCATCATCCATTCAAATTTTAATTTCTTTCTAACTTCATACATTCAAGATAAATTCATCATAAGTTCAATCCATTATAGGTTCAGCTATAGCCATCATTTGAATATTATGAATGCGCTTCAACTTCTTCAGTCTCATTAATTTATTAGCTAATCCCCGTAAATTCTAGAAAAGTAGTCTAATCATTAGGTATTAGATGAAAAAGTTTAAGTTGCTTGAATTTGGGCTCTTATACGTACCCCTATCTCATATTACTTAATAGGAAGAGATTAGGAGATTACCCGTTAACCTCATTGTGAGCAACCGTTGAGTCAATTATTGCAATTGTTGCCGTCAAAATCCCATAATCCCCATACAAACCCCCTTCCTTTCTACTAGGAGATGTTAAACCCAATGCCTTAACTCTACCCAACTCCATATGCTCCAAAGTATCATTAAATGGCATATTTAAGACTAATGCAGCCTCTAGAATTTTTTTTATTCTTAATATGATCCTCAATCTCCTCATCATCTAACAAGGAAAATCTATTCTTAATGACAATAATCCCTTCAGTAGCAATAACAACATGAAGTTTATTGATATCTCCCTCGCATTCAGACACTACAATTAACATCTTCGACCATAACAGCTTCAAGGTTTATTTTTTGGTCAGCGGCAATAATAAATGCAGCAGGGTTGAGAATAATCATAACTGTAGCGCCCCACTCTTCTAGGGCATATCCCCGAACATACTGATGGTATTCGAGAACATACTCTACGAGAGTTGTATGCTAAAACAGTCAACAATCATTCATTACAAAATTTTCAAAAATAACAAACACAACAGTCAGACAATCATAACCATTAAAACTTTGCACGCATCACACACGTATTATAGAAAACCAATAATCAATTTCGGCCTGCTTTATTCATAAACATTTTCAATCACAAGAGTTATAATCATTATACAAAATCATTAGAATTTCACTAGTCACTTGGGCCCATTAATAATACAAAACATTTTAGTCATAATGCCATTACATTACAAAATCATTCATATACATATTGTACAATACTTGTGAATACATATTTTGATACATTTTTATTTTTTAGTTTCAAATTTTCTTAATTAAAACTAACTTTTTAAATTGATGCCTTTAAAGTTAAATTGTCAAAGGATTTAAGGTTGTTTCCTTTCCAATTATATCGATATTTCTTTATTTTTGGTTAATTTTGTTATTTTGGACACCTCCTTATGTTTCTATTTTTTAAATTTTGGGTATTATAAAATTACACATTCTTTTATGAAATTGATTATTGGATATTGCAATTATGTTGGGACTCGATCTCGGGACCGGACCCTAACCGGAAAAGAACGAAAATACGGAAACGAAAACGAAGTGGCAGAACGAAATCAGACGGATCTTATGACCAAAGTGAAACGAAAGTGGGACAAACAAAGTCGAAACACAAATCGGATTCAAAAGCGAAGCAAAGCGGACGAACGCGAAAGAAGCGAAATCGAATCGAAATCGAATTGGACAAATCAGATAACAAAATGCGGAACAAAATCGAAAGCAAATCGCGTAAGGACAAAAACTGAATTCCGACATCTGGGAAACGAAAATTTTAGAATCACGTCGCGTTGGAACCTTAAGACTAATCCCATTCCGAAATCGGTATAATTCACTCAAATCCGGTATATTTTTTCTCTCTCAAAACATTTATTCCATTTCATCTTCATTCAATCTCATTTTATTCAATCTTATTCAAATTCCCTTTTGGAAATTCATCCATTTTAATCACAAATTCCTTTGCCAAAATTTTCCATAACCTCAAACTTACTTGATTTCTCGAAATCAAGTATTTCTTAATCTCATATTCAATTCTAAAGGTTCTGATACACTCATACAAATCCCAAAATACATCTATTTACCAAAACTTATTTGCCCGTTAACAAAAATCGGGCAGCATAACGACTGTATTTGTAACAACCCAAAAATCTGCAAATAGCAAAACACACTTCTAATATTCCAAAACAAAACACCAATTCCTCGGACCTCCTGTCCGGAATCCCAGCATACACAAACACAAACCTACACCTAAACACTTCAATATTCTCAATCATAATCAGAAACATCCATCCATACTCAAAATCAAAGTTTATTCATATACAATCCCATTCATATACAATTCCATTTATATTTCATAATCATACACAAATTTATAACTCAAAACCATACATAAATGCATAATTCATATACATCTCCATACTTCAATGTCATACTTCAGTAACTAACAAAAGTGGCATTTTCAAGCCACGGTACAAAACCAAATGCCCAAATCCAAAATAACCATATGACAAAAACAATGCGAAACTGATGTCTTAACCATCTTCCATCCGATCTCCCGCTCGAAATCCTGGAGATGGGGATGAAAGGGGGTGAGCTAGACAGCTCGTGGATAACATATTTATAATTGAAAAATAAGCAAAATCCATTTCTCAAAACATTTGCCATTTAGCAAATTTTTCAAAAACTTATTTCTTAAACCTTTTCACTTTTCAAATCATTTATAATCGAAAACATGAATGCAAGCACATATAAATGCATCACATTATAAATAAATCAAAAATCACATAACATTTCAGAATGGTTTGGTTTTGGTCCAAACAGAACGTACTACACAGTCCCGTATAACGGTCTTGTGCAGCTGTGAACTTATGGGAGTCCGAAATCGGAACTCCAGTGCCACTAGCCGGCTGGCGGGAGAAGCCTTTCAAAACGAGACAGTGCACTGACTCTATCTTATGGGACCTAACCAAACCCACATAACACATTTCATACATAAAAATCAAATTGCCCAAAGGCACATTTCGAAAACTTAGTTTTTCATATCGTGTCATATCAAACAAATTTCATTTTCCCTAAATTTCAAAAATTCACATAACAATAAAATTCATATTACAAATTGTCAATCAT
The DNA here is from genome assembly GCA_026413385.1 of Erythroxylum gracilipes. Classification (NCBI taxonomy): domain Eukaryota; kingdom Viridiplantae; phylum Streptophyta; class Magnoliopsida; order Malpighiales; family Erythroxylaceae; genus Erythroxylum; species Erythroxylum gracilipes. Next base: position 26,343,804 of record JANZLC010000003.1, read on the forward strand.
AAATCACACAAATTCATATGGCAAATGCACAATCATTTAACAACAAGGAATGCCACAATTTTCATAATTTCTCAATTCTTTCATAATTAATGAATTT
>JANZLC010000003.1:26353813-26369841 GCA_026413385.1 Erythroxylum gracilipes
AATAAGAATAAGGATAAGAATATGAGTAAATATTTGAGAGCTTTATAAAGATGTTTTCGAATGGTTTTAAGATGAATAAAATGAAAAAAAGTTTATATCGGGATTTTCGGAGTAGTCTAAGTTTTTCAACGCGGATTCGGATTAAGTAGTTGGGTTCCGGAAACGGGATCCAACAGGCTTCTGGTTTAGGATTAGGTTCATCTTCATATAAGACCAATGTGAAATCGGCATTTGTAAAACTCACCTAAAAAAAAAGGGCTCGAACTTCTTACAGTAGGACAAAGTTAGACAACTATTTGGAGATAGGTGTTGTGGCCAAAGTTGAAGATGTGGAGTTCGATGTATTGCTATGATGAAACAAACATAAAAGTGTTTTTGGATCATGTAAGTAATTGCACAAGATCTCTTAGTAATTCCAATATATATTATTAGTTCAGAGTCTACTTTTAATACTAGTGCACAAGATCTCTTAGTAATTCCAATATATATTATTACTTTAGAGTCTACTTTTAATACTAGTGAACGGATAATGAGTTCTCATCATACTTGATTGCATCCTAATACTGTGAAAACCCTTATGTGTGCTCGAAGTTGATAAGATGATAAAGATATCAAAGATAAATTCTATTCTATATAATATATTGATTTTGTTATCATAATAATTTTAACAATCATAAATTATATTGTCTTTTTATATTAACACGGGTATTGGTGTAGAGGCTAGTCTTTTAACTAAAAATTTATTTTTAAAAAATTTAATGATAAAGGTATATTTAATTTTTGATTATCATGTGTTGAATATTCATTGAGTACAATTGTTGTATAATCAGGTATATTTAATTATTGATTATCATGTGTTGAATATTCATTTAGTACAATTGTTGCATAATCATTTATATTTTTATATAATAATATTTTTACACCTAGACGAAATGGTGCAAACTATTGATGATCTTGATTACGACAATTAGTTATTCCCTTTCTTCTACTACGAGTTTGTTATCTTTAATCTTTGCTTCTGGATTTACAATTTTTATGTGATTGCTTTGGTTTTTTATAATTGAAGATATAAATCTTTACTTGTGTGTTTTTATTCAGGTTCTATATTATTATCTTTGTCTATTTACTTAACTGTAGTTTCCTCTCTTCAGCTGTAATTGATAATTTATTTTTGGACTTTTTGTAAATTGTATCTCTTTTTCATTTAGATAATATTAGTACTATAATGTTCTTTTGTTTTGATAATAAAATGATTTTTATAAATATTACTGTGATATTTGTATCATAAACAGACTCATAAATTGATATTATTTTTTCATGTTTTGACTTATGAATAAACTAAGCACCATTTTATTGTTAGACTTAGATAAGAGAATAGTAATTAGTAAAAAAAAAGAGATAACAATTTAAAGTGACATTAGTTTTTTAAAAAATTAAGCAAATAGAGTCAAAAGCAAACTTAACAATTTTAATTTAATAAAAATGAAATGAATACTAATTTTTAATAAAGATGAGTTTTTAGATAACAAAATATGCCATAAAATTTTTAAACATTCTTTTTTAATTTACAAACTATTTATTTACTTAATTAAACAAGAGTATGTTTGAGCCCGATTAGGCTTTGGGCCAAAGAGGCTAATTCTTTACTCTATTTTCAATTGAATATTAAATAATAAAAGGATTAAATTATACATTATATCATGCATATATAGATTAAGTCAAATTATTTTGACATTGTTAAGATTTAAGTGATCATAAGATATGTTAATAGATATCAATCTTTATCTATCATTATAAATGGTCTAGATGAATTAAAAATAAAATAAATGAGCTTTAATTTATCTAATTCTATAACTATTGTCAACATATTAGGAACTTAATAGGTTGCATATAAAGAATAATTTAAAAGAGAAAAATTAAGTTAAACTTATTGTAAAGTATGAAAAAACTTTAAGAATCAAATATAGTAGATTTGATTTATTAAAATTAAATTATAGTTAGAGTTAGATTTAAAATATAATTAAGAAATGTAAATTTAATTAGAAATAAAATTTACTATCTTTTCCTATAAAAGAGAGAGCTATAACTCGTATCTTTTCTTCTAAAATTGATTAAATTTTTTTCTCTGTTCTTTAAATATTATTAGAGATTTGATACATGAACAAAAGAAATCTAATTGAGCAATTATAAAAGAAAAAGTTGATTATAGTTTTTTTTTTTTTTACATTGAGCATATTCTTATTCCTATACTATTAAAAGATGTGTCTGTTGTAACCTAAGGGGCATGGTTGAGTGGTAAGGGACTCATCCACTCTTAACCAAAGGTCAAGGGTTCAATCCTTGGCTTTGGGTATGGAGCAGCTTTAAATCTTTGGGCCAGCTGTCCCACTCTGTGAGGTGTCTTCCCATCAGCGAGGGGATTAGTCACTGGATCCGCCAGTGAATACCCTGGTCAAAGATCAAAAAAAAAAAAAAAAGATGTGTCTGTTGTGCTTTATTTTGCCATATCTTTCCACATTATAACAGTTTCATACGTATGTGGGGGAGATTCTCAGATCACGCTTTTTATAAGATTGAAGCTTGACTGTTATTTTGCTTCTTGGACTGATATTTAGTGGACACTGCCAACATGTTCACGATTAGCTGCAGTGCCAAACACCAAATATTCAAACGTTGGAATGGTTACTACTTATGTGGAGTCTATAAATTAACTGTCGATACAGAGAAAATTTAATGCTTAATAAAAAAAATAATTTTACGTTTTAAAAACATTAATGCTTAATAAATATGGAAGTAGGCATAGGATAAAATTAAGGAGACAAAATGAAGATTTAGCCTCAGTAATTGAGTAAAACATTAGACCAAGGACATGAACAAAAAACAAAACAAACCTCAAGCTCCTTCCTACATTCATTCTTCACAAACAAAAATGCGACTTTGAAGTTTGAACGATGTCCCTAAATCAATCCTGTAACTTTGGAAGATGAATTTGTGGAGAATGAATGAAGAAGGTGCAGAGGAGGAGGATGCAATTCGTGGGTGTGAAGTGCATGATTTGTGCAGCCAAAGCCCATCACAGGTTTCACAAAATTAAGCTGGTCCATCATGACACCCTTAGCAAAAGTGTGGTGGCATTGAAAAGTGATGGGCAGAGGCAAAGAAGAGGACGGAAACTATATGAAACCAAAAATCATCACTGCAAAAAATCTTTTCAGTAATGTAACAAAATAGATATACATATTATTTAAAGCAAAACCATAGAAGGATATTCTCTAGTACTACTACATCAGCGCCAAGCCTAAATTTAGAGTGGTTAATACGTCCCAGCAGCACTGCACAAACTAACCAAGTCCATCAGCGTTGAGTACAACACATCTAGAGGCAAGTAGCCCAGGAACCTCCTATAATCCGATGTACTATCCGTTGCATCTATATGAAGGTTCCTTTCCTCGGCCAGGCCCTCTTCCATTACCAACCACCATGAGATGCATCCTTCCATATCTTCGGGGTCCACATGCGCCACCAGGCTCAGAATTTCACCCTGTTCCAACTCAAAGCGCAAGCATAAAAAATCTCGGATTGCTTTAATTCCAACTTTAAGAGCTTCCTCGTGTAGCCATCGGATCACCTGGCTTGCAACCTATCACAAAGGTGCACACCAAGAAATTAGCAAAAACAATTTCTTCCAAATTATCCAAAACATTCAGAATAAAATGAGTAAACATACTTTCCCCAGTAAAGGATAAGGTATCACTAGTTTACAGCCAGACCATTAAGGAAATACTCCTGAAGTCATGGAGAAGAGAACCAACATACCCAAACAAAATATTAGAGGATCAAACACACAACATACAATGTATGGTACCAAACTAATTATGTTTGATTTGCATTAATCAAAAATCCTCTTCATAATTGTTTTTTTATTCCTCTTTGTAATTGCTTTCCCTAACTATTGAACTACAAAACTTAAGGACAGTGACATACCTGCTGCACAATTATCACTGGGAGATCAGCCAAGTCACAGTCATATTTGTTTGTGGAATACATGCTGTCAGAACATCCTTTAAACAGGCCAACGAGATTAGGAGCACATTCAGCTTCAACTTTGATACAATCATCATTCACGGCAACCTTGGTGCGGAATTCCGATTTCATTACATTCTTCATGCTTTGAGCATCTGTTACCTGGGGTTGAGAGCTCCCACGTAGAACAGAGGAAGGAACCTTCATGAAGATTGTCCATGAAGATGTTCGAGAGCTCCAAGTGGGATGAGATATCAAATGGATATATGGAACTCTGCAAACCTACACAAACGAAAGAAAGATGCTGTGAGGAAAAACTACAAGTTCACATCTCATTTGAAAGTATTTTAATTGACCCATCAAGAATCATACCACACTTTCCAACTTCATCAGAACTTTGTTTGCAAAAATTCTATGAGCCATAGACATGCAAAAATGACCAAGAAGACTGGGTGTATCCTTTGCTAGTTGGCTGGCAACACGAGTAACAGCTGTAGGGAGTTTATCCCTTGATCTTGAAAATAAATGCTCATGAAATATTTGCTTAAGATATATTTCGTAGCTGCTACAGTTAGGTAAACCCGATTTCTTGGTAGGACCCTCAAAATTTTCTTCCGGCACCACATCAAATGACTCCAACGGTAAAGCATCAATCTCTAGACTCTGGAGCTTTTCATCATCAACTGCCGCTTTTTCTTCATCAGCATCAGTATTAGGTGGTATAAGGGATACAAATATAGAGGTTCCAGGACCTGTGCTAAGTTGGAGGTAATTTTCGCGAATTCCAGTTACATTGACTCCTAAAGATTGGCTGAATGCTTCACGGTTAATTGCATCAAAAACCTGGAGACAAATGAACCAAATAAGGTAAGGATGTCAAATCAAAATATGAACATAGATTAGAAGGCTAAAAAGAAGCCAACCTACCAGCTCATCAAAGATTGCTTGATGAACTTCCCGAAGTAGTTGGTGTGTTTCTTTCACACATTCATTATCACTTAAGCATTCTTTCTCAGATTCTTTATGTTGAGGATCAACAGTACTTCGAGTACTAATCTTACTAGATTTCTTTCTAGTACTATTGGGATGTGCACCCAAAAAACCAAAATGAAGAAAACGGCAAGAATTTGGAGGTAAGTTTATAGCCAGCATGCCAGCTGAGTCATGTTCAATACGAATGGTAGACAGAGAAGATGGCCGATATGCTATGGGTGAATCATATAATGAACTATCAAAAAGATCAATAGTGAAACCTTCACTGCCAGGAGCAATTGCTGCCACACGTTGCCGTTTAACTTTCCAGTTTTGCTGCAATCTATTAGCTTGTCAGGAACATAAAATGAAGGAGCAAGTTGTTTAAACTGATATCTACTCTGATACTTACTAAGCTCAAGCCATAGGCATAAATATAGAGAAAAGAGCAAATGACAAAAAACAAAGAAATATTGCACATGAAGACAGAGGAATGGTCCATCCAATACTTCTAGCATAATAATTTATAAAAATTGAATGATTTAACAATCAGTATCTGTTTCTAACCTGATTAGAGCACCATAAAATTTGGCTTCCCGCACAACCTGCTGCTCCAAAGCTTTGGCAGATTGTTTAAAATATTTACCAAGTTGCTGGAATGAAGCAATGGTAAGGAAATTACATAAAAATTACCTCAAACAAGAAAAAGAAAAAGCATGTCCAGAGATCATCTCATTCAGAAGAAATCCTTCTAGTAATCCCACCAACATGAGCCGTCACATTAATTTGAAGAATAATACAACAAACAACTGAATACAAGATATCTCAGAAAACCAAGCAACTTACACGATAACATTGCAATTTTGTTGCTGTAGATATGGCAAGCTCCGCTAGTACCTCATGGGGGAGCAACTTTGGCCTGGTCATGCCAGCCACTGTTACGGCATCATTAGCTTCCACCTACATAAAGATAAAATCAAAGAACATATGGCAAACCATCTAAGTTGTAACTCAAAAGACCTCCTGAAAGGAAACCATTTTAGCCATTTTACTCTTGGACTCACAACTACTCCCACTAATCTCGATATGATAGAGCTCAAACAGCCACAAAGCTATTCCAAAAACTTTAGACTCTTTATAGTTATGATTATTAATATTATCAAAGTCCTATCAACTATTCTTCCCGATTATGACCTCTTCTTGTGTTAACTTAAAACAGAGTAAAATAGATCAGGTTCCTTCATATTCAATGTTCCAATTTCACTAATCACTAAACCAACCAAAACCCCATTTCTGGCCAGAAGATCAAACGAAATCCATAATATACCCATTTTAAAGGCAAATTTGCGAACAAGACTACTATTTTTCGTTCTCAACTTGTACACAATTCACTCCGGAAATTACAAAAGCGGAAATGTAAGTATTCTCACTGTGTTGATGAGATCTATAATAACAGAAAGCTCCTGCTGAGCCAACTTCAAGTTCTCTACCATGTTCTGCCACGGCCATGACGTCTGCGATGAGCCCTCTTTCGAGCTTTTCTGCTTCTTCTTCTTCTCCTCTTCGTTGTCTTTCTCCACTGCCCAGGCAAAATCTATTCGCCGAATCAACGATACCCGCTTCTCGTCATAACCAACATCACTACGACCAATAGATTCATCATATCAATCAACACCACTATTATTAAGGAATTCGTAGTTACATTCATGTCAAACCCTAAATAACAATACGGACATATAATTGCGGGAATGAGAAAAATTGAACAAGTGTGCCAGCGTACGTAGGGAAGCGCTCTACACCATTCTCTTCAATGGAGTCCAAGCGCTTTAGGGGCAGCTTGTCGATAGAGATCTCTAAGCTGCCGTCCATTTTTTTTTTCCCCTCCGCACTTCGCCGGAAAATTTTAACAGGGAAAATTGTGGAATCAAATAAGCAGTTTAGAAACAAAGGCTTTGAGCATCTTTCACTGTTAGGCTTTAGCGTGGGTATATTAATGGAAAGAAATATAATATAATAATATTATGATTAGGAGAAGGAGTATTATAATAAAATATAATAGAATTCAAGAGTTTTATATTATATCTAATTTTATTTCAATTAGTTAAAAAATTAATTTGAAAATTTAGGGTAGAATGTAAAATGATAAATAACTTTATACTATAAATAATATTTTACTATATTATATAATAAACCTTTCTTTTTTTCTCAAACAATAATTTTTTAATATTATATTTATTTACGTTTTATTCTACTATAAATTATTTCATTTTATTCTATTATATTTTATTCCATTTTATTTAATTTTATTTTATTAAAAATCTTACGTTCATCTAAATATAGCATTAATGTTCAGTCGCTCAGTACCCCATTTTGCCCCTAGCCCATTTTTTAACAAATTTAATCGTGAAAATGATAAAATTGCTTTCAATTTTTATTATTATTACTATTTTTTAGGGGATTAAAATTTATAAAATCTAATTAAAATAGAGTTTTAATTATTTATAACTCTTTGTTTCATATAAAAATTATTTATTTTATTTTCAATTGACCCAATATTTTTTAATTAATAAAAGAAGTTTATTGTTTACATTTATATCAAGAAAAATAAATTTTAAAAATAAAAGATTCAAAATTACTAAATAAATTATTATTTTACAGTTAATCATGCTATTGATAAATGTTATTTGATATGATATTTTTAACAAAATTCAATATCATAAAATATTTTTTAAAAGATACAAATTTAAAAGATCAACAATTTGTCAAGGTCATTGTGGAGTCGGATTGTTTGGCAACTGTCTAATCAATATTAGCTCTTTCGTCAAATCGGTCTGAGATTAGAATTTTGACCCTTAATTGTTTATCATTCAAGCGACATTTCTTTCCCTTATCCTTTCAATGGACGCGTAAGATTGCCAATAAGGTAGCTCATGCTTTAGCTAGGGTAGCCTTATTACATGCAAACCCACATTACTGGACTGATCATTCTTCTTGTTTAGTCTCCATTTTAAATTTAGATTGTTTGGCTTCTGTTATTATTGAGGAGGAATGGCTATTAGGTTCCGGGTGTACGGGGTAAGCCTGTTGGCTTGGATTAGTTTTCTTTGTCTTCCCTGCCTTTGTCTATTTTTTACGCTAATGTTAATTTTATTCCAAAAAAAAAAGTTACAAACCATTAACACCAGCTAGAGTCTTACCTGTCCAAAATCTTTTAAAAAAATTAGAATATAAAACGATTTTGTTTTTGTTTATAAAAATTAAGCCACAAGTTAAATTGGGCTCAGATAGCTTGACGCCCGACCCGGCGCAAGAAGCCCATTCGCCATCCCAAAAATTATTGTTTTGTTGAAGTTGAAACCAAAAACCTGAAGCCCAATAAATGGTGAAGGGTTGGAGTTGGAATTGTAATTGTAATTTGATCCAAATGAATACTTATCCCATTTTCAGCCTGAAACCTTATCCAAGTGCCTCAACCTATGCCAGAAAGCCAAGTCAGCCGCAAGAATCAAAGTGTATCCAATTCTAGCATCCTAAAGCCACATGTTGCTCATGTGGCTCCGTATGCTTCAGTTTTATAGCTATACCTATAACCTCTCCTCCTTTCCTTCTCTTTATCAAGAACAGATCTCTGATTCTCATCATTTTCCGTCTGCGTCAAAATGGCAGCTGCCTCCCTGACCACGACTGTACCACAGTTCAACGGTCTTAGACCCCAGCTAGCTTCCCCCGTTAATTCCTTGGTTAGTTCGTCATCCTTGGCCCACTCATTTTCAATTAAACCCCCTAGGATATTGGGCATGTTCTCTGAAGAAAACAAGCATTTTTCTTTTCTTCATGCAGGCGGTTGCTCAGCCAATGAGGCGAAAGGGAAATGGAGCTTTGGGTGCTCGCATGGATTTCATCGGTTCACCAACTAATTTGGTAAGATCAAACTTCAAACAGTTAGTTTCCATCTATTGGAATGTCTAACGATTTATTGGGCCTAATGTTACTTGCAGATAATGGTGACAACCACCAGCCTAATGCTGTTTGCTGGAAGATTCGGGCTAGCTCCTTCGGCCAACAGGAAGTCCACCGCAGGATTGAAGCTCGAAGCGAGGGACTCAGGCTTGCAAACCGGTGACCCTGCTGGTTTCACCCTCGCCGACACTTTGGCATGTGGATCTGTTGGCCACATTATTGGTGTTGGGGTTGTTCTGGGCCTCAAGAACATTGGTGCCCTGTAAAAAACGATCCACTACCTTGTATTTTAGCGTCTCATTTTAATCCATATTTCGACTTTGTGAATTTCTGTTTACTAACATTCTTGTAAATCAGTAAATGTGTTCCATTTTGGTGCTAAACGGAGCCATAAGCAGTACCAAGTATCTCCGGGTTTACGCCCTTGCACTCAATTGATGCAAATTAATGTATGAGATTATATTTTAATTAATAAAGGTTTTATTTATCTTTATATATTAATTTAATTAATATTTTATATTTTAATAATAAAGGTAAAATTTTTGAAATAATTACTATGTAATTGAAATTATGATGAGATTATAATTATAAGATTTAATTTACGTTTATGTGCTATTTCTAAATGTTCTTAGTTGTAGTTTCATCAAGATTGGATATTGTTGAAACGGTAAAATTAGCACACATTATGTTTCTTTCTTATGAATAAAGTAATTAACCTCATAAATTAAAATATAGAGATATTTAAACTAATGTGTGGGTGATTATTAAATAATAAGTCACTGAATTGACCCGATTATGAGAATTCTAAATGGAATATTACTTATGTGTTTATAAATTATCTCATAATGATGGTTGTATAATTGATTCTCAGACTTGAGATTACCAAGATATCTAATGTAGGAATTACTGCGTTTTGATACTACTTATAAATCGTCCTATGATAATTCAGTCGGTAGTAATTGGATACAGTATGAACCGTATGTAGATAGTTGAGTAAGTCAATATAGGATTCGCCGCTCTAAAGTAATTAAAGAGAATATTCTGTTGTTACTGATTAGTAATGATTTATAGAATTTTCTAACCAGAGTAAATTGATATTTGAAAAGGAGTTTTCAAATTTCAATTATAAATCAATTACTAATTAACAAAAATGAACATGATTGGATGATAAGAGTAGACACTGTATCCATACTCTATCCAATTAGAATATTGAATGACGAAAGGATTAAAGTATACATTATAGCCATGCATGGACAGGTTAAGTCAATCATTTTGACATTCTTAATATTTGGGTAATCATGACATGTTACTAGACGTCAATCATGATTTATGATTATAAATTATTTAATTAGAGAATTAAAGATAAATTAAAAAAGTTTTACTTTACCTAATTCTAATTATGAATTAAAATTATAATTTATAATCATTACCAATTTATTAGGAACCTAATGAGTCACACATTAAAGAGCAATTTATGAAAGAAAAATCAATTTAATTAAGTTGGACTTAATTATAAAGTTTGAGAAACTTTAGGAATCAAATATGAGATATTTGATTTTAATAAAATTAAATTAATTATAAATAGAATTTGATTTTAATTATAATTAAATAGATTTAATTTTAATAAAAGATTGTCATAATTTTTCTATTTAAAGGGAAGAGCTTTTTAAAAGCTAAGACTTTTGTCTTCTTCCTCTCGAGGCAGTTTGGGAATTACTCTGTAGATATCATCAAAGGCTGGACAATTGGACAGCTCATGATTAATCAATAAAAAAAGTTTTAAAGAATTTTCAACAGAAAGCGAACAGGATATAATTTCTAAATCAATTTGTGATTTATTCAAGTTTAATCAATTATCGGAATCCACTTGAAATCTGTAAAAAAAAATTGTCTTCCGTTGCGTCTATAATTCGATCTCGGTTGGATTCCAACACTGGTATCAAAGCCTCCTTTAATTGTTAATATTGAATTAGAGGCTTGATTATTGCTAATTTGATTTATTATGCTTCAGGTTTTGTCTTTTTCGAAGCTTATTCACGATTGTTCTTGTTTTGTTTGTTTTGGAAATTTGTTCCTCGACAACTGCTTATGGTTTTGGGTTCTGCCAAAACTAAATCTACGCCTTACTATTTTACATCCATGAACAAGTTTATGCACGATCTGGAATTTTATTCGTTAAACATATACAATGACTATACAATGATTCTGAAAATTGTTTTGGGAATCTTGTGTTTTTCTAATTGTTTAGGGTTTCTGAAATCCACATTTTGTTTGAAATCTCTAATTTCTGCCGCCCCTCTTATATGCCTTCTGATTGCATCTATTAAGCGACATTTCTAGAAATTGTTTCCAGATTGTATATGTTTTTCCTTCTGGTTTTGTGCATGTTGTATTTTTGGAACAAGAACAAGATTGTTTCTCATCTGGAATTTTCTTCTCTGCGTTATACGATGCCTGGATTATGTTTTGATTGAGATCCCTAATTTGTGCATCTGCGATGTTTATGTTTTTGTTAGGATTTTGAAACATATATACTGCTTATATCGTATTCTCCGGCTTTTGTGTTTGTCCATTTGCGATTATTGCCTTGTGATCTTCTTATGTTTTGAAAAACTTCAGCTTGCATTTACTAAACAAGTTGCAAAACCAACGACGTTTTGTCGCTAGTGAATATGGGTCGATGACGTCACTGATTTGGCGTCACCACCACGCGAAACCGATGGGTGAAAACTCACCCATAAATGCAAGGCGATGCAGACGACGACGGTGAGTGCAACAGTGTGGACGATTATGAGACCTGACGGATGATTATTGGGAAAAGTGGAAGATAGGTTGCGTCGTGACTAAAGAAATGAGGGAGTGTGGGTGAGAAATGTGGAAGGGGCAGTTTCAAAAGGAAAGGAGATGGTTTTCGTGTTGCACACGCGCCCATCATCCTCGCTGGTTGTCTTTAGCAGTCGTGACTGTTCTTTGATCGTGTGTGTAATACCCGACTCTCACAAGACCTAGACCCGACATCGATGGTGATATCCGAGTCCGTGCCCCGCGAGGGTGGCATGCTAGATCACTTAGTCAGTCAAAAACTCAATGAGACAAAATTTAGTATAAATATATATATATTTTTAAACGATCAAAAACTCAGAAACCAATAACCAATTTGGGTCCCCTTTCATTCGTAAATATTTTCAGTCAACACATTTCAATCATTAGAATTTCAATAGCCAATTGGGGCCCACTATAAATACAAAGCACTATTTTAGAAAAATTACGAAGTACAAATTTATACAAGAATAGGATGGCACTAATGCAGACGTGAACTGATCCCGACCTCCATCTCTGACTTGCAGGCAGTAGGCATACTCCCGTTTGTCTAACGGGGTACTCTTCAAAGCCTAAAAAATAATTACAAATTTTGGATGAGTTTTGCGAACTCAGTGAGTGAACCATCATGGTGATATCCGAGTCTGTGTCCTGTAGGAGTGGGGTGCTACAGCGTGTCCTCATCTGACGCGTGCACCAGACACCCCCAAACCCCTTTTATGTGTTTTTAAAATGTTTTTAAAACCCTAAGTTGTAAATTTTATTAATTTAATAGAGATTAAATTAATTTTAACTCCTAATAAAATTGAAAAGTGTCTTACTAAATTTTGAAAATTGTTTTCAAAGAAATATTTATTAGGAAAGGTTTTGGAATTTAATTTAAATTTTCAAGAGTTGAATTGTTAAATTAAATTTATTATTAAATCAATAATTAGAATCAAGCAATAGTTTTAAATAATTTCTTTCATAATTGGATTATGTTTGAAATTATAAATATAATGAGATTATATGATTTTGATGAGATCGGAAATTTTTAAAAATTTAAATCCCTTAATAAAATATTAAGTACACGTTATGTTAAGTAAACTCAATGGCACTTTAACCCGGATATGTTTTATCGCAAATTAATGACTTCTACTTAACTAAATTTGTATGATTTGGATGAGTAAACTTATGATAATATAAATTTAAAGACATGGTTAGGAATAATATATTTGATATATTTTTGACAAAATTTATCACCTAACGGTACTAAGAGTCACATGAGATATGATTGAAAAGTTGTTTTCTACCTAATTTATTTTTAGTTGGTTTGTTGAGCAAACTCAATATCAATTAATTTTAAATAGGATCCTAGCCCACTAAGAAATTATTTGATAATTTTTCGATAAAATAGTGAGGGCTATTATTTTGTACAAAATAGTGGGAGTAATCAAATAATTTTAAAGTCCTTATTTTATTTGATTCTTGGATATAAACTAATATATGTTCCTTTTATGTTTTTTTGATTATTGAATTTGAAGAAGAGTACCAACCTGACATTAAGGAGCATTATAGATGCTAACAAGCTAATTGAACCTAACTTTTTAGACTGGCTACGAAACTTAAGAATAGTTCTTAGGCAAGAGAAGAAATGGTACGCTCTTGATGCTCCTGCTCCATCAAAACCTTGTTCAGATGCTACTGATGAAGATTGTGAAAAATATCAGTGTTATATTGATGACGTTAAACAAGCTATATGTGTGATGTTAGCTTGCATGCCTCCTAAATTTCAAAGGCAGCATAAGAACATGGATGCACCTACTATGATACTGCATCTTAAGGAGCTATTTGGTGCACAAAGTAAGGTGGAGAGATATCAAATCTCCCAGTCACTATTTCAATGAAAGATGACAGAAGGATTTTCAGTCAATGCTCATGTGCTGAAGATGATTGGGTATATTAAAAAATTGACCCAATTAGGTTTTGTCATAGAACACAAGTTAAGCATTGATCTGGTGTTGCAGTCTCTGAGTTTGAGCTTTTCACGGGTCGTCATGAACTTCAATATAAATCAGAAGGATATGACACTGCCTGAACTGTTGAACATGCTTAAGACTGTGGAAGGGTGCCTTAAGAAGGAACCCAGTTTTGTACTTGTTGTTAGTTCTTCTAAAAGCAAGAAAAAAGGGCTTTAAGAAGAATAACACTAAGAAATATAAGTCTTTTACTAATGTAGCAAAAGCCAAAGGAGGTGTCAAGAAGAAGAGCAATGACAAGGGAATATGTTTTCATTGTAGAGTCAACGGACATTGGAAGAGGAACTGCCCATCTTATCTTACTAGCCTGAAAGATAAAAGGCTTAAGGAAGCTATCTCTTCAGGTATGTTTATGATTGAGATCAATATTTCTACTTTTGTTCCACATTCTTGGGTATTAGATATTGGTTGTGGTTCTCACTTATGTAATAATATGCAGATGTTAACAAGGAGTAGATCATTGAAGAAAGGCAAAGTGGACTTGTGAGTTGGTAATGGAGCAAGAATTGCTGCATTAGCTGTAAGGACTTATAGTTTAGCTTTGCCTTCTGGCCTTATGTTATTATGTTCCTGTTATTATGTTCCTGTTATTAGAACAAACATCATTTCTATTTCTTATTTGGATTTGAATGAATTTGTCTTTATAATTAAGAATAACAGTTGTTCTTTTTATAAAAATGATGTTTATTATGGATTTGGATTGCTTACAAATGGTTTATATGAGTTAGATCTAGAAAGGCCAATTCTTAGCATAAATAGTACGGATAGTAAATTAAGTAATCAAACTCTATCTTATTTATGTCATTGTAGGTTTGGTCATATCAATAAAATTAGAATAAAAAAATTGTATAAAGAAGGATATTTGGATTCTTTTGATTATGAATCATATGAAATTTGTGAATCTTGTTTATTAGGAAAGATGACCAAACTATCCTTTAAGGGAAAGGGATAACCCGCTAGTGAGTTACTAGAATTGATACATTTAGATATATGTGGACCTATGTCCACAAATGCTAGAGGAGGATACTCATATTTCATTATGTTCACAGATGACCATTCTAGATATGGTTATATGTACTTAATGAAACAAAAGTCTAAATCATTTGAAAAGTTCAAAGAATTTAAACTAGAGATAGAGAAACAAACTAGCAAAATTATTAAGACACTTAGATCAGATCGAGGTGGTAAATACTTAGACTACGAGTTTCTTGGTTAAGTAAAAGAGAATGAGATTCTCTCACACTGGTCTCCTCCTGCAACTCACAAACATAATGGAGTTTCTGAAAGAAGAAATCGTACACTGTTAGATATGGTACGTTTTATGATGAGTCATGCAGTCCTTCCTATATCTTTTTAGGGATACGCAATTAAAACCGTAGTATATCTTCTAAATAGAGTTCCATCTAAATCAGTTGATAAGACACCATATGAGATATGGACTGGTAGAAGACTTGGATTATCACACTTAAAGATTTAGGGATGTGAAGCGTGCTATATCTGATAAGTTTCAAGCTAAATCAGATAAATGCAAATTTGTGGGGTATCCGAAAGAAAGTTTCGGTTATCAATTCTATCATCTTATTGAGCAAAAGGTGTTTGTCTCAAGACATGTTACATTCTTAAAAAGAGAATTTATTGTTAAAGAAAATAGTGGGAGTGAGGTTGAACTTAGAGAAGTTCAAGAACCACAAATTCATATTGACATGTAATAAGAACCTCAAGTTGATACATATGATGTATAATCGAGAGTTCAAGAGACAAGTCTGCGACAAACTAGTAGGATACGTTGTCCTCCCACTAGATTAGATCTATGTATTGAGCATGGAAAGATAACGTATCACTCATAGATGATGAGCCTACTACTTTTAAAGAAGCAATGTCAGACATCGACTATTTAAAATGGCAAAAAGCCATGAAATCCGAAATGGAATCCGTGTACACTAACCAGTATGGACTTTGGTTAATTCACCTGAAGGTATAATACCTATTAGGTGCAAATGGATTTTTAAAAGAAAAACTGACATGGATAGAAATGTACATATGTACAAACCAAGGTTGATGGCGAAAGGTTACAAACAAAAATGAGGAGTTGATTTTGATGAAACTTTTTCGCCAGTAGCAATGCTTAAATCCATAAGGATTTTATTGGCTATAGCAACATATCATGATTATGAAATTTGGCAGATGGATGTCAAAACAGCATTTCTCAATGGGAATTTGCAAGAGGATGTGTAT
>JANZLC010000003.1:26377819-26406524 GCA_026413385.1 Erythroxylum gracilipes
ACTGTTTGAGATGTTGTGTGTGAACTAGTCTGATTTGATTGTACTGTCTTGGGTGGCATCCACATATCCTCCCAGGGAGTATTTGGGTGTTACAAAGCCTTTTCATTCTCTCAATATAAATACAAGCTAATCTCAAATGGTACATTGCCAAATTCTCTTAAAATTTCGAAACATCACAGCCTAGGAGAAATGCAAGGGCAGATGCATGACTATGCATCCTTTCTATGTGTCAAATCTTTATTTTATGTCATGTTTTCGTCTGAATTCTTCTCCTTTAAGTTTATGAAGGTAATTATAACCTTAAACACACTTGAAGCAAATTAAGTAACAAATATATAATAAAAGTATAGAATTTCAAGCAAAATACATCAAATATGAGTGTAAAATATAGTCAAATATGCATGTATCACAACCTTTATTGTATCTATACACAGTTGGAGATAAGATGAATCAATTTGATTTTGATGGAATCTAAACTACGTTGATTTAATTTAAACTAAGATGATTAGATAATGCGTGATGCTTATATAAGCTAAAATAATATTACAACACAAAAATTAAAATTTAGGAAAATGATTTGTTACCAAGTTTATTCAAATAAAATTAAGCTTTATTTATAGCATTTGAAAGGCAAAAAACTCAAGATTTGTTAAGAATCATAATATGGATGCTTCAACCCTTTGTCATAATATTGGATTACAGAAATTCTAATTGCTAAGAAGGTGGCTGGGAAGATCAACCCTGTCGTGCATTCAAACTGGAACATCTGATATATCTCTTAGGTCTCTTTATGTTGTGTTTGGGTTGTAATGAGTTTTACATTTATTTGTCTGCCCGTAATTTGGTTTCCTACTTATTGTGTAATCTAGATTCTTTCTTGTTTTTCCTGACACTTACCTATCTCTAATTTTGTTTAACTTATATATATATATATACTTAATTGGAGAAATCAAAAGTGGTATTATTAAATATTCATGCATTATTTTCAATATACAAGATTGTTATAAAGAATATGCTTTTGAAAAGTTACGTTAGCCTCAAGATTTACTCCTAAAACTGAAACTAATCGGCATAAAAGAAAATACAATAATTTCATCTCAAAAGATACCGCTTCCAAAGCTTTTGAACTTGGTAGAATTTATATATTTTGTTCGTCTTGGAGTGTTCTGCTACAAGGCAAAGAACACGTCCACTAAGAATGAACAATAGAACCTGATGTAGGAAAGTCACGTAGGATTCGAGGTAAGCTTCATATGAGGATCAAATCTCAAATCCTTCAACCTCTTAAAAACCCATTAAGAGATTTTCAACTTCAATTCACGTACTCCTTTTTCCTTCGTCTTTCCTTGGTCTTCTTTGAAGGTCATTGCCATTACCTTCTTCAGAGTTCTCAACTATGACAGCAGTGAAGTTGTCAATGTTGACCAAAGTACAAGACTGCATGTAATCAGGATCTAATTTCTCCATTAGGTTCTTTTATGTATTGATCATGGAATTTTTCTTTTTCTTTCTAATTTGCTATAATGGAATTAAAAATATAGTGATTTTTGGTGCCTAAGAGAATGTGAAAATCTCTTATGTAAGGAAACACAAAGATTTAGGGTGTGCTTGTTTGAGGGGTATGAGTATGGAATAAAAATTGATGGTTGGTATGAACCTATCATTGAAGATCTAAGAGTTTCATTCCTTGGTTTTGAGCAATCTTCCATTCCTTTCATAATCTAGAGGAATGGGAGAGAGGAATGTGAGTGATTGCACTATAATTAATTAAATATGGTGAAATCAATTAAATAAATAATTAAAATATAATTATTCATTAATTAAAATATTGTAATTAATTACAATAAAATTAATTAAAATATTATTATTATTTATTTACATTATATTTAATTAAAATATTATTATTTAAAATATAATTATTCATTAATTAAATATTAATTAATTAAAATATTATTATTCATTAATTAAAATATTGTAATTAATTAATTAATTACAATATAATTAATTAAATTATTATTATTATTTAATTAATTACATTATGTTTAATTAAAATATTATTATCAATTAAAATATAACTATTCATTAATTAAAATATTGTTATTAATTGATTAAGAGAGATCTATCAGAGTTGGCACTCACCGCAGCGGTGGCTCGGTTTAGATTGGTCTAGCGTGATAGGATAAAGTAAACGATATGCCTTAGAGTTGTGTGTGTTTTTTTAGGTCTATGGGAAACTTCCTACGCTGGACATGTAACACCATAGATATGCTGCACACTTAAGACATTGCTTAAGGAAGACGCATAGCGCTGATGGCAATGAGTAAAGTTGGTCTTGGCAAGTCAAAAGGTAATAGCGGATTATGACAATATCAGGTATATATATTTCAATGTATTTCCTATATTTACTAATTTTATTCATTGTATCCTACATCTTGGTTATCATGTCACATATGCGTGTGAGCCTACTGGAAATAGCCTTTCTACATTGTAGGGGTAAGACTGCGTATTATCAGGCCCTCCCGACCCTGCTACAATGCGGAAATTCGGGGTATGATGATGATGATGATGATTGTTATTAATTAATTAATTGGAATATAATTAATTAAAATATAATTCATTCATTAGTTAAAATATTGCAATTAATTAAAATATAATTTATTCATTAATTAAAATATAGGTCATTTTATAATTAATTAATTACAATATTTTTCAAACCAACCACTATCAATAGTAATGGTAATCATTCCTTCATCTTAAACAACCGTCATAATTATAATGATTATATCCATTACCATTCCTTCCTATATTCATTATCATTTTCATTCTCATTATTTTTTATGAACCAAGCGCCCGTTTTTATATATTTTGATATTTATTTTTAATATTAGTTTTATAATCTATATAAAAGATATGGTTAAATATATTTCCATTTATGTTTTATATAGTTTAAATTATATAATAATTGATATATTATATTTTTCATATTGTTTAATATATTTTAAATAATATTTATATACATAAATATTTTTTATTACAAAATAAAATATAGTTAAAATTAAAAATATTTTTTTTATATTACCAAATAACTTGTTATATAAAACTCTTAAAAAAAAGTTTTTTTTGACCACAGTCAACTGGGAAACTGATATTTTACAAAATTCAATAATCCTGCGACTATCCCTCTCCCTTATTGGTAAAGATACCCCTCAATCCTCAGTCATGCTTTGTAAGGGGTATACTTTTATTTCCACAGAGTGCGAAACTCGGTTTAAAACATCAAATCAACTTGCAATTAAAGTGCAGTTTAAAACATCAAATCAAATTGCAATTAAAGTTGGTCTGCTTGATTATATTGTTAACGCATTTCTACAAGTCTAACGTGACATTCAAACTCAAGGTTGTTGAAATCCCACAATCATTCTCCCCGTCCGATAGGATATGAAGGATTAAACAATGTCAAAGGCCTTTCACACTGGCCAGGAATTTAAAGCTCCCCCCTTCTTGCTTTTCTAATAATTATTTAGAATGTTATCAATTTTTTAGTTCGATGTCAAATTAGGTAACTAATGGGGATCTATATACGTAATAGGTGACGTCTTTTAGGACTGTTGGACAAGTTAGCTTATTGTATCAGCAATTAATTAACAACGAATTATATAATTGATTTATTCAGTAAATAATATTAACCGTTTATTTAAAAATATTTGATAAAACTAACTGTTTAATGTTAACCATTTATATATAAAATGACTTATAAAAATATAACTTTTAAAAAAGATTTATCAGTACGTGAGTGTTATATTGGCTATTTCTCAATTCCTCGGAGTGCAATATATTTGATCATTTCAGTTGTCTTTATGTTTACTTTCAAAATTAAAGAAAAATGTATATAATGTGATAATAATTTTTTGTATATTATGACACAAATTTGATATTAATTCAATTTTAAAAATTAAAATTAAAAATATTAAACTTGAATAATAAGCTTATTATGATATTATCTTTATATCTGTCACTTTGAATAATTTGCAATAACATTTAGATATAATAGTATTTTAATTTCTTAATTTCTTTACAGAAAAAATACTCTTTATCGGAACGTTTTTAAAATTAGCAAATTGCGCTCAATTCACCGACTCAATCAACTGATTATCATGTATAATTATCTACAATAATCAAACAGCCAAAGGTCTTTCAAACAGTTAAAACATAGTAGCTTATAACTCATTTACCAAGTAAAAACTTAGTCTTTACCCCGCAAAACAGCAGAGGACCTTTCACCACAAAATAATAAAAAGACCGACAAAATTATTACCAATTAATGCCAAGTCAACGTGCACCTTGTGTATCCAAATATAGTGTTTCGTGCAGCACAAGAAAATGTTGTTGTTGTTGTTTTTTTTTTAAAAATTTTATATTTCTAATTAAGTTGAAGTTAAATAAAACATTTTTCAAGTAGGCTACCGGGTGAGATATCTTTAAGACCATGATTTTATCGTTTTCATCTTTATCATTAAATAAATACATTATAAATTAATGTTAAAAATGCACTAAGGAGACATTTTTTTGAAGTAATAAAAAATCTTTAGCATTTTTCATCTAAATAAAAAATAAAAAGGGACAATGTTGAATCAAGTAGTTAATTGTAAAAACGTACAATTAGTTGATTTTAAATAAAAATTAAATAGAGGTCGTCTTTTAACTTGAGAACTTATGTTCAAATATTTTTGAAATGTTCAATATAATACATTTTTGTGTAAATTGAATAGTATCAGTATGGTAATAAAAATTTCAGTTCGTAAATAAAATAAAAAAAATACGATAACACAATTATGCTCTAACTTTTGGTCCGGAATAACCAAAATTAAAAATAAAATATTTTAATTTACAATTTATTTATAATTTATAAAAATAAAATATTCATCACAATCTCAACCCAAGGTAACCAGGATGGGGAACTTAACCTTACCAGGAGGGCACAGATGACAAATCACATAAATAGAGAGTCGTCACTCGCAGCCTTGGACCTTTTCGGGTCAGTACCGCTGCGAATAACGAGGCGGGCTTGACTTCGTACCTTACGTCTGTGCTTACGTAACCAACAGCGTATTCGAAGGAAAGGAAAGAAAAACCCGAGTCATCGTCGAATGACTTAAAAACAATCGTACTCTACGCACAGATATCACATTTAAGGGTTGCTTGCTTCTCCATCTTTACATTTAACGTTCTAAGGTCTAACTGACTCGTCCCTTTAATTTAAAACACATCACTGTGACGTAATGATAACCGCGGCCCCAATTACAAAATCCTATAAATAGGTTTTGTAAGGATAGATCACGCTTTTTATTTTTACTTGTTTAACTTATCTAATTCACATATTTATATAAAATTTATATAAATAAAATAAGTTAAAATAATATTAAAACAGTAAAAATGATACAACTTGGAAGGTACCGTACACTATTAGGAAGAAAAGGGAAGACTTTAACGTTTGGAAAGTAAAAGTTAAAAGAAAAACAAGGGACCTTTTCGGCTTTTTAAGTCTCATACGGCTCCTACCGCTAGGGAATCATATTTAATTCTTCGGCCAAATCAACGTCAAGATTCGTACCTAATCAAAAGCAATTTTCATTATTGACCAGACCCAACCGCCACAACCACAACTACAAAAAGACACAATTACCCCACAAAAGTTATCAATCACATACGGAGAATCATCATAAAAAACATAAAATACTTACCTCACCTCCTAGATATTGACCTTTTAATCCTTGATTTTCACGTAAGGCAGTGTTTCCTTCCATACAATCGTTGGCGGTGACGACATTGCTTCTGGTTGTTTTCTTTTTTTTAAAATCGATTTCTTCAGGAGAAGTGGATTCGATTTCGATACCCCTCTTTAGCATTTTCATATGTATTGAATCCCGAGCTGTCTTGGCTGTGAACTTACTATAATCACATTCATCTGTCAACTTTAAAAAGCACTCATCTCTCTGAAAGCTCTGACGTGTCTTGGCTCCCTGTTATCTCTTGAAAAGATCGCACCTTTAATTTATTGTTACCTTTTCCTTGGATCGTTCATTGATTTCCCAGAAAGTTTGTCTCTTGCCTTTGTTTTTTTGGTTGCTGTTTGAGGCTAAAGAATAAACCTTTTCATTTCAAGGTTGAGTTTTGTGTTTGCTCTTTTAGTTCGTCATTGGCAATTATGCTCTGATTAGTGTTGCTAATAATTGCTGGAGCAAATAGGCATCTTATTTTGGTAGTTGCAAGTTGTTAATCTTCGCAGATCACCGCTACTTTTTCTTTTTTATTTAGCTTTTCTAAAGTCCAATGTGCTATTTTTCCTTTACAGGACAATTTGGTTACGCAAATGATTCATTTGCGAGTGTTAATTCTTCATTACTGATTAGTTCAGTTAAACGGAGACTAAGTATTATTAAAATTGTTTCATTATCATCATCTTCTTCTTTTGATTGTCTCTTATCTCCTGGTTGTCGTCTGGGTTTGTTGGTTGGTTCTGGTCACTGAAAAGGACTCCATCTACCTATAATCATCAAGTTAAAACTCAAAAGTGTAAAGGCCAACTTATATATGTAACTTTACGGAAAACACGGTGTTTGTTGACTTTTGTGATTAATTTTGATTCGAGTATCAGGCGTTAGTTCCTTTCTCATGATGATGGATATGGTTTGTCATGTTGCAGAGCTTAGTTCTCGTGGATTATGCATTGAACGAGTGAAGAATAGTGGTAAAGAAGTACCAAAACAATGGCTTTCAAGCCTTTGGTTTGGTATTGCCAGCCAGTGGCAAATGGGAAGTGGACAAAGGCGGTGGAAAATGCCTTTGGTGCATACACGCCCTGCGCCACCGATAGTCTGGTGATAGTAGTTTCTCACTTGGTTCTCATGGGGCTTTGCTTCTATAGGATATGGCTTACCAAGAAAGATGTTAAGGTCCAAAGGTTCTGTCTGAAGTCTAAATGGTACAACTATATGTTGGTTCTGCTTGCTGCCTATTCTACTGCCGAGCCATTGTTCAGGTTGATCATGGGCATCTCGGTTTTGAATATAGATGGACAAACGGGCCTTGCTCCATATGAGGTACCATTTCCTCTGATTTCGTCCTAGTTTTTGATGTTTTATGCCTTTACGTTGATCTGCATTAACAAAAATTTAAAATACCTAATGGACCACAATTAGGATAGATCAAGGACTTTAATATGAAAAATAAGAAGATGGTCCTGCAAAAGCCATCGTGTCTGGAGGAGGACCGGATTGTTTGATGATTTTTTTTTTTTGGGGACGAAATATGTGCTTTTGGACTGTTATCAATTCATGTTTTCTGCACATTGCTCTTTGTTTCGTCTTACACTCTATACCCTTTGCGACAAAAATACTTAGCTTGGTAATTAAAGCATTGTGCTACACCTATGGCTGCTATAAATGAGCTCTGGTATTAATCTTTGTCTGAGTGCTGGACCTTTTGTTTTTACGGTAAAATAGGCATCTAAAGTTAGGAGTCTCATTCATACAAGCACTTCTTTCTCCCAGTCATCCAAGACTTGATTTTCCATATTCTCCATCTTATAAGGGGCTTTGGTTTCAGAATTGCTAAATTATGACCAACAACAATTGTCCCCACTATGCAATGTCTTGGCTGACATGTTCAACAAATCATACTTTCAACTTGGAGTTAGGCTTCCTTAGTTAGAAGCCCTGCCTCCTCAGATGTTTGACTCTTTGTTTATAGATTATATTTGTATGTCTCACAGATTTGCTGGTTTACACTTCTCATAATCATTCATGCTTCTGAAAGAAGCGAACCTTTTCTTTCAAATTTGCATTTAACAGCCATTGGCAGTATTAGACACAAACATGTATGGTTTTGAAATCCTTTTGATCCTTATTCTATTGGCAGATTGTTTCCCTGATCATTGAGGCTCTTGCTTGGTGCTCTATGTTGATCTTGATTGGTATTGAAACCAAAGTCTACATTCGGGAATTTCGGTGGTTTGTTCGGTTTGGGGTCATTTACACTTTGGTGGGCGATGCTGTCATGCTCAACCTGATTCTTACAGTGAAAGATTTCTATGCTAGGTTAGCATTTGTCCTCCCTCCCTACTTGTCTCTTTGTTCTCTCACCCTTTCTCACATTTACTTGTATCATATAATATATCTTGTCTTAGACCTAAAATTTTGATGTCTGTTCGTCAACTATGTCCAAGCAATGGCAACTTACAGTTTATATTGTATGTACAGCTCTGTTCTGTTTCTGTACATCAGCGAGATCTTTGCCCAGGTTTGTTGATATTTCTCTTCCCCAACGATGAACTCCATTTTACTTTTGTGGTGACTCTATCTTACTTCTGTATGATGTGCTTTTAATACTAGAATTAGTCTTGTAATGGCTACCTCAAGTTGACTTACTGTCTTATGAAAATTAACACATTGGTTGTTGGTTGTTTTCCATGAAAGAAGCTAGCCACCTCTGTTCTGTGGTTGTATTCACAAAATTGGGTGGTTCAATTTAAGCCTGTTGCCAGGATATTATTTTCCTCTACTAGAACTGGGTTGACCTTTGTAGATTTGTTTGACAAATATCACTGCAATTGCCTTCAAAAAGGAAAAGATTACTGATACAGCAATCATGGATCAAGCTGGATAGTTACAGCCTTTTTCAAAGAAAAAAACTAGTGTTTTTGATTTTGATTAAGATGATATCATTTGTAGTTTCTACTTTTCATTCCCTTGTAAAACTGGAGAATTGAGTTCTGATATAAGCTTAAAGCTTCTTACAGGCTCTATTTGGAGTACTTCTTCTAGTTTATGTTCCTGTCTTGGATCCTTACCCTGGGTATACTCCTATCCGGTCGGAACATGTTGATGATGCTGAATATTATGAACTTCCCGGAGAAGATCACATATGTCCGGAACGACGCGCCAACATAATTTCAAGTACATACCTATAAATCTGTGTGGCTCCTTACTTCTCTCATCTGGAAATGCAGTGTCATCTGACAACTTAATATAAATCATCTTTCTTATAAGAAAATTACTGTTTATATTGACGCTTGCAATGACAAATAATTCTTTATTCCGTTTATATTGAAATAAAAATTTCCAGTTCTTTAATATATGCATCTTATGATACACAAGTTACCTCTAATCAATCAATGTATCTATAAATGGATTTATTTTCTCAGTTAATTTGCAATGTGAAAATTGACATACTGATAACAGCATGAAACATCTATATTGGGAATCAAGGTCTCTACTATTGTTTGGCTTTCACTAATTTTGTTGTGGTTCACTTTTTCTTCTTCTAGAAATCTTTTTTGCATGGATGGGTCCCCTCATGAAGCTTGGCTACAAAAGACCTATAACAGACAAGGACATATGGACATTGGATACGTGGGATCGGACTGAAACGCTGAACAACAGGTAAGTGTTTGTTCCCTCTTGCATTTATCCCGACTTAATGTCTGCTTGTCTTTTTCGTGCATCATATATTTTGTCGAGTTTGTAGGTTCCAGAAATGTTGGGCTGAGGAATCACAAAGGCCAAAACCATGGCTATTAAGAGCTCTGAATAGTAGCCTTGGAGGAAGGTAAGAACAGTGACAATCTGGAAACTGCTCTGTTTGTTTTTGCTTTCCTAATGTCGATTTTGTATGTAAATGTAGACAAAGCACGTATTTGCATTGATATTAACTGCTGTTATGGTTCATGATTTTATTGACCAAGCAAGACAAAGTTGTGAAGTGAAATGTCATACAGTCTTAGCAAAAGAAACCAAGATAAACAGTTGGAGTGAAGCTCTGCAATACTTCTAATCTTTCTACTTAATTCACTCTCATAGTGCCCAGAAACTGAATAGTAGAGTGAACTAAGAAAGCAAATTTCATCCTAATGAGGAGAAAGAACAATTATCAAACTTCTTGCATTTCTTCTGTTAGAAGTCACCAAATGTTTGGATAAGTGGAAGAAAGGTTATCATGCATGTATTACATAACTAATTTGCATAATATAGCATTTTTCTTCCTATTCGTGTGTTTCTTTTCTATTTATTTATCTTTTAGTCTCATCATAATATGAAAAACAGTGAAAATGTGATTTATCATGTTGAAAGAATGTTAAACCATGGCTGAATTAGATATATCCTTCTTGTATCCATCTTTCACCTATCTATTTTTACGTGAGCAATGCCAAATGCATCTAATTTGGTTTTCCCTTTTTGGCCTTTTATAGGTTTTGGTGGGGAGGCTTTTGGAAGGTAATGAACTAATCTTTTGGTGTTTTAGTCTGGACTATAATCGTAGCTAAGCAAATGGTCTTCTCTTCATGGATTATAACTCTCAAATGTTTAATATTCCAAATCTTATTTTACATATCTGAAGTATTTATTGTTTTTCAATCAACTTCCAGGTAGGGAATGATGTTTCCCAATTTGTGGGGCCTCTGATCCTGAACCAGCTGCTAAAGGTTAGCTTCTCGTTCTTCATTGGATTTCAGTTAGATATGCATTAGAGGTCAGCTGTATTTTGACAGAGATCAAATAATCTCCTAATACTTTGATTTTACAAAGAACCTGCTTCTCTTCTTTTTGGCTTACGGTTTTGTGAAGGTGAGGTGCATGGGGTTTTCAGAGACTAGGAACTCAGGGTTTGTTTTGATTGCTGACATTGAAGATGTGATACCCACTGATCTTTTTTCTACTGGTTTTCATTTATGTTGCTTCTTGAACTTTTTGCAGTCTATGCAAGAAGGTGATCCAGCCTGGATTGGTTACATCTATGCTTTCTCCATCTTTGCTGGAGTGGTATGATATGATTCTCCAGCTATCCAGTGTTCTGAGAATGTGAATTGATGGGATAAAACCTGTATATGTTTACTACAACCTTTATCTTGGACTCTTGACATTGTAAAGGCAATATGTATGCTTTTACTATTTTTTCTTACTTTAGTAATTTAGGTGTAAGTAGCATGTCCCTCCATCTATGCAATCCTGCTGTGTACTTGAATTGTTTAACTGATAGGATTCAATTATTTTTTTGAACGTTATGCAGTTTTTGGGCGTTTTATTTGAAGCTCAGTATTTTCAGAATGTAATGCGTGTTGGTTTCCGGTTGAGATCAACTCTGGTAATTTCTTACTGTTGCTCCATCATTTTTGTGGTTATGATTAAGGCAATTGTTCAGCATCATGATTCATTACTGTCTTACCTGTCTTGATAGTCTTGTTAATTTATTTTATCTTGTTATGTATACATTTTAGGTTGCTGCTGTATTTCGGAAATCTCTAAGGTTAACTCATGAAGCACGGCGGAAGTTCCAGTCTGGAAAAATTACCAACTTAATGACAACGGATGCTGAAACACTTCAGGCATGATTCATTGGAAAATATTCATCTGTATTTAATTATGATACCAATTGTTCACTAAATGAGCTTCCACAATTGACAAGAAAGTTGACGATGAAGTCATTTTACTATATCAGAAATTTATCAACACAAATGACACTTGAAAGCACGTATGCTAACTCTTTAGTAATATCTGTAGACACTCACATTCTTAATGTTTGATTGTGTGGCTTAGTAATAGTCATATGCATATGCAGAACAGGTGTTCCTTAAAATCATCTTTGTAACTGAGGTTAACTGTCTGTGCAATATGTTTCCCTCACAACTTCTTTCGTTTAGCTGATAGAAGAAGATGCTCATTCTGTTTAAATGTTGACACAAAATCATCAGGACTTCGATAAGGATGATATAGGAATCTTGTATTTAAGTTTTGAAAATCTTACAGGAACTCATGTCTTTCATTACATGCAACTACCCTTTATATGTAAATAACTAAATGTTGTTATCAGTTCAGTTGTTTTCACTTTTCTGTTTCTTTGAAATTTCTGTCGCTGTTCCACCAGCTTAGAGCTGATTTTTTTTATTTCTATCAACAGCAAATTTGTCAATCACTTCATACCGTTTGGTCAGCTCCATTCCGTATTGTTATTGCAATGATTCTTCTTTATCAACAGTTGGGTGTTGCTTCACTTCTCGGAGCACTACTGTTAGTACTCCTCTTTCCCATACAGGTAAAGATGGCCTGTTCTCCATTTAGTTGAATTGACTTAAATGGTTTATTTTCATATCACCACTAGTTTTATCCTTTTCTTAAAGTTAAGATCTTCTTGTCTTTATATAGAGAATCTTCTCACTTACAATTAAGTTGTTTCTTTTGGTAAGAATTTTATATACAATTCTCCCCCGTCTTTGTCCTACTGGGTTGACATCTTGAATGAACAGTGTCACAAGGATGTCTTTCCCCAGGTTTATCCTGCATGCACATTTTGACTAAGGAATGCACTCCTTTTTTATTTAAGATAAGATTACCAACCTATTTTTACCGAATGGATTCAGATTATACCTGGGAATAAGATCTCTAAAATTTCCTGAATTTAAAGAACATGGTTTGTTGCCTAAGAGTATAATGCGCAATGAACCACATGAGTAGATCATTATGAACGTATAAAGTTTCATGAATTTGAGAAACTTAGTTTGATGATTATGGGAAAATGAGTTTGAATACCAATATTTCATACAAGGACTTTCTGTTTTATTTTGTATTGTTCTCGCAAATTAGGATATGTTGTTAAAATAGGAGGAAGATAGGAGCATCTCTTGATTGAAAACTGTTGTCCAATTCTCTTGACAGTCATTGGGTTTTCCTGATGCAATAACCCATCAGGTTTCTTTTGTTTATTTTATATGAATGGGAGGCCCCTAATTTATTTTTCCTTTTCTTTTCAATGTAAATTGCAACAGACATTTGTCATAAGCAGGATGCAGAAGTTGTCTAAGGAGGGCTTGCAGCGGACTGACAAAAGAATAGGGCTCATGAATGAAATTTTGGCAGCAATGGACACTGTGAAGTATGCTAGTTTTATGAAGGATTTTGTTAATCTTCGATGAGGATATCTATTCATTATTCTAACTCTTTGAAATGAATTAGATGCTATGCTTGGGAGAATAGTTTCCAGAGTAAAGTTCAAAGCATCCGAGATGATGAATTATCATGGTTCAGAAAAACATCACTTCTAGGAGCGGTATGGCCTGAATATATTCAATAGACTTCCATATGATGCTTATTTTTAGCTACATGCCCACATATCTTAAATGCTGGAGACATGAATATTGTACCTGAATATATTCAATAGACTTCCATATGATGCTTATTTTTAGCTACATGCCCACATATCTTAAGTGCTGGAGACATGAATATTGTACGTAACATAATTTGCTACTTCAAAGTAGCATCTTGAATAACAGTAATGTATCACATGGGCTGGTGGACAAAAATGTCTTGTAGGATACCTACTGGCATTGTATCACATGCAAAGTAACTGCATTCTCCAGAAAAGAAAAGTAAAAAGATTATTAGCTGAAAAAATAGACCAGAGCCTTTTATAGTGGAATTTCCCCTTTTTTTTTCATTTTTCTATCAGAGAGTATATGAGAGGAAACTATGGGGGGCACTATCAAGTGGTCCCAAATTCATGATGCTATATAACATATTAAATTTCCAAAAACTGTTGAAATTGGAAGTTTTGTTTTTGCCTCTAAGACTATTACTTAATGTTTTCATATTTACATGTTGTTCATATTTCTGTGCTTTGATATGATTGCTGCTAGTAAATTTTGACAAGTTTTTTCTTAGAAGGTAAATGTTTATGTCTAACAACAAAAGCTGTTTTCGTCAAGTACTTGACTTGTTTCTTTTCCATGCAGTGCAATGCTTTCATACTTAACAGCATTCCAGTGGTGGTTACTGTGGCTTCATTTGGCATGTATACTTTGCTTGGGGGAGATCTGACTCCTGCAAGGGCATTTACTTCTCTCTCCTTGTTCGCTGTGCTACGATTTCCCCTCTTCATGCTTCCTAATATAATCACTCAGGTCTTTAACAGTTTCCTCTTTGCTTTCTGTCTAGTAATAATGTATATTGCTGAGAATATCTTAAGTGTTGTCAGCAGAGGAAGAGTGATTACTGATTTATTGTTGATCAATTTAACCAAACAAGACACTGAGATAGCTAGGTTTCGAGGACCAGAAACCTCCAGCCTTAGGCTCAAACACTCACACAATCAGTATACGCAAATTAGCCTCCTCTCTCCTCATGCTTCTCCCTTATTTATACTACGAATCTGTTAGGAATAACAGATTCGGTTAGCCCTCCCCGTAACAAACAACATATATGTATATATGTATATATTTACTATATCCGTGAATATTCTGGAGTTGTCGTGGGTCTATCACTAGGTTGATAAATTCTCTTTCTGTAATTTCAATTTTAATTACTTAAACATTGTCATAAATCCAAATCAAATGCAGGGAAGTTATGAGGTCACGAAATCATGAAAATCTGTTTCTTGATTCCTTTATAGTTCAATTTCTTAAGTATATTTAATTGCCTCCTTGGACTGTTCTGTACCTCAGGAAATTGATTTTGTTTCTTTTGGAATCTAATGCGCGTGTAATCTGATAGGTGGTAAATGCAAATGTGTCTTTAAAGCGTTTGGAGGAGCTATTTTTAGCTGAAGATAGAATACTTTTGCCGAACCCGCCACTTGATCCTAGATTACCAGCTATCTCAATTAAGAATGGATATTTTTCTTGGGATTCAAAGGTATACAAGCTTTTATCGTTAAGTTTATATGTCTAAAATTTCAAAGATTTGTCTGTTATCTTCCTTCTGCAGTTGTGATTTTGAGAAACATCTTAATTTATTATCTTCTTCTCCAAAATCAACCTGCTTTTGGCTACTCAGGATTTTTTTTTTTGTTAAATATCTGTGAGTGCTAAATTTTGCAGTTGCATTTGCGCTTGACAACCTGAATTTCATCTGTCCTCGGAAATACTATGCTTGTACAGTAGCAATTATGCCTAAATGTTGACTTTTATTTTAGGCGGAGAAGCCCACTTTGTCCAACGTTGATTTGGATATACCAGTTGGTAGCCTAGTTGCAGTTGTTGGCAGCACTGGAGAGGGAAAGACTTCGCTTATTTCGGCAATGCTTGGGGAACTTCCAGCAATGTCAGATGCTAGCGTTGTTATTAGAGGAACAGTTGCTTATGTTCCACAAGTTTCATGGATTTTTAATGCAACAGTAAGTTTTGACCTGTACATTTTGGGAATTTTATGTGAGAACTGTTCTAGAGTTCGTATTGCTGTGATTATTTCTTTTTTCACTTTCTAGACCGTGAAGTTATATATTTACTTCATTGTTGGAATTTTGACTCAGTAGTCCAAGTTACCTTTAGTTTAGTCACTTGGAGATGAAGTTATTGTTCAGGTGGTGATTTTACAATGATTTGTTGCAGGTTCGGGATAACATACTATTTGGATCTGCCTTTGATTCAGCAAGATATGAGAAAGCAATAGATGTAACTTCTTTGCGGCATGACCTTGAATTGCTGCCTGTAAGTTGGTTGAAAATATTTTTGTATCATGTAACTATTTTCAAAGAGGTCAAAACTTGATCAATGATTTACATTTTCGGACCGTTTGTCTGTCTCTGATGCTTGCTTTATAGGGAGGTGATCTGACTGAGATTGGTGAGAGAGGTGTTAATATCAGTGGTGGGCAAAAGCAAAGAGTTTCAATGGCCAGGGCCGTCTATTCCAATTCGGATGTATATATTTTCGATGATCCCTTGAGTGCTCTTGATGCACACGTAGGTCGACAGGTAAATCACTAATCATTACTCTTTGACAATCTTGACCTGATCCATGGTCAACAATCTTTCTTCATGGTTGTGAAATCAAACATAGATATGTATTTGATGAGGAGATAACTGTTGTTTACTTATGACGTCTAGTAAATACCAATGGGTAGAGATCCTGATAAGCAAAATAAAGTTTGAATTAATACCAAAAGTCAGCATATGATCCAGAACTTGACATCTTTTATTTGAATGGGCATTGATGGTACACTTCAAAATGGGAATAGCAGAAGAGTTAATGTGCTAAATAATCTTTTTCCTTTCCCCTTATTATCATGGATCAGATAGTTGACTACTTATGAAGATTTAATTCATGACATGTAAGTTTGTTTATAGCTTTAACGTGTGTGGTAACTAAGAAGTTGGGGTTTTCATTGGTCTGCATGTGTTTATGATTTTGATGCATTGAGATTATTAATGTGCGCTAGCAACTTTCTTCAGGTTTTTGATAAATGCATCAAGGCGGAGTTAAAAACTAAAACAAGAGTTCTTGTCACGAATCAGCTACATTTTCTTTCTCAAGTTGATAGAATCATCCTTGTGCATGAGGGTATGGTAAAAGAGGAGGGAACATTTGAGGAGCTCTCTAATAATGGTGTATTATTCCAAAAGCTGATGGAAAATGCTGGAAAAATGGAAGAGTATGTTGAAGACAATGAAGGAGGTGAAACAGCTGACCAACAGACTTCCTCCAAACCTGTAGCTAATGGAACAATGAATGGCTTGCCAAAGACCGCAAATGATTCGAAAAAGCCAAAAGAGGGAAAATCTGTTCTTATCAAGCAGGAAGAGCGGGAAATGGGTGTTGTCAGTTATAAAGTCTTGGCGAGGTACAAGAATGCATTAGGAGGTACTTGGGTGGTATTGATACTCTTTATGTGCTATATCATGACAGAAGGTTTACGAGTTTCAAGCAGTACATGGTTGAGTAGTTGGACCGATCAGAGCACTCCCAAAAATCATGGTCCTATATACTACAATCTAATTTATTCAGCTTTGTCGATTGGCCAGGTTTCAGTGACCCTTCTGAATTCATATTGGTTGATCATATCAAGTCTTTATGCTGCAAGAAGATTACCTGATACCATGCTTAATTCCATATTAAGGGCTCCAATGTCCTTCTTTCACACAAACCCTCTTGGTCGAATCATAAATAGGTTTGCTAAGGATCTTGGTGACATTGATAGGAACGTTGCCATATTTGTCAATATGTTTCTGGGCCAAGTGTCCCAACTCCTTTCAACATTTGTCCTCATCGGAATTGTGAGCACAATGTCCCTGTGGGCCATAATGCCACTTCTGGTTTTGTTTTACTGGTGCTATCTTTATTATCAGGTACGTTAAAGTTCTTGGCCCCATTTACTCTTTGCTTAAATTGTAAATATATTTGTCTAAGGTGGTTAATATTTTCTAAATTGATCATGTTTAGCCTCCTTGTTATTGAACCAGACACATTATACACATTTCCTTTTGTGGCTCCTTTAACCAAAAGTCCACTCCTATGATTCAATATTTACATTTGACAATCTGTTGAAACCAGTCTCTTTGACCCCTGCATAAGCACAATTTAGTTTTGCAAACAGTAGTCTCACTTGTGACACTGCTTTCTTGCATAGAGCACATCACGCGAAGTAAAGCGCTTAGATTCCATAAGCCGATCACCTGTCTATGCTCAATTCGGAGAAGCTTTGAATGGATTGTCAACTATTCGTGCATACAAAGCTTATGACCGGATGGCTGAAATCAATGGGAAATCTATGGACAACAACATCAGATTCACCCTTGTCAACATGAGTGCAAACCGATGGCTTGGTATCCGCTTGGAAATCTTGGGAGGACTCATGATTTGGTTTACAGCAACATTTGCAGTCATGCAAAATGGAAAAGCAGAGAACCAGAAGGCATTTGCATCAACTATGGGTCTGCTGCTCAGCTATGCTTTGAACATTACGGGTTTGCTGACAGCAGTACTTAGACTTGCAAGTTTGGCTGAGAATAGTTTAAATGCTGTGGAGCGGGTGGGCACATATATAGAATTGCCATCAGAGGCCCCTTCTGTTATCGAAACCAACCGTCCACCTCCTGGATGGCCTTCATCGGGATCCATCAAATTTGAGGATGTTATCTTACGTTACAGACTTGAGCTTCCTCCTGTCCTGCATGGATTAACTTTCACTGTTTCTCCAAGTGACAAGGTTGGTATAGTTGGAAGGACTGGTGCTGGGAAATCTAGCATGCTGAACGCTCTGTTTCGTATTGTGGAACTGGAAAGAGGAAGAATCATGATTGATGATTGTGATATTGCAAAATTTGGATTGACGGATCTACGCAAAGTACTTGGAATTATACCACAATCTCCAGTTCTTTTTTCAGGTAGAACACGGGTAACGTTTGCCTCAATTGTGATCGCTATCAAATGACTGAGTTGACCATGGTTTACTCTGGCAGGAACTGTAAGGTTTAACCTTGATCCTTTCAATGAACACAATGATGCTGATCTTTGGGAGGCATTAGAGCGGGCACATTTGAAGGACGTCATTCGAAGGAATTCATCAGGCTTGGATGCAGAGGTTTGACCCCTTTTTTCTTGTTTATTTTGGAGGCTGATAGAGTTTTATCTGAGCTTGATCTATGAGAAATATTCTATATTCATAACCCTATAACTTCGATATCTTAACTTGATTGGAATCTCCTTGGTAATATGTTAAGGTTTCCGAGGCAGGGGAGAACTTTAGTGTTGGACAGAGACAACTCTTAAGTCTTGCACGAGCTCTCTTGCGGAGGTCAAAGATACTTGTTCTTGATGAAGCAACTGCAGCTGTTGATGTTAGAACTGATGCTCTTATTCAAAAAACCATTCGTGAAGAATTCAAATCATGTACAATGCTAATTATTGCACATCGACTTAATACAATCATAGATTGTGATCGCATCCTTCTGCTGGACTCAGGCCGGGTATGTTTTGAATTTATATTGCATCCCGTGGAGATAGTGCAAACACACAGTCAAATAAATTGTTTATCATGCGGATCTTATTTTCTCCCATTTACTAGAATCATATAAAAGAATTTTCTGTACATTCCCTCTTCATTGATTGATTATTTTCTGTATGTTGATTCTTATATATCATGCTTTTCGTCCTTAAGGTTCTGGAATATGACACACCAGAGGTATTGCTGTCAAATGAGGATAGTGCATTCTCCAAGATGGTTCAGAGTACAGGGGCTGCAAATGCTCAATACTTGCGCAGCCTAGCCCTTGGAGGGGAAGGAGAGAGTAGGATGGGCAGGGAAGAGCAAAAACAGTTAGATGGACAAAGGAGATGGCTGGCATCTTCACGTTGGGCTGCTGCTGCACAGTTTGCACTTGCTGTTAGCCTCACTTCATCGCAGAATGATCTTCAACGCTTGGAAGTTGAAGACGACAACAGTATTCTTAAGAAAACTAAGGAAGCAGTAACTACTTTGCAGGGAGTGCTAGAGGGGAAGCATGACAAAGAGATTGAAGAGTCTCTGAACCAATATCAAATTTCCAGAGATGGGTGGTGGTCAGCTCTCTATAGAATGGTGGAAGGTACAAAATTAATTAGTCTTAATGCGTCCTAATATTTATCCCGTATGTATGCCTACTATTGTGACTTGCAACTCTCATTCACGTTGACCTTCTATGCCCTTGCATGTTTAACCGGTAGATATTATATCAAATTGGCCTTCTATTTCATTTTTTGAATATATTGTTCATCAATCTCTTGCAGGCCTTGCCATGATGAGTAGATTAGGTCGGACAAGGCTTTACAACTCAGACTATGGCTTTGAAGATCGATCAATTGACTGGGACCGAATCGAAACATAGAAACAGCTCATTAGCGGTCTCTATGAACTTGCAAGATTGTTAGTTAATCATGTTGCCTAAGAATCTTATGTAGTATAGCTTTCTGGAAATTAACCGAACGGGTGTTCTTGGAGACACTTTTAAGGTTCTCAAATTTTTGTAATAGTACCAGTAGACCATGTTGAGACCCTGGAATGGTCCCGCCAACATGTGCAAGGTGCCACTAAAAGAAACCTACTTGTTCTAAATGCTTGAATAAGCACAATGTCTGCTAGCTAGATACTGATATCTGTTGTAGAATAACATGGAAAATAAAAAGTTGGAAGAATCAGCTGAGAAGCTTACGTCTTTATTTTATTCACCATCAAGACTTTTGCAATAAGTAACAGACTGTAATCTCTCACTTGTTTAGGTTAGAAATTGATATCAAGAAGTTTCAAATGAAGTACGAGCCATGCAATATCTTTCTCTAGAATGTGCGTATTTATTTCGCCATTTCTGTTCAGATTAGGCACGGTACATGTTCAGGACCTGAGTTAAGCTGATGGAATGAAATATAAAGTATGAACTTCCTACTGATTGTATTCTTTTTTCTTCTCTCTTTTTGGAGGAGCTGTCTCTTCATACATAATAATGCATTCTTGGTATGTGGCTACTCTGCTAGAATTCAATCTGTTTCGTCGTTCTATCACCAACTCATGTTCATTCGGTTTGAATCTATACCGATACCATATTGTTGTAGCTCGCAGTTCTTCCTTCAAGGGATTGTTAAGAAACACTATATATTCTTCTTCTAGTGCAAGAATAAGAGAGTAACCAACCATTGTTTGAAAATATTCTGTAATTTTTGTAGTTTTTATTCTTTCAATTTTCAGTACCATATTGGAATAGCCAAATGGAGTTTCTGAAAAACTGCTCTTCTGCTTCTGTACCCTCTGGTTTTGAATCATTCTGTGTTCTTTTGTGTTCCAATCTTTTGACAGGGTCTGGTGATTTGCCTTTCTTCAGGCACAATACTAATTTTTTATGATTAAAAAATTTAACTATTTTTGACTAATTTAGTCGTAAAAATTTTGAATTATCTAACTTTTTAATTTAGCTTTTAATTTTTTTGATTCAATTTATTATAATAACTCTTGTTAAAATTTGATCAATTTATTAACATCAAGAGTTATTATAGTAAATTTTAATTTTTATTAATTAATAACATTTTTATTATAGTAAATTTTAACTTTTATTAATTAATAACATTTTTATTAATTAAAATAAATTCTTTTTTAAATAATTTCACAATTTTTAATGGATAAGAACAATCTTTTAATCATATTTCAATTTTTTAAATTTTATTTAATCTTTAGCCAATATAATATCAGTTAAATCTTTTAAACCTTAAATCTCTTATCTAATAACTTCCGGACCAATTTTTAAAATAATGCTAATTTCACACTAAAAATAAAAATAAAATGCAGTATATTCATACTTGAAGTTGATTCTTTGTGACTATAAAATTACATGTTCAAGTTATAAAAACAATCTCTTCATAAAAATACAAAAAGTAGGATACATACATCATGACTCTCTTCAAATTTCATGGTTTTTTTTTTTTTTTAAGGTATACTTGCAGTTTGCCTAATTTACTATGAACTCACCGAAAAAGGGAAGAAATGTCTCGTGGAATAAAACATTCAACCAAAATTCACATTAAACCGATCGTGATACATTAGGCTACTTTTCTGCTCATTAATAAGGCTCAAGTGCAAGTCACTGTGGTTCACAGATAAAGCTTCAAGTATGAAATTTACACAAACTGGTTTAGTACTGAATT
This sequence comes from Erythroxylum gracilipes, assembly GCA_026413385.1. Classification (NCBI taxonomy): domain Eukaryota; kingdom Viridiplantae; phylum Streptophyta; class Magnoliopsida; order Malpighiales; family Erythroxylaceae; genus Erythroxylum; species Erythroxylum gracilipes. The sequence continues at coordinate 26,399,250 of JANZLC010000003.1, forward strand.
AATTTTACAATCCGATTCACACTCTTGTATGCCTTGTAGAAATTGCCGCTGCAGGCATGTGAGTTATCACGATCACTCTTCAGTAAATTCTCACTGACTACTTCCCTCTTCAACAGATTCAGTTCATAGAGTTTTCAGACGCAGTTGCTTCACCATGCTTGTGAACAGCTTCCAGGGCCTGAGCAGAACCGTTTGAGAATCCTATTAATGCCTGGAATACATTAGGAAGGCTTGTTTTTAGTTTGCTCAGGGTCATGGCCTTGGTAACATGCACAGAGTTCAAATATTTGGTCTTCTCAGCATCTGTGCGCAGCTTTAAGGCTTCTGTTTTTGCACGCTTAAGCAACAGAGGATTCTTAGGACTCAACTCAGGCTGTGTGTCTCCAGCATCCAAGCTCCAGTCAAGTTTTTTCTCCATTTCATCTAATGACAATAACTCCTTTTGCAATCTTCTCTCAAGTTTATCAAATCTTTTGTGCAGAGTGTGCTCCTCTGCTTGCTGCAACATTATAGATTGGATAGCAGACAGAAGTCCTTTGATGGTCTCAGAAGCCATCTGTACAAGATCATATCAAAATTATAAATTCTCAGTATGGAAACAATGGAAGAAATGAAGTTTAGCTGGACACTTATGCAGCTATGTTATTAGGAAACTATATCTGAAGTATGCACTAGTTAATGTATATGCACTAATAATTGCTAGGTAGACAGTAAAGCTCAAATGAGAGATCCACACAATAAACTGCACAAGAGAAAAGGCTACCTTATCAGGTAATCTATCCAAAGCAAGCTTCCATTCTTTACAGAGTCCCCGAACCAAGGATGAGAAAATACTCTGATGTTGGTCATCCACAAGGCAGGCGGTTAGCTCGATCCACGCGCTTAGAGTCGCAACATACTCTCGTTGAGATTTTGTAAGTTGGCAAAAGCTGAGATACCACAAGTTGACCTCAGCCTCAAGCTGAGCTGTAGCTTGACGATGGTCGTCAGTAGTGAAGTCACGAATCTGATCATCAGAGAGATGATTCAACTCCTGGGCAATGTGGTTTTGAATTTGATGACACTCGTACATAGTTCTCCACATATTCTTCAGCCTACAGAAGCAATTAAGCAGCAGAAGTTCAAGGGTAATTGACATTCAAGTAAAATCAGTCAGATTTATTTGGAGGGATGTCAAACTCTGTATAGACTACTTTTGTCACTTGCTAGATTGTAAAGGCTTTGGGCAGAAGCTCACCGACTGTAAAGTAAGTTGTACAATGAAATAACATTTACTAAGCCAAAGAATTAGACAGGAATTACCGTACAAAATGAAGAGATGAATTAGGGGTAATGTACTATACTGAAGCTCTTGAACTCATGATCATCTATATGCATGTCTATATTAAAGTAGAGAAGTCGGCTTAAGACTCTTGTTGACCTACTAGGTCACGATCCTCTATATTACAGTAAAAAGTGTGAGAAGTCTGAGTGAAGTGAAGAAGTTGTCGAATTAGATGTTGAGCGACGAAAAAGATCCATCCTGATCTAACGTAGTATTTCATCTGCCTTTTTCTCCTGTATTTTGATAAAGTTAAACAAACATTATAGTCAACTTTCAGATGGTGACATACATATCAAAGCTAGAAGGGTAACTGTATTATCAACATTGCCAGGGCTGTATTCTAAATTCAATGTTCTTGAAAAAACCAAATCAATGTCCTGGAGAAAACCAACAAGTTACAAAGAAAGTTAATCTGGTACCATTGGTTATTGGAAAATTATCTTCATAACCTAGTTATTTTTAACTTACTAATACAGAGAACAGATAAATGGATGAAAAGAAGGAAGTTATACTAGAAACAAGTTTCACATTTATTACCCAGAAATTAATGTGAGAAGTTGTGGGTATAACTCAACATCAATAAGTTCCAGTATGGTCGAGCATGTTGTACTTATTGAATGCTGCAGCTTCCTAATGTCGGTCTCCAAACCCTCAACACTCAATCGAGTTTTCTCAATCTTGGTCCAGTCATGGTTTTCTTCTTCTTGTTTTAGCAATAATGTGGTTTTCTTTTCCAGCTCTAATTTGGTTATCTCCTCTTCCTGAATATTACAATTCATTGATGATCAAACAGATAGGAAAAAGAAAAATGGGGATATACCATGAGAGACAAACACATATAATACATAAATACTTATGTATGTGCAGTCAGATACTGACATTTTGAAGCATGCACGGAAAGAAGTTTCAAAAGTTAACTTCCTTCAATAAGCAACAGTAAAAATAGATTTAGAGTAGATGAAGTAGTTCAAATTTCATTTGACATTTGCTGCATTTGAAAATCATTGACAACTACAACTATGTAAGCCTCCCACTTGACACCTTACAACATCTACATGTTCATGCTCTAAAGGCACCAAAAAATATGTGCATTTGTATTTGAGTTTTCATTCAATATGATAGGAATGTTCTTCCCCATGAGAAAACCTGTAATCAGTCTATTGATGCATAGATGTGACCCCATAGAAATCAAAAACTATCTTACCTTCACTTCCTTGTAAAGCTTCTGTTCTGCAGCGTATAGTTTGTCAAGTGTGATACAATGAGCTCCAGGTCTGCATGGTTCACTCGAATTACAAACCTCAGAAGCATCTTTTTCATAATGTAACGACTTAGAAGACCAACTCCATGACAATGCACTGAAGACCTTCGCAGAATTACTTCTCTTTCCTGAAACAGTTAGGTTATATTCAAAGACGGCACAACTAAAGAAGATGGCAACAATAAATGCAATAATCTTTTATGTTATATTCATTCCGCATACCAAAGATAAATGCATTTAGAGTGTCACTAGAAATAGACTTGCAGTGTGGGCAACATTTAAGCTAGAACACATACTAAACGTCGTCTCTATATTTGGACTATCATCTTTGAGAGGTCATTGGACAAACCATCCCCTTCGAAAATTTTGATCATCAGTTTCTCAGCTATCGAATATCAACAGAAAATGTGTTTACCGGAGGGCTGGTTTCTTCTTTTTCATGCTATCTCAATGTGGTTGGTGGATGTTTATGTTTATAAACAACAGTAAGCAAGTAGGCTAATTTTTGAAAGAAAACAGTTATTACTTTTATTTTCTTTGAAGTTATGTAGCAAAAAGGTATCTCCTTTGGGCACGTCCATAAGAACAACTATTTCATTTCGACTAGCAGATGCCTTGAGGAAGTAATCATCTATCTCCTTAACAATACCCTCCATCGTCTTCCCCCTTCTCCGTTTTACCACGGCCTTATCTGCAGTTTCTTTAGTACAGCAGCTTATTGTGGAAGAATTGTCATCAATTAATTCTACAGGTTGTTGTTTCTGCCGCTCTCGAGTATTTGAAAATGCAACACTATTCCCAACTCCATCTTCCTGATCATCTTCCTCAAAATGAGATTTAGTCTCAGCCCAATGTTCCTCTTCCACAACAGGATCCACAATTTCACTCCTCTCAAGAGATAATTGAGGATAAGGCTCAAAAGGATCCCAAGTATTCCATGATGAACTTATAAAACTATAGCCAACCTCCTCAACCTTTGTGCTTTTTTCTTGCACTTCTTTATAACTATCATTAGACCTTTTCAAATCAGGGCTGAAAGGAGGAGGTGGTGGTGGCGATGGAGGCAAAGGAAAAGGTGGTGAGGGAGGCCCTGGCACATCATAAGAGGTACTTTCGAGATCTAATGACTCCGATTCAGTGAATTGCCTAAGTGTTACACCAGTATTCTTCAGCGCACTTAAATAAGCCAATTGGGAATCAGCAAATTCTCCTCTAAATTCTACCAACTGCTTCATTAGCCTCTTCCGATCCTTGCACCTCTGCACCCTCTCTTCTTTCTCAATCCTTGATGCAACACAACCCATTTCTCCAGTCGTAGCCACTAATAGTTTCTGTTAAAAGTTTTAATTTGAAAACATAATCAAGTGACAAAATCCAAGTGCGATCCCAATACTGCGGAGCTAGTACACCAGATGGCTCTAAGCATTTAAAGGAAAGCGCATCTACACAAGCTCCAAATGCAAAACAAATGTCTCTTCTTTTCCTTGGACAGACCACCTCACCTTAGAATGCTAAGCTGTCACATTCAACAATTTGCAGTCCTCAAATCAGAAAACGATTCTGCTTTAACCATAAATATCTCATACCTCCACCTAACAAGAACGCAACACCTGAAGTAGTGTAAGCTTTCTTCGCCAAAAGTCCTCAGTTTGGCTGAGGAGATTGTTAACTCAGAGACAACGAATCTAAAACTGGGCTCCGCCAATAGAGTTTAACAACGACGGGCATGAAGACGAAGAGATTACTGGTAGCGAAGAATAGCAAATTCCCGACCCACATCGCATCGACCTGCCAACATATGTCGCAAAATGAGTGAGAATCTTCAAAATCAAAACTTTCTGGTGTAAAAATGCTAATTTTGAACAGAGCATTAACTTCGTCGCCGGTCTACAGGCGTCAAAGAGAAGAAAAGGAAAGTGCACAACCAGACAAAAGCGTGCTCCAGCCCAGCTACAGACCTCACAGCTCCTCCAGAAACAAACAAAGCAGCAAGAGAATATAAAGAAACTGCTCAAAAATATTCCAAAGAGGCTAGAAGGGATGTTTTGAATTAAGGAAATGAGAAAGAGACAAGAGTCTCATGGGAAAAGCAAAAGAAAATGACAAGAAAGCAATTGTACTGTCATGGAAACTGCTAGAGACAGAGACCCATGTTTCCTCTTCTTTAAACTATTGGTTTGTCTACTAAATGACTACACAAAATGGAAGAATTAGCACCTTCTCCTGTCTTTTACTTTTCATTTTTTGACTGAGAAGTAAGAAACCATCACTGGAGTGGAGCCAAAGATATGGTTTTGGAAACATGGAGTGCTTTCTGAGTGGCTTCAATAGGAGAAGAGATGATAATGCCTTTCTAAATTAATTCTCGCCACTCAAAAATCAAAAGCTTTTCAAACAAGGAAAAAGCATTATAGCGAGTTTGAGGTGTGAGCACGAAGCCCGAGGGAGTGAGAAGCATCCAAAGCAGAGATGGTCCATTTTAGCAACAAGCCATACAGGTTACAACCATTAAGGTGCCTAACAATCAGGCTTTTCTCGCATAGAGCAAGACTATACGTACAGGCCACAATGGCATTGGCAATGCTCTATGATAGAAGAATGCGTGGGTGGGGCACGGCTACATCACTGTTTAGATTAGCTGTCATGCATTGGTGAGCGATTGTCTTGTCCATACTTGATATGATCACATTTGCCAAGACATTATCTTTTACGTGCTTATCAAGGCCACATGTGTTTTTCATCTTTCAATATCATCTCATCTAATCCCTGTTTTAGCATTCTTCCTTAAAGAAACTGTTGGATTAAAGAAATTGTTGAGTTGGCTTGGCTCTGATGGTTGGTTGGATGGAATCATTCTACTACATGACCTTACAAAAGTTAATGACTTTAAGCTTATATATGATATGTTTATTTCTTTAAAAGAAGAAGCAAGTGAAAAAATAACAAAAATGAAAACGACAAAATAGAGAGGAAGGATGATAGATAGAAAGAGAGAAATGGCAAAGTATACCAAAAGGAAAACCCAACTTCAAAAAGCTCTACACAGATTTTGCACAGTGATAGGTTTGTTGCTTTCTTTAAGCTTTCTAAAGGCACTTTCAATAAAATCTGCTTTTTCTCGATTAATGATTTGGCCTGACTTCATCTTCTTTTTGCTGGCACCCTCTTTTCCCTTCTTATAACATCTTCAATTTCCTCTGGTTTTCCTCTCCTTAGTTCTTAAGTTACATACCATGAATAGTATGACTTTAAAGGTAGGATAAAGGAAATAGAAATATTTTCTAATGTAACTAATTTTTTAAAAGAAATTTCTAATTATGAAATTTTAATTTTTTTAAAAAAATTTCTCTTATAGTACACGTGATGAAAAAAGTATTAACGAACCAATTAAATGATGATAAAGTCGTCATCCAATTTAGCTATCAAATCAAAGGTATGGATTTTGTACTATACCAATTAAAAAATAGTATAAAATTGCATCTTACTATATTGAGTATAAGTATCGATCCGTATAAGTGATTCAGCTTGGTATTGGGCGATACTAACTAGTACCAAGAATATCAATAAATATCAAGGAAGTTTTATAAATATGAAAATTTTGGAGGATTAAAATTATAAAAAACATAATCTAATGAGGAAGTATGTGACGCCTCCACACAGCCAAACTAAACCTCATCTTCCTCTTTCTTTGTCTTGACTCTCTCGTCTCCTACTGTCATCTGCTTTTGCTCCAACGTCCATCTTGCTGCTTCTCCATCGTTGTTACTTCTCTGTCAGTGTTGGGTATAGAATATTGAATTTTGTACTATACCAATCAGTACCGGCTGAAAAAAGGTATGAAACCATAGTATTGTGTACTGATTGATACCGTAAAATTCAAAATATCCAATGACTTAAATGCAAAAAAGAAATTAACCTAAGTATAAATTGAAATGCAAAACATAGGTAGAAGTAGCACGCAGACGAAAAGCAATTGGAAACTCATCTCGTAGCTATTATAGTCTCCTGCAGTTGTTGCAGCCTTCCCATAGTCGTCGTAGCTTCCTCGTAGCCACCATAGCCCCCTGGTATAGCCCACAACTCGCCCTTTCACGTTGCTAACCATCTCCTCTCCTCCACCTGCTGCCAGTCATTACCCTATGACCTTTTGTGTTGCGTTCTAAAATTGCAATGTTGAGAGCCAAGGTTACATTTTGCTACAGTGTGTGTACGTATGTGTATGTTTTGTGAGTGATTGATTGTTTTGTGGGCCTGTGAATTGCTGACTTGTGGATGTGATTGTGGAATCGCAAAATGAAAGTTTAAATTTATCTCACTCGTAAAAATTTGTTGGGAAATCTGGATCGGATCTGATCCGACCGCAGCGGAATAATCACGAAATTTTTCCGTGAATTTTGATTTCTCGAAAACCAAGATCTATTTAATTCTATAAAATGATTAACATGAATCATAATAAAGCGGAATTTAATTCGTACCTTGTTCCGAAGCTTGATCTTTATCTTGTCGTATCTCTCGAACCGTTTCCGAAATCGATCCGCCTCAACCACCGTAGCCGCACAAGTCTCCGACCTCTAACGGTATCCACATAATAGGTTGAGAGAACTCTGTAACTCTTACAGAGAGGGTTAAGCATGAAGTGCTAGCTCCATAGAGCTCAAGCCTATTTATAATAAGCTTTTGGACGTTTTGG
>JANZLC010000003.1:26414250-26431276 GCA_026413385.1 Erythroxylum gracilipes
TCATAATTATTCCCTACAAACAAGTGAATTTAATTTTAATTTTGTAATTTTATTATAACAATTAATTATAATGTAAATGTAAAAAAGTTATTATCTAAATACAATGAATTTATTTCAGATATTATTTTGAAGTGTTTAAAAAATTATTATATTTCTTTTTAATATGATTTTTAAAAAATATATGTTTATTAAGTTTATAATATAATATTTTCAAACTTTTAATGTTTTTATAAATTATGTACAAAACTCTTAATTGATGTAGTTGTTATACTTTTAATTATTGTTGATTTTTTTGACTTGTATAAATATTATTGTCTTTTCATATTATATCTATTATTAAATAATCATTGTAAAATTTTCTATTTTTATTACACATATTAAAAGAAATTAATTAATATCATGATTACTCTTAACGCATTTAAACTTTTTATTTTATTTTTATATTTACAAAATATATACGTTATGCATATATGTATTTATATTAATCTTAAAATGAATTAATCACTTTATTAATCTTAATGTATTAATTCCAATAAAATATATAAGTACTTGAGTTATAAAAACAAATACGTATAGTATACTATATTGAAAATAGCTATTATTTACATTTGATAAATACTTTTGATATGTTTTTATAAATTATTATTTTTATTAGTTTTGAAAATGGTTCTTTTACTTTTTTTCTAAAATCAATATATTCTAATTAATCTAAATTTATATTCATAATTTTTATACTTTCTAAATTCTAATAGTAGAAGATTTATTCCTAGGTCACTCTAATTAAAAGTTTATTGAGAGTAATTCCTTGTTTGAAACCTTGATATAAGTTTTATTTTAAATCATTCTCGTCCTGAGAGTGTTATAAGCATACCATATTTCATAAAATTTATAAAATTTTCACCTTTTTTGCTTTTTAATATATATATTATGTCACAAATTTTAATTATAACAACATATAATTATGATATAATAAAGTTATTAGTTTATCAAATATTAAATTGCAAAATATTTATATCTTTTTATTTAAACCACTTAATATTTCATTTGAATAAAACTAAAAGTCATTAAATGAAAGCATAACAACACTAACTTCTTAATGTTTTAAGTGATATTTTAGGTATAATGAGCTAAATATTAACACAATTTGTGTTAAAAGTTAGGTTTAGATTGAAGGGAGCTACATACATTTGCATATCATTAATGAGGAATACATTTTAAAATTAAAATCTTGAGATGTACTTATTGGTGTGATTAATTAGGAATTTTAATTCAATTGATTATAAATTTGTAGGAAAATTCATTAAGTTAATAATTATAATTAAGAATTTCAATTCAATTAATTACAAATTTTAATTTTACTTAAATAATTTGTTAATTATTATAGGAGAGAATTGATAAAACCAAATTCATTGACTATAGAAAATTTTGCCATATACAAATGATTATCTAAATCATTTGACAAGAAATGATACAATTTACAAAATTAAGATAATATCATCCTGGATAGACTGGAAAGTGAAGACTGAGAGAGCATCTAATTAACTAATTGTACTTGTTGATAGGATAATCAAGAATTTGGAAATCATCTTTATGTACAAACATTATATTTAGTAATATAATATTAAAATAAAAAGAATATTTAATAATGTAATATTAAATAAAAGGAAATTTAAAAATACCTTCATCTTCATATATTTGATCAAATTAACCTTCAATTGGTTGATTAATTTCACTAGTCCCCTCCGTATTAATACTTGTGGCTATAGGAAAATAAAAAACACAATAGTAGGTAAGATAATATAAAGATAGATAAAATAAATATATTAAAAAGACAAGAATTTACCATCAATATCTTCATTATTTAACCAACTTTACACACAAGGGCTTCCACAGTGCGATAATGAAGTCGATCACGATGAGGAGTAATGATCCGACCACTAGTACTAAATGCAAACTTTGAAGCAACAGAGGAAGATGGAATAGCTAACAAGTCTCATGCAATGACTTGCAAGATCGGATAATTATGTCCAGGCATCTTCCACCATGACAATATATAAAACAACTCACCTTCAGTTTCAGGAACACAATCTGCGAAAAAATATTTATCTAACTCCATCGTATTGTACGAAATCCTAGCCCTTTTCTCTTTCAAAAAATTGGAAAGAGAATCTGTCAATAATGAGTCAGAAGAAAAGGTCGAACTTGAAATTGAAGTCAGAGTTGAACTGCCTACAATATTACTAAGATCCCGATCATGAGTTTGTTGCACTCTAACTTCATAATCATTAAACAATTGATACCATAATTATTTCATGTTATGTAGACGCTCTTAAGCTTCACCATTGTACAATGCATTATAAATATATTCAACCCCGTCCCGCATATAATACTGCAACAATATCTCTAACCTTAGACCAATAAGAATTAAAATCCTCTGCCATCTGTTCCGCCATTATTCGAATAACTACTTTGGAGTCAAACATCTGCAATGATAAAACATGTTTTATATTGGAAATAGTGCTAAAGATATATTATGAAGTTGGATATTTTGTTCCTGAGAACAATTCAGTCCAATTATTGAATAATTTCAACTTCATACAAAGTTCTTCAACCAAGTCCCATTGATCTTCTGATGATAGGTATACTGAGAATCCCTTTCGGCTGGTCTAATAAACAGCTGAGCATATAGGATTGATGACTCCAACATCTTAAAGGTTGAGTTCCATCTAGCAGAACAATCCAAAACTAACTTCTTTGAATTTAGAACGCATAAAATTTATGCTCCATCTTCAAAACTTTAAACCCTTTTAAGAGTTGCACTCTAATATAAAACACTATTCCGAATACACTCTATTGCTTCCTTTATCATCTCCAACCCATCCTTCACAATCAAGTTAAGAATATGCGCAAAACAACGCATATGAAATAGCTTACCTCCAACCAATAAGCTCCCAACCAGCATCTTACCCTTCAACTTCTCAATCATAGCATTATTTGTGCTACAATTATCGACTGTGATGGAGCATACTTTATTGTCGATGTTCAAATTCATCAAATAGTCTTTCAACATATTTGCCAATTTTTCACTTATATGTGGTGTCAGCATATAAATGAACCTATCATGAAAAGCATACCAACATGAATCATAAAATAATGAAAAAGTAAATGATAACAATATTAAAGCATATAAATTACCTCAAAAGCATATTGTATAACTTCTAATCATTATTAATATAATGTGTCGTCACCACCATGTAACCCTTCTTTTGGTTATCGGTTGTTCATATATCCGTTGTTATGGCAATTCATCCTTGAACACTCGACAATGCTCTTAATGTTTCTCTCTTCTTATCCTCATAAATTTTGAAAATATCATTCCTCAATGTACTTCGACTTGGAACCTTAAAAGTCGGTTAGAGTGAATTAAGAAATATCCTGAATCTTTTTCTTTCAACCATAGACAATAGTTGTTCATCTCCAATAATCATATTAGCCATCAAAATCCTTGATCTATGGTTGTCAAAAATTGTTACGGTCATTTCATTCTTGTTAGAATAGTGCTCAAAAGGCAACTACCTTTAACACTTTTGTACAAACGTTATTTTGATTAATAAAGAGAAAGGCAATTTTTGATTATTTTAGTTTATATAAGAATTGATGTCGATTTTAAATTGAATTAATGAAGTCCATGATACAAAACATAGCATAAAGGAAATCATAATGAGATCATGATAATGAGATTCCTATCATGTGCAATTACGTTAGTATCTAAATAATCCCTAGTCATAGGATTAATAAAACAAGACATTATTAATCTGGATAGACTAGCACATATTATACTCCTTGATTTAATTAAGTAGTGGATCTCACAAACTGTAAGCATGAGATATTTAGAGTTAACATATGGATGCTTACTCAAAGTAGTAAGTAGATCGGATGACCCGCTATGAGATTATCATATGGATGATTTATCAAATGTCAATAATTAATCTCATCATAGCAATGGTGCAAATATCCTTATACTTGAGGCACTCAAAGATATCTTGGATACTGATCATGTGCTTTGACATCATTCCTTGTTACCTCAAGACGAGGTCGCTTTTAGGGTGGTGATTGGGTATAGCTATTGGTATTCGAAAGTAATTGGATAGCCAATAAAGGATTCACCACTCCTGATAAAAGGAGATGATACCCACGACCTCTTGTCGGGGTCATTACTTAGCAGTCTATAACCAGAACAGTTATGCGTCATGAAGAGAGTCTTCAATGACATATGGAGTAATGAGATCTTAGGATAAGAACTAACATCACTTGGACTAGATGTGACGTAGTCAGTCTAGAGGGAGTTGACACATAGCCCATACTCCGAACCAAGTAGGGTATAGAATGGTGAAGGGACGAATTATTCGGTAATTATTTATGGAAAGGTTCGTAAGTCAGATAATTAACTAATCGAAGAGTTCGTGTGTTAATCCACTTATATTCTAATAAATTTTCATCATGAAACCCTTCATAATTTGCTTGAATTAAGAGTTAATTTAAGTGACATGAAACCATCTATGATTTGCTCCGATTAAGAGTTAATTCAAGTGCCCAAAATAACTGGAAATCTAAGGGTCATATGTATAAAAGATCGGATGAAAAAAAGTGTGCATGGTTATCAATGAAGTAGTGCACGATCATGACTGAAGGCTCGACAGATGATACATAAGTGAGTTCTTCACTTATGTACATATGGACTAACAAGTTAATACACACTTAAGTGAGAGTCTAAGGAGTTAAAAAGGGTTCTGGACTTAGAGAGAAGTGGTCTTGAGTCTTGTTCATGCATTTTATGCAATTGTTGCATGAATCTAATTGCATGCAACATAATCTTGATCTATCTCTCCATTTGAGCATCTACTTGAACTCATCTAGTTTGGTACTCTAACCACCCTTACATACTGCTTCTTCTTCATCCTTGCGTGTTCTTGAGTGATCAAGGAAGGTGTTTGGAGTTTGCTACAATCTAAACAAGAGAGAAGATTAAAGAAAGGTGGAGTATTATCAAAGATACAAGTGCTGAAATTTCATGTTCTTATAATCTATGTATGTATGCATCTAAGATTCTGGAATTTTGGGGATATCATGGGGTAGGAATTTAGATTCTAACACTTTTGCTGCCTTGTTATGCATGTGATGCATGAATCTATACCTCCCTAACAATTCTTTCCTTTCATTTTGACCCCCTAAAACCATATTTCTTCTAGTACATAATTCCATATATCTTTTTAAATGAGACGTTCCACCTTTTGAACCACTCAAATACAACTTTTGACAACAATTACACTATGCTTTTTCAATTTTGTCGGTCGATATAGTCTTCTTAAAGTGAATTCAAACTTCACTTTTATATTGAGTAACTTGAGTTCTAACTGAACTTCTATTGTCACTTAGTGTTGGAATAGAAGTTTCCACTTCTACCTCCAGTACTGGATTAAAACTCTCAACTGAAGGAATATGCTCACCCATCTGACAAAAAACATATAAATACTTAAGGTTAGAAGTAAGAATGTATTAGGAAATGACACATTCTTAGTCAAAATACTTTGCCTACATTATAGTTAAAATATTCCATATAAAACAAAATGTTCAAGACAATCAAAGAATCATCCTAGTTATTTCTCCAAATTCAAAGTTCCTATCTATTAGAAACACAATCAACATATGGAATCCATATATCCTATTCACATATATTGAATCCAATATTCACTTTCCAATTCCCATTCGTTCTTTAAGAAAATTTAAAAAAATATAAAAATATGTGAATTAATCATCATGCTAAATATCGTCCTGAACCATAACAAGTACTGAAATTCAGGACTTTGTTAACTTTAAATATGCTAGAATGTCCAAGTAAGTTAGGTTGATCATTTACACACATCAGACAAACTTCTCCGAGTTCTTGTGCCAAAACTCTGGGATTACCACAACATGAACCTCTGGAAACCAGAATTCTATTGAAACTAAAAATTGAATTATTACATATTCCCCATTTATTAAAGCAAATTTTGGAGGAATGGATTGGGACTGCTGAAACTCAAGGCAAACCTACACTTTCTCAAACTAAGGTGTCACATGAAGATGTGCGAGTGACAAAGCTATGTTGCTTGTTTGAAACCAAAAAAAAAACTCATGCACAACTTTTATTTGTTTTGCCCACATACCCCACTTGAAATTCCTCCTAGTTTTCCTGAATTTTCAAGCTACTAGTTCCAACCAGTGGCATGTCTCTCTCTCCATCAATACCTTTCATCTTTGAAAAACATCCTTGCACTAATCCACTTTAGCTTTTATATACTCTCAACACTTCTATCTCACAACAAGAAATTAATAATAAAAACCAAAGACATGTACATTAATGTAACATCATTACATCAGACGTGCTCCTTATAGCAAGTATGGGAAACTACATACAAGAGAGAGTGGAGCTACTAAGTGATTGTTGGCCACTCGTCATCAAACTTCTAATTCTAGAAATCACATGTCTAGAATTACTTTAAGAGATTTTTTTTAAAAAAAGATTCAATAGGTAGTAAAGTGAAAAAAATGTGAACAAAAAGCTTTTAAATGAGCTAGTGGGTATAAGAGAAAGGTTACTAAGAAAGCTAAAGGATAGAAGTTTCTGGAAAGGTAATTCAGGGTGTCCATTTAACAGTTATAGTTGACAGAGAAGATGGAATGGAACAACTCTGCAATCCTAAATCTTTCTTTTTCAACCACGATTCTGTCTTTGTTCCCAACTGCACATCTTTTAAGTTTCTAGCTTCACATCTTGTGCATTACATAAAATAATTAACCCATATATTCTCCTTACAACACCACTTGAAGTCTTCTTTCATATACATGAATATATCCGCAAATCAGATCACAACTCATTTCAGTAACACACCAACAAGTAATATGCAATCTTCTTTCGCTCTCTCACTATCATCACATCCAATGTCTACTACCATATGCTCTAATAAAGAAGCAAAACTACTAACAATCAAGAGTGCAGCCTTTCATCAAACACTATACATGCATTATCCCATATTCCCAATATTAACATACAAAGTTCTCAAATTAGCCAAATCAATTCTCAAAACAATTAACTATTAATAAAAAACCAAATTTGAGAAGAGAGAATGAGAGATTACCTTATTAAGTATAGTGGATCGTTGGTTGTTTTGATCGCTGGTGACTTCACAGTTCACATAGCCAACGATAAAAGACAGATGACACGAAGAAGAAGAATGAAGGAAGAACATGACACAAAGAAGACGAATGGATGAAGAATAGAGGAGTGAAAAACCAAAGGAGTGTGGCGTGTGCCGTGTGAGTGACAAAGGCAGTAGCTGGGTGAGAAGTCAGGGAAGGGAGGGACTGTTGGTTGCTTTTCGTTTAATGAGAAGCAAAACGACAAAAACGACGTCGTTTTTGCTTTCAACAAAATGACGTCATTTTTGCTTATGTTTTAAGTTCTGTTTTATAACTTAAACGACGTCAATTTGCTCTTAAAGCAAAACAATGTCATTTTGCTCGTGGAAGTTATTTTAAACATACACAAAACAATGTCATTTTGTTTGGTTACTTTGGATTGGCCACGGGTTGGGCTACTTGGCTCGAGCCCCAGCCCAGCCTGACCAGACTACCTTAGCCTGTGGCCTGGTTCAAAGTGGCTCGGGCCGAACCTAGTTGACCCTTAGGCCGATTTGACGGGATCAAACTAGTTGACCATGGGCTGGATAATTTATGACATCCCTAACTAAACTATATATAGAAATCTATGGCAGAAATCCCTTGTTTATAGGAATTTTTGTTTCTAATAATCTTATCCCATAAGATTGGTCTTATCTAAATCTTTATTCTTCAGCACTCCCCCTCAACCTGAGGAATATATGTCTTCCATTCCCAACTTGCATATAAGATCATGAAATCTTGAAGCATTTAGCCTTTTGGTTAGAACATTTGTTAGTTGATGATCCGAAGGAACATAAGACATACACACCAGCCCTTTTTACAACTTTTCTTTGATGAAATGTCTGTCAATCTTGATATGTTTTGTCCTGTCATATCATACAGGATTATGTCTTATGCTAATTGCATACTTCTTGTCATAATAGAGCTTCTTAGGACCTTCCCATTTGCTTTTTAAATCATCAAGAATAATCTTGAACCATAATAGTTCACATTGTCCCTATGCAATAGCCCTAAATTCATATTTTGCTTATGATCGAGCCATTGCGTTTTGTTTTTTACTCTCCATGTAACTAGATTGCCTCCAAGAAACATGCAATAGCCCGTTGTTGATCTTCTGTCAACTGGAGATCCTGTATAGTTTGCATCCGTGTAGATTTCTAAAGATAGTTTATGGCCCCTTTTAAACAATATTCCCTTGCTTAGACTTCCTTTCAAGTAATGCAGGACTCGGTGGACAGCTTAAAGATGAGATTCTCATGGGTCGTGCATAAATTGACTAATTACACTCACCGATTATGCTATATCTAACCAGTATGTACTAAATATATTAGCTTGCCTACTAGTCACTGATACATATTCTTGTCCACTTCCAGTTCTTCCTTTGCTTCTCCAAGTTTGTAATTTGAATCCATTGGAGTAGACATCATTTGTACCCAATTTTTCCAGTTTTCATTAATAAATCTGCAACATATTTTTGTTGAGAGATGAATATCCCTTGCTTTGAGTACGCCATTTCAATACCAAGGAAATACTTTAGTTATCCTTGTTCTTTTATCTCAAATTCCTTTAATAGTTTCTGCTTCAATTCAAGCTTGTCTTTTTCATCATTTCCCGTCATTATAATGTCATCCATATAGACTAAAATAATAGTCACTCCTCCTGTTTTTGAGTGTTTCATTAAAAGAGTATGATCCCTTTGACTCTGCTTATATCATTATTATTTCATTACTTTTGCAAACTTGCCAAACCAAGTTCTTGTAGATTGTTTTAGTTCGTAGAGAGCCTTTCTCAATTTACACACCTTGTTACCTGTATCTTCTGTAAATCTGGGTGGAACATTCATGCATATTTCTTCATTCAGATCTCCATGAAGAAAAGCATTCTCAATGTCATACTGAAGAAGTTGCCAATCAAAATGAACTACTAAAGACAACAAGATCCTTACTGTGTTCATCTTTGCAACTGGGGAAAATATCTCCTGAAAAATATCTCCTGATAATCCATTCCATAGGTATGAGTATATCCTTTAGCTACTAACCTAGCTTTGTATCTCTCTAAGGAGCCATCAACGTTGTATTTTAGTGTGTAGATTCACTTATAGTCAACAATGTTCTTCCCTCTCGGTTTATCAACAAGCTCTTAAGAATGATTATTCTCCATAGCATTCATTTCTTCTCTCATAGCATCTCTCCATTCCTTTTTTTATAAGTCCTTAGAAATAGTATTAGGAATAGCAATTGTATTTAAACTTACAACAAACTTTTTATGGGTAGGTGAGAGGTGTTTGAAGGAGATATAATGGGAAAGTGGATAAAGTGATCGATGAGTGCATTCTCGAGTTCCTTTTATAACCGCAATAGTAAGGTCTAAATCATTACTTGGATTAGTGGAATGTTTACCTGTTTGGATATTTGAGCATGGTTGAGGACTCACGGTGATCTCATTTCTAGGACTAGGATTTGATTCTTAAACTTACTTCAGTGCTGGAATGTCTTGAGTTTGCTTCAATGTTGGAATGTCTTTTCTCCTCAAGTATACTTGAGGAGAACTTGGAAACTTGTGGGCGGGTTTTGGCTCGGGTTCTGTGATGCTGATAGAATTTGGTTGAGCTGAGTGGACAGGAGTTAGAGTATGAGTGCGGTCTAGGATATTTATTGGTTCGAAGGAACTGTAAAGACTATCTTCCATTATGCTATTCTCCCCCTGAAGATAGGGCTTTGAGAAGAATAATTTGCACTATAAGAAAGTGACATTGGTTGAGATATAGGTCCTTTTTATAGATAGATCGTAGCACTTATATCCCTTTTGAGTTAATGAGTATCCTAGAAACACACTCTTAATGGCTCTAGGATTTTAACTATGGAGATGAACAAAAGTTATACACTCAAATACCCTAGGAGTAAGTCCATTGGAAGTTCTAAAATAAGGGTAGAAAGAGTTTAGGAGCTCGACAGGACTCTTATTGTCTAGAACACGTGAGGGTAGTCTATTGACCTTATAGGTGGCAGTAAGAACTGTTTCACCCCAATAAGATTTAGGAATATTTCTTTGAAAAAGTAAGGCTCGAGTGGTATTAAGTAAGTGTCCATTTTTTTCGACCACTCCATTTTGTTGAGGTGTATTAACACAAGTTAAAAATAATACCATATGATTGGAAGTAAGGAGATAAGACTTAGTTAAAATAGTCTCTACCATTTTTTGTTTTAAAACTCTTTATCTTTACCCCAAATTGGTTTTGAATCATTAAATGAAAAATTGGAATACAGTTCCTACATCATATTTTTGTTTAAGGAGAAATAGCCATATAACCTGAGTACAATCATCAATTAAAAAGATAAACCAATGACCTCTAGAAATATTGGATATATTGGATGGACCCCATATGTCATTATGAATCCCATGAAAAGGATGAGAAGCTCTTTTATTATTAATAGGAAAAGATACACGAGTATGTTTTGCCAATTCACAAATTTCACAACGAAAGTTAGAGATATCTAATCCTTAAAACAAGTGGGGAAACACAGTTTTTAAAACTCCAAATGATGGATGACCTAGACGAAGATGATGCAACCAAATGGAATCTTTATTCGAATAACTAAGGAAGAATGAAGGTGTATTTATCTTAGCTTTTTGATACTGTTCAAGGTGATAGAGACCATTCCATTCCTTAGCAAGTCCAATCCTCTTCCCCTTATCCTGGTCCTAAAAAACACAACAAGAAGGAGATAAAATGGAAACACAATTAAGGTCATTAGTAAGCCTTTGGATAGAGATTAGATTGGCTGATAATTTTGGTACATGTAAGGTATTTTTTAGAGTGAGTGTAGAGCTCAATTTTATATCTCCATAACCGACAATAGTGGCCAATTCTCCATTGGCAACTAAGGCTTTCCTATTACTTGGACTAGGGTTGTATGTATGAAAAAACTATGATATAGAGGTCATGTGGTCTGTGGCATCAAAGTCTATAATCTAAGAGTCATTGTAATACTTAATTTCTGAGGTGTCTGTATACAAAGAGAATATAGGTTTACCTGAGAGAGCAAAGGAACATGTACCTTTCAGTTGTCCAAAGGAACTCAACAAACCTCTTAATTTCTCAATCTCTTTATTACTAAGACTCCCTACTGCTAGAATCCCTACTGTAAGATTTCTTCATCTTCCTTCTACTCAGCCGAATGTGCCCGTGGTTATGGTTGACCTCCTTAATTTCCCCATTCACACTTGGTGGCTTCCCATTCAATTTCTAGCAGGTCTCCTTATATGTTCCAGTTTTTGTAGTAAATGCATTATAGATTATCCTTATTTTCCTTCCACAAGTTGCCCTTTCCAAATTGCTTAGGCTGGGCTTGATCACTCCTTTCTTTGTCTTGTTTATCTACCTTTATCACCATTGCTGACCCATCCATCTTCTGGGGCTCAAGCATCACGTTTCTTCTGCTCTCCTCTGCTCTAATCAAGTAAATAACCTCTTCTAGCGAGGGTTTGAACTCCGTTCTAAGAATTTGAACCATAACTTGATCAAATCCAGGGTTTAATCCAGCCAAGAAATCATAAATACACTCTTTTTTAATGAAATTTTTTCATAAAAACGACATCTTCGGGACTTTTCATCTCAATGACCTGATAATGGTTAAGTTTTTGCCATAGAGTTTGTAGAGTGTTAACATATCTGTGATTGATTTGTCTCCTTGCTTGGTGGCATAGGCTTTGATCTTAATTTCATAGATTTGATTAATTTCATAGATTTGAACAGCATTGCATGCCTTTGAATACATACGTTGAACACAGTCCCAAATCTCCTTTGTTGTGGTTAAAAACATGCACGGGATATAGTCCATAGAGTCCCTTAACCATGACATGATCATGGAGTCCTCTTCTTTCCATGTTTCTATTATTGAATTCCCTGTTGTAGGTCCTAATTTTAGCATGGGATCAAGCTTCCCTTTCCCTTTAAGATAGGTGCGAATAAAGATATAACACTTGAGGTAATTCTTGCTATTGAGTCTGTTGGAGACACGAACATTCTGTAGTTCCCTAATTTTCTGGACAGAGATAGATTCATTCGAGCTGGAAATGGTGGTTTGAGAAGTTACAGACTTTTCCATAGTGAAATAAGGGAAATATTGGGCAAAATAATATTATGGAGATTGAGAAATCTGACAAGAATGAGTAGCAATGAAGGCTGTGCAGTGAAAAAAAACAAAGAATACTTCCGAAAAACCTTTGGGCTCTGATACCATGTTAAGATTTCCAAGAAAACTTATCTTTTATTTAATATACACGGATACATATATACAACTTACCAACAGGAAAATAGGTATTAATCTTACCTAAATTATATCTAGAAGTCTATAGCAAAAATCCCTTGATTATAGGGATTTCTGTTTCTAATAATCTCATCCCATAAGATTGATCTTATCTAAATCTCTATTCTTCAATAAACATTTCTTCCCATATCACCATCTTTCTTGTTCTTCTACTCCAAATCCTTCTACACCTCTTTTTCATTCTCACTGTGACTCCTATTTTGATCTTGATGAAATCCAATAAAACTTACCTGTATGTCAACCTACTATTCCCCAAGAAACACATTCACCAAACCCACTACAACCTAGAAAATCTACAAAAACTCGAAAACAACTTGCTTGGTTATCAGACTATGTTACTTCCTCTTCGTCTTGTTTATACCTTATCACTAATTTTGTCAGCTACACCTCTTTGCCAGATTCTAATATGAAGTTTGCCTTAGCCCTTAACAAATTCACTAAGACAACTACTTTTAAGAAGTAGTTCAAATTTTTGAATGGAAACAAGCTATTAATAATGAGTTACTAGCCTTAGAGAAGAACCAAACATGGGAAGTTGTTCCTCTACATATTGGAAAACATGTTATTGGCTCTAAATGGATCTTTAGAGTTAAATATAACTTTGATGGTACCTTAGATAAGTTTAAAGCTAAACTAGTTGCCAAAGGGTTTGCTCAAGAGTATGGGTAGACTATGCAGATACCTTTGCACCAGTAGCAAAGATGTCTACTATTAGGACCTTACTGGTAGTTGTTGATATCAAACACTGGCAAGTATGTCAAATGGATGTTTCAAATGCCTTTTTGTATGGAGACTTGTTGGAAGATGTTTATATGGCTATTCCTGAAGGCTATAGCGAGTTTTGCAGTAAGGGGGAGCATTATCACTAGTGGATTGGATCTAATGCTAAAGTAGCCTGTAAGCTCAAGAAGTCATTGTATGGGTTGAAACAGGCACGCAAACAGTGGTTCACAAAGCTATTAGCAGCTCTTATTAATGATGAATTTGTTCAATCTAAAGCTCATTACACTATATTCATTAAATCAAAAGGAGATGACTTGACAGTGCTGCTACTTTATTTAAATGATATGATTATTACAGGGACAATTGTATAAAAGATTCAAGTTCTTAAATCCTTTATACAATTCAGGTTCTCTATCAAGGACTTGGGTTCCCTCAAGTATTTATGGGGTATTGAGATCATTCAAAACTTAACTGGCATTTTTCTAACACAAAGAAAATATGTCATGGATTTTGTTTAAGAAATAGGAATGTGAGGATGTAAGCCACTTAAGCTACCTATGGATCAGCACACTAAACTCAAGCCTACTGATGGTGAACTCTTGGACAATCCTAACTCTTAAAGAAGATTGGTAGGTAGACTCATATATCTCACCATCACTCAACCTGATATCAGCTATAGTGTTCATGTTAATCCAACCACAGTCCATTTTCAAGCTGCAATGCATTTAGTCGAATACTAAAAGGTGCCCCTGGTCATGGCATTTTTTTAGCAGTACCTCTCCTCTTGAGCTCAAAGTTTATTATGATTCAGATTGGGCAGGTTGCCCAACTACTAGTTGATTTATTTTTGGTTATTGTACAATGTTGGGCCATTCATTTGTCTTATAGAAAGTCAAGAAACAGATAGTGGTTGCACACTTATCAGTAAAAATTAAGTATCGCTTCATGGCTACTGCATCTTGTGAAATCACTTGGCTCCTTCAGCTTTTGGCAGACTTAAATGTTTATCACCTTACACCTGTTACTCTTTATTGTGACAACATGGTAGCTATGCACATTGCATCAAATCTTGTATTCCACAAATGCATGAACCACGTTGAGGTTGATTGTATTCTAGCTTATGAAGTACAGACCTATTATGTGCCTTCCTACCTTTAGCTAGCAGACATACTTACAAAGCCACTAGGATATGAGCAACAACTTAGTCTCTTGGATAAGTTAGGAATGAAGAATCCTTTCCTTCCTCAGCTTGAGGGGGAGTGATGAAGTATATAGAAGCCACGTGTATAACCTAAGTAGTTTAGCTACTTGATTAATCAATTCATTTTTTTACGATAAATAAAATGGTTGTTGGGTGATTGTAAATGTATGGTTCCTAATTTTTCATGTTCAATACACAAGAGCTTCTCTCTCCTCTCTTTCTCTTCCTTCTGTCATTTTTTCTTTCTCTCTCTTCTTCTTATTTCCAACACTTTCTCTGGAAACTTCATTTTCTCAGTTAATTGGTTTATTGGCTTAAATTGAAAATGCAAAGTGGAGTTTACCAAATTCTAAATCTCTTTCAATATTACCATTTGTCTGATCTGCAAGGAAATAACTTGCAAGAATTCCAAGGTAAACAGAATTCTAAGTCTATGTAACAACTTATACATGAGACGTCGACTTACATTACTGAACAATTGTTAGTTACTTCTATTTCTTCTTATCCTTAGTATCTTAGTTCGGTTACATTATTTCTAGATGTTGATTTAGGAGCAGGTTGATTTTGTTAAGTAATTTTAATGTATTACGATTAACTTGAAATGTATTTTTGTAACTTTTATTATTAATTAATTTATTATCCTTTTTAAAAATTATGTTAACTTAAATTATAGTGTGTCTCTATATATGCTGAAGTATTTATAAGGTTCCAATCATGTATCTCATATATAATATATATCAAATATACGCAGTGAAAAGTAAAACGAAACCTCAAAAATCATATTTACTCATACATATAGATATAAAAAACAAAAACATGAAATATAATATGTTTACATACCTTTTCGACGATCTCCTTTGTTCTTTAATCTTCTTCGCATTAGGTTCATGGATGGTTCCCATATTGGGGGCAAGTAGGGGCCCAAAAAATTTTATATAAAAAAATTATTATTTTAACTTTTGATCCAATAAAATATAAAATTTTGCTCTTATTAAAATTGTGCCCCCACTAAAAATAAAATTTTGGCCCCACTCAAAAAACTTTATAGATCTGTCCCTGATTGGGTTGTTGTAAACCACAATGATCAACACAGACTATCTCTAATGAAAGTCCACACGAAGATAAAAGGATGAAACCTTACTAGGAGATGGCTAGAGTTTTTTCTTTGTGCTAGCAAAGACACGAACTCTTGTGAGAGTTAGAGAGAAAAAGAGTGTGTGTATGAGAAAGAACCTTTCTTTTTCTTATGTCTTACACAAGATGCACTAAAATGATGATTATTTTCTGCCCTCTTTGGTCTTCCATAACCCCCATCATTAATGGGAAGTTAGTGGTCATGAATAGCATACATTAATGGAAGTTATGAGAAGTTAATAACTATGAATAACATTTATTAATGGAAGTTTTGGGAAGTTAATGACCAAATTAGCAACCAACAACACTTGTTTCTAATCCATTCCATGCAACGTTTTCTACCATGATTACATTGCGATACAATCCTGAAACACTCTCTCATATCTTGAATCACCATTCAATACCATTTTACTGATCCTTCGAATCTCCTATGTGTGTGACCCATTAGGTTTCCAGTTATATTGGCCACTTGAATTAACAGTTAATTCAAGTAAGTCTAGAGTGGTATCTAGCAACACGTCATGAACCCCAATTGACTGAAAAGTCAGTGGTTTGACTACGAACCCTTCCATATGCAATGTTGCCCTTCAATTTGTCCTTTCACCATCTATACCTCACTTGGTTCAAAGTATGGTCAAAGTGTCAACTCCCAGTAGACTAACTACATCACATTTAGTCTAAGTGATATTAGATCTTGTCCTGAGGATCTCATTACTCTATGTATAATTGAAAACTCTCTTCATAACTCATATCTGCTATGGCCAGAGACTCCTGAGTAATGACTCCAACAAGAGGCTGTAGGTATCATCCCCTTCTATCAGAAGTGGAGAATCTTTTATTAGCTACTCAATTACCTCCAAATACCTCAAGTTGTACCTAGTCACATGAGGAACCCCTCAAAGGCACCGATAAATGGAGTCAAAGCACAAGATCAGTATCCGAAATATCCTTGAGCACCTCAAGTTAAAGGATACTTGCATCATTTCTATGATAAGACTATCATTGACACTAGAATAGAATATCCATATGATTGTCTCATAGTAGGTCAATGAAATGTACTTATTACCCTTAGTAAGCATCTACATGTTAACTTTAAACAACTCATGTCTACAGCTTATGAGATCTACTGCTTGATCCAATCAAGGAGTATAACATGTGTTAGTTTACCCAAATTAATGATATCCTATCTCATTAATCGTATGACTAGGGAAAGTTTAGATGCTAACATAATTACACATGATAGGAATCATATTATCATAATCTCATCATGATTTCCTCCATGTTATATTTTATATCAAGGACTTCATTAAATCAATTTAAGATCAACATCAAATCCATAAATGTATGAACATCAAAATAATGAAAAATGTCTTTATTAATCATAAAATGATTTGTACAATAAGTGCTAAAGGTGATT
>JANZLC010000003.1:26440524-26466036 GCA_026413385.1 Erythroxylum gracilipes
TTTACATTATAATTAATTGTTATAATAAAATTACAAAATTAAAATTAAATTCACTTGTTTGTAGGGAATAATTATGACAACATTATCATAGCTACATATTTTTAATAAATATATATTGCTTCGTATTTTATATAAATATTTTTGTATAATTTATAGGTAATTTCATCTTACATTTTACTATAAATGGTTATGCTATAATTTATAATTTATGAATTTTAAAAAATATAACTATAACTTTTTTGGGCTGCCCGGGACGGGCCACGTGCCAATTGACTTTAGCCCGTCCATGTGCCATAGGCGATTCTTGGCCCGCTTGGGCCGTGCCATAGCCCAAATCATTCTGGCCTACCCGAAATATGTTTTGGCCTGGCCGAAAACCTGGGCCTAGTCTGACTCATTGACGTTCCTAAGTTTAGTTAAGATTAGTACCTATTTTTCTACTGGTAAGTTGTATATATATATGTATCCATGTACATCAAATAAAAGATAAATTTTCCTAGAAATCTAAACAATGTTCATAGAATCTGACATATCTACTTATCAGAAACTTCTTAGTAGACAAATTGTATATTTGATAGCCTTTTTGCCCAACAAAATAACCAATAAAGACACAAACTTTAGCTCTATCATCAAACTTGGGTATGAATTGTGAAATATTGCCAAATACTTTCAAATGATCATAACTAGGAGACTTATTATACAATACCTCATATGGACTTTTGAAATTCAGTGCAGACAATGGAGTCTTATTAATGAGATATGTTGTTGTTAGTATGCATTCTCACTAGAAGTGAGTTGGCAAATTTGCTTGAAACCTGAGAGCCCTTGTAACCTCCAAAATATGCTTATGTTTCCATTTTTACAACCCCATTTTGCTGAGGGGTGAAAGGACAAGATGTTTGATGAGAAATTCCCTAGCTTCTGTAATAATCTTTAGCTTTAGTATTTATAAATTCACCACCATTGTTAACTTTGATCACCTTTACAGATGTTTGAAACTAATTCTGCACCATACTAACAAACTCCTTGATAAGCTGCAAACTTTAGGATTTATGTTGCATAAGAAATGTCCATGTAGCCTTGCTATAATCATCAACAAGTGTTAGAAAGTACCTATAGCCAGAGACAGTAATTGAACTGTAGGGACCCCAGACATCACAGTGTAAAAGCTCAAACGCTTTGTCAGTTTTATTAATACTAAAGGCTAACTTTGTTTGTTTAGCTACATGACATATAGTGTAAGAGCAAAAATCACAATTAGCCAAAATGGAGCTCAATTATGGTACATACTTAAGTACATGATAAGGAGAATAACCTAGTCTCAAGTGCCACACCTTGAAACCATCAAAGGTAGGTGGTTTATTAGGTAAGAAAGCAGGTAGCAGTAGCACTATTGGACTGATAGTTAGTTGATATAACCCATTAGTTAGCTTACCAATCCCAATATTCTTTTTGGTTGGTCGATCTTGAATGCAGCAGGAACCATGTTGAAATAGCATATAACAATTTAGATCTTCAGTTAATTTACTAATAGACACTAGATTAAACTTAAAGGAAGGCACTCACAACACATTCTTCAATTGAAGATCATCGGCCAATACAACCTTACCAGTAGCTAAGATCTTAGCAACTTTGCCATTAAGTGAAGTTGAAGATAACTTGCCATTAGCAAGAACAGGATCACAAAGCAATGAATAATCATAAGTAATATAATGAGTAGCACCACTGTTTAAAATCTAGGTTTTAACTTTAAGATTCACAATAAAGCAAGATATATTACCTGTAAAGCTTACTTCTGGTGTGTCTCTGACTTGATGAGTAGGGGAGATATACTGGTCTAATAATGTAAACAATTAATCTTTTAACATTTGCAGATCAAGTTTCTCAATTGATCCAGCGTCTGTTATGATAGCATTAGCTTTGGAATTAAACTTCATTGACTCCTTCTTCTTTTCTTTCTTTCTTGGCACATACTTGACTCCACTTTTCTCAGGCCTCTCTTTGGTTTTAGAATGCCAAGGTAGATAGCCATAAGTTTCCCATCATTTATCACTAGGATGTGAGCCTTCACAGTGTTCCATGGTGAGAAGTTCCTTTTAGAATTGTACTTGCCCTGAGTAGCAAGAAGAGCGGCTAAGTCTAGACCTATGTCTTCAATACCATAATCACCAAATTCTCTTTGAGCTTCTTCCTGCATTAAAGGAGAATATCTCTTGGATAGACCAGGAAAAGAATTCATCATATGAATATTGCCTATGATATTATTATAAGAATCATTAAGGCCTATTAGGAACTTCATAAGTTTGTCTTGTTAATCTGAATCTTCAAGATTCTTGTTAATACCATAGGAGCATTGATCATATATGCATTTAATCTGAGCTTTAACACAACTCATCATTTTCCATACTCTTTAGCTTGTTATAGTATTCAGTAATAAAAGAATTTAATTGTCTGCAATTAATAACTCAGAGGTAACATTGAAAAGCTTAGGACCATTGGTCTATATATATCTCTCCTCAAGATCCTGCCACATGCTCTCAGCCAGATCAAAATCAATAACAAGCTTGTGGATTTCCTTTAAAACTGCTCCAAGAATCCATGTGCAGACCATATCATTACAGCGATCCCACTGATTTACATTATCATTATCACGAGCTAGGGTTCCTTTCACAAAAGCCAATTTGTTCTTTGTTGAAAGGGCTTTCAGCATTGAACGTTGCCAGTCTCTGAAATTGCTTCCATCAAACACAATAGGAATCAGAGGTTGGCCAGGATTATCAAATGGACGAAGAAATAGAGGACTATAAAGATTGTGATTTTCTATTGTTGTGATTTTAAAGATCATAAATGAAGAAAAAAGAACAGAGATTATGTATTTAAAAAACTCACGATAGAAAGAAGATTAGAAATGAAGAATAGAGTGAGAATCTTGAGTAATTAAGAAGAAATTTTGAGAGATGAAAAAGAATTAGAGCCAAATAGAAAGCTCTGATACCATGATAAAATGAAGTTTCCAGAGAAAGTGTTGGAAACAAGAAGAAGAGAGAGAAAGGAAAAATGACAGAAGGAAGAGAAAGAGAAGAGAGAGAAGCTCTGGTGTATTGAATCTGAAAAATTAGGAACCATATATTTGCAATCACCCAATAAACATTTTATTTATCATAAAAAATGAAATGACTAATCAAGTAGCTAAACCTCTTAGGCTATACACGTGGCTCCTATATACTTCATTGTTAACAAGTTAAAGAGGTTGTACATCTTTAGAATAGTTCTCTAAATTGGTGT
Source organism: Erythroxylum gracilipes (assembly GCA_026413385.1). Classification (NCBI taxonomy): domain Eukaryota; kingdom Viridiplantae; phylum Streptophyta; class Magnoliopsida; order Malpighiales; family Erythroxylaceae; genus Erythroxylum; species Erythroxylum gracilipes. The sequence continues at coordinate 26,443,810 of JANZLC010000003.1, forward strand.
TACAAGTATTTAATGATAAAAAGCATAAATGATAAAGATAGATATTGAAACATGGTAGATTGTAGATGGTAGAATGTGTCATTTGTAGAAGATAGATTATTGTTTCACTTTCTGATTGTGTTCATTAGTTATTCCTAAGTTTTAAACTTTGTTTTGTTTTGAGACAATAAATTAGTTCCTAATTTGAGAGAGCTTAAATAAAACACAACAGATGATTACCAAAGATTTGTGACTTAATTCTAAGTAACAATTTATACATATCTTTATTAAACGCAATTACTGGTAAGAACTTTTGACTTCAAAACTCGGTCACCACTTCCACTTCTTATGTTAAAGCACATCTAATTAATTCATGCTTATGTGAGTAGAAGTGTTATGCAAGCACTTAATTTAAATGGTCTCACACTCAAATGAATTTTTAGTTTAAATGGGCACAAATTTCAAACAAGAAAAATCATACCTTAGAAGTAAAACTAGATAAAGGAAACTAGAACCCAACCAAATTATGGATATGGATGCTACATACATACACATTTAACTGTAGGTGTTCGCTAGAGTTAGGAGTAAGGAAAATGCTATAAATAGCCTTCAAGTTGTTGCTTTGCACACTATGATCTACCATATATGGTAGAGTGAAAACAAGTTTGTGTCTAGGCATACCAAAGTTCAAGTAGATAAGTCTATTTTTAGGATATTCCAAACTCTTAAATATAGATGGAAGGGTGTTAATGTATAATAAAATAGGAAGACTATAGAGATAGGCCATAGTTTTTTGTTGTTTTAATTCTTTTTCCTTCTTTATAGAAGGTTTGGTGGATGGTATGCCCTCTGTATAAATGTAATTCCTGAGGTTGGTACATCTTTATTCACCTTCTTTAAAAGAAAAAGTCTTATAGTAATTTTTCTTTACCTATTCAAGACTTTCATTTACTTCTTCATCCAAATCTTTTTCTTTAAGTTTTAGAGCTAATTTATTGGAGTAATTTTAAATGTTCATTATCCTCTTTTTGTTTTTAAGATTTTTTAGCTTTTATTTTTCATGAAAATTTCTTTATATAAGCTAGATATATTTATTTGAGAGTTATTTGTTCTCTTAAGTTATATCTAAAGTATTTGTAAATTATAACAAAAAGAAGAAGGTTGTAAGTTTTGACAATGATTTTCAAAGGATTGCTTTAATTTTATAGGATAGTCATTTTGCAATTTAGGATCTTGAATATGGTTTATAACTTCTAAAAAAACTTTTGATCTTTTGTTAATACATTAATATGTATTTCTTCCTTTTCTTTATTTTTCTCAAACCAATCACTATTTTTAGAACTTTTAGTTTCTTTTAATAAAATAATAAGGATTCATTTTCTGAATCATTTTTAGAGAATGTCAATTTTTTGTTAGATATCATTATTATTTTTATTTAATAATTCTTAATCTAACTCTGAACTTTGGATTTTTGCATTAATTTTATAGTCTTTTATAGTGTGACCCTTTTTATCATATCTATATCATATTATATTTCTAAATTTTGTTTTTTTTTTTTTTGTTGGTAATTTAGGTTTTGCCTAGGTCATTTATAAGGTTTTCTACTATTCTAATTAAGGGATGTTTTACAATCTTTTATTATTATGACTATAGAAAGCATCAAATTGTTTAGTGAATGCGCCTAATTCTTTCTTTCTTTTTTAAATTTTCAAATACTTCTAAAACCTAACTTAAAATACCATTTACTGCCTAAGTAGTAAAAGCACAAAGAGAATCAGGTTTCTTTAATTTGCCTAAGTAGTAAAAGCACAAAGAGAATCAGGTTTCTTTAATTAGTCACGTAATGAGCGCAATCCACTTACTCTTATTAAAGATAGTAAACCAATGTTAAATGCAAAGGAATTAAAAGAAATAACCACTATAACTTAATTAATTCTTCAAAGCACATTGTAGAATTAAGATTCCTTTTGGTACATGTAAAAGTAATATTACTTTGCTCAAAAAATAAAATTTTCATAAGTTAATTACATAAAAAACAATTAGTTATAGTTTTACTTAGTTACCAATGTACGCATATGGTTTACTGAATTTCACAAAATATTTATGAATTTTCTTAAAAGGGTGAGCCTTGGCATAATAGGTAAAGTTGCTATTTTGTAACTATAAAATCTTTTAGCACAACGAAAACAGAAATATTAAATGCAAAATAAACAAGTCAACATTCGAAATTTGGTAACGCAGGGGCTCTTACGCAGCATAATTACTTTCACATGTGAAACAACAATAGTTTTACTCAAGACATTACAGAGCCCTTGATGCTATCCTTTGTCCTCACTGCCCGTGAAAATAAATCACACTCAATAGTACGACCGCCTTGTACTAACCTCAACAAAGGATTTTTTCAACAGCATTTGATAATAAATGATGAAAATAGGGATGAAAATAAAATAACTCAAGTGATTGAAATAACAACGAACATAAACAAAGATACTTAAGAAAGAAAACAACTTTCCTAACAGTGTAGCTTTATCAATGAAAAAATGAGAAGTTGTCTATCAAAAGAATATGCCATGAATCTTCAATATCGTCACCGGAATATCTCACGCACAACAGTTGAAAAGTCACCAATGAAACAAACGCCTTTCCTCCAAAAATGTTACAAACTATGAAGCTACAAAATACCAAGACTGCTGGAAGTTTTTCACACAAAAACTACTACCATTGACAACCCAAAAATTCTCTCACAATAGATAGAATACACAGCTCCCCAATCTGGAAAAATCACCAACAAAATAAACATTTCTTCACCAAAATATTGAAAACAACAAAGCTGCAAAATCCACGACGCCTGCTAGAATTTTATGCACACCACCACTATCGACGACCACCAGAAACACACACGATCAACTCCCAATCAACCTAACAAAAATTGCCCAAACGATTAAGAATATCAGCTGCTAAAATCATGAAAGCATATGGAGTTTTCGTACACCACAAATCACAAAAGACAGTCACACAATCAACACGCCATCGACAATCAATAGTCATACCAAAATGATGCTCCAAAAACTCGAAAAGAAATTAGCTCACAAGTTATGCAAGACAACCCTCAATTATTGGTGAAAAATTGAAGAATACCTAGTTGTTAAAAAAAATCACGCAATCCACAATCACATAACCCTCTGTTCTTGTACAAAGATAGAGAATTGTAGCTACCAAAATCAATGCAATCAATAACACAACACACCCCTCAATGATTATTCAAAAAATAGAAGAATGTGCAACTGTAGAAAAAATATAATCCACGATAAAAACCAGCAACAAGGTCATGAAATGTTGACAAAAAAATGCAACATCAAATCAGGATCGTATCCCACCAAATCAGCTACAAAAGGATCCAAGATTACTACAAAAAAAATTACAACTACCAAGCTACATAAAGCCTATCTTTTTTTCTCACAAAAAACGACAACACCTCAACCCACAACATACGAAAATCCCAGCTGCATTACAACTGCAGATAATCAAACATAATCGCCAATATTTTACTCTAAGCCATTATCTTAAAATAGTTTATCTATTAAATTTCATCTTGATTATCATTTTAAACCTTATCAAACTTATATTGAAAGAGACTCATATAAATTTACTAGGTTCAATTATCAAATAATGTCCAAAATCAAATAATAAGATATCAACATATATCTTAACAGGTTTAAGTAATAATAAAAACCTCTTCACAAAAATAAAGATACAAAAAAAAGTGTATATATTATGATTCGCCGTAGACTTCCACAAAGTAAGAAGTTTTGTGCAAATAGTAAGTTGATTTGTGAATTTTCCAAGTCACGTTTACTCTTGGTAATGAAAGATAACGGTTACCATACAAAGCTAGACCTTCCATCAAGGATATAATTTGCTTATAAACTACACCAATGTCTCCCCAAACTTGTTTTAGTAATAATTCTTAAGTGATGGATTGGGAATCAATAAAGAGAAAACTGGATTAGTTTTATATAAAAGAATGCAATTAATGACTCATGCATGTAATTTATAAAAACGAAAAGGTGACGGCCCTTCTTTCAAGGTCGTTTATAGGGAGTCGAAAATCGTTCCCTCAAAGGCAAGCAAAGGTTTGGGATCTCTCTCACGCTTCTGTTATTTCTTTTTCGTTCGTTCTTTCTGATCCTTGGTTCGGAAGCCAAGCCACAGCACTTGCATGTTTTTATTTGTTTCATTTCAGATATCATTTTGTTATCACTGACACTGTTTCATTGCGTTTTGTCTAGCAGGAGTTTGGCTCATCTTTCAAAAGTGCAAAGTGCAATGCTGGTGTGCTCAGAATTGGCAGGCCAAGCTGTGTTGATTTAGAAATGCCCCGTAGAAGGCCAAGCTGTGTTGGTGCTTCTTTATTAGGAGTAGAAGGTCACATGAGTCCCAACTACTACAGCGTATTAAACTCCACAAGCGGCACAGTTTGAGACTTCTGGATTTGAAAAGATTCTTGTTGATATATTCTTTCCTCATTGCCTGCATGCGCAAGAGAACAAGTTCATGTCTTATCGGGCATGCATCAGCCAGAAATTGACAGCTACCCGTATGAAAAATGACGATAATTCACTCCTGGATTTGGACTTGCCACGTTTTACGTCCACATTATTAGTCTGGAGTGTAGATGTCAAAGTCAAAAACATTCCTCAGCTTCTTTCTTTGCATAGATGGAACTATTAGCTGTTTGATGGTTTCTGCATTTATAATGAACCCAGGAGCAAAACAAAATTTAAAAAATCCCTATTCACCAAGTTGTTAAGAATAATCATCTTATTAACAGCAAAACCCTTTTGGGGTTTCAATTTTCAATGCTTTCCATATTAATGGATTCCTACAATTCCACTACTTTGTCTGAGCACACTCGTTGAATATGTTGAGTTCACATAGATGGATTTGCTATTTGAGATTTGCTTCTGAAAAAGAACCTCGAATCCATGGTTGTTAGAATCGGACTAAATGGGTCTGTCCAACTCAATTTAACCAAAATTTGTAACATGTTATGCTTCGTTGAACCCCCAGAATCAGCTGCTTTAAAACTGGTCGATTTTAAGTCAAACCTCAAATGATCCTTCTCTTCGACTCTTACCATTTTAATATTCCTTCTCGGTTCTTACAACATTTACCCTGATTAAAACCCATAATTTGTTCCTGATCTGTAGGCACTATTCAAGTTCTTAACTGTGTCCTTGATCTTTACTGCTTCTTACCATACACTTCCCATAGAAAGCAATCAACAATTCATAGCAAAAAGGTTATTAACAATTATAAATGCAGTTATTTTGTTCCAAAAACGAGGAAGAAAAACAGCATTGCCTATGCAAGTTGGAACCTTTATGAGACAGCAACATCCTGATTTACCCATCTAATAATTGCCTTTTCAAAAGGATTGCAAAGTATTCCACCCCAAAATAATAGTGGACCAGACCTGCACCTCTTAGTAAATTAGATAATATTAGCGGGCCAATCCTTTGAATTATGACGTTATGTTTGTCAAGTACCTTATGATACTGAAAAGCAAAAGAAAAAAAAAGAGAGACGTTAGTGGACAAGCTCCTGGCTTCCAGCCTTGTCTCATTATCCTTTATTAATGTTCTTGTAAATCCCAGTTATCTTCGTTTTTCTGCTATTCAGTAGACTTTTATGTCTTTTTAGTCTTCATTGTCAAATTGATGTATGCAAAAATAACGTTTCTAATCTAATAATTGTGTGACAGGGAGGGGAGTAACGCATGCACAAAAGCACATGGCAAGCTGGACAAAGCAGAAAGCTGCAACTCAAAAGATCAGTTCTCACTCATTTAAACTTCAACCAAATACCTTAATAAATACAAAAACAAAAACAAAAACAAAAACTGTGTATACTCATCATCTTATTCGATAGCAGTTAAGTACTGTTTCTTAACATCCACATTCTGTTTAAATAACAGGGTTTATTGTTCTCAAGATTCCCTTAGACCAAGTTCTACCATTGTAATGAGTGTGTTTCAAGCCAAATGGTCCCACATGTATGCATGTGTGCGTGTTAAAGGAGAGATATGAGAAGATTGCAGTTTCTGTTTCTTGCGCTGTCATTAATGCCCTTCCCTTGTTGAGATTTTCAAAGCTTTGTTGGCACTGTGTATCTTGGCTTCAGAGACGTGATTTCTTATGGTCATATAGATTATAGAAGTGGATAGTGGATACAATGACTCCGTGATTGCTTTTCTTTAATGGGTATTAGTGGTTCTGGTTCTTACCTACTGTTTCTCTCAAAGATTTCATTTTTTTGGGAATCTTATTGGAGGTTTAAGCCTAGAAAATACAGTAATTTTTTTTTTTTTTTGCTATAGAAAATTGTAGGGGTTGACCTAAAATTGGCGTCTTTTTTAATTGGTATCTTGTTAAGGGAATTTTGTGGTTCGAAGCAAGGACTTGGGTGTGTCTTCTGGAGTGGGTTAGCCCTTATTGGAGTGGTTGTAGGGTGTTGTCTGATGGGTTTTCAATAATCAGCGAAAGATTCAGTGTCTTTGGAGTTTCCTGGTTAGTTCAAGCAGGAAAATTAGACAAGGAGGTGCATTTTGATTCTTCTTAAGCCTGGTGATTAAGATTTGCTATAATTCCGTTTTTGGCTGCTCTTAACTGACCGTAATTTCTTCTAGCCTTAGTGTGATATAAGAAGGTTTAAGTTGGGAGTTCGTCTCGTTTACTTTGGTTCTGGGAATGGCTTGTATGAAACTGGGATCCAAAACTGATGCATTTCAGAAGCAAGGGCAGGCCTGGTATGCAATACTTATCTCTTTTAGTTGTTGTTCTCTAAATGTCTTCTTTTTTCCCCTTCATATTATTTTACCAAGTCGACTTTGCGTTTCTTATTCATTTCGTTGCTTTCTATTCGAAGTTGATGTCTACATTTCCCACAATTTGAGAGTGAGTTCAAATCCAAAACGTAGTCTCTCATTTGAAAAATAGAGGCAATATGAAGCCTTTTGATTTATGTTTTATGTTCCAAAATCTTTTGTACTGCAATGGGAATCTGAACATAGGACCGACTTTTGTTTTGACAGCAAAGCCGTACTTACCCTTATTCTTGCTGTGTTGAGTAGGCATTCGTTGTTTTGTCTATTAACCGATCACTTGCCCAAATAAAATGTGTGGAGAGGACAACTGTCCAGATTTTGAATTAAATTGTACTTTTTAAGCTGCTTTGCAGATTCAACCAGTCAAAATATGCAAATTTATTGAAATAACAAGTTAATCACAATGGGGTCAGGGATATATAGTTGAACAGCCGGCAAAAAGATGCTTATATTGGCTTCGTTTCCACTAATGATCATAACTACTTAACACACAGAGTGAAGTGATGTGAATGGTCTTGAGTTTGCTGTTGGATGTTGAAATAGCATTACTTTCCACTTAATAATCAGTTCCGGAGTCTCTTTATCAGTTCCAATTTTGAAAATTTTGTTAACCGTAATAAACAGTTCACTTGATGTTTTATATCAAGCCAACATCGTAGAAATGGCAATATGGTCTTATATTACAGGTTCCCTTATCGGGATGTACATTAAGTTATACATGTAATGTTGATATACTTATTAAATGTCAGGCTGAAAGCAGGAACGAGAAGAGCATTTAGATGGTATAAGCCTAAATTCTAATTAACTTGATCACAGGGGGTGGACACATTCCAGTTTGTCGATTCTCAAACTGTGATCATTGTGTCTTTTAGTTATATTTTCTAGGATGCATTTGGGCTGACTGAAGACGATAGATTCTGTTCTGACATTTGAGCTTACGAGATGATGTCCCTAAAATGGATCTACTGCTCTAACACCATTTAGGTTGTTGCTTTAAGTAACCATGATATGCTGTAAAAGAAGGGGTTGTGGAAAAGCCTTTTGTAGAATATTAGTGCTACTGCTTCACGTTGCATGTGGATAATTCTGTCTTATCCTAATCCAAGTTTCATTTACATGCAACTAATGTAGGTTCTGCACGAATGGGCTTCCTAGTGACATTGTTGTTGAAGTTGGGGAAATGTCCTTCCATCTTCACAAGGTAACTCTTCTCTTAACAATTTATTATTTCATCTTTCTCCATTTGTCAACTCTTACAGTGAGTTAGTTAAAATTTTGTAAATATTGCACTTCAGTTACAGAAAAGATGTATTTCTTCACTTATAATATGAATTATAGAGGTTGTGACGATGGGCACGAAGTATTACCCATTGGTTATAAGCCTAGATTCTGTGCATGATAGATGTTAGTCTCAAAGTAGATGGGAGATTTACAAGTATTCACATTCGTTGCTTTCCCAACCTGTAGCTACATCTCACATCCTTATCCAACAAGAGCAGGACCCATGAAAAATGATCCATCCACGTAGATATGAATGTAGCATATGAAGTGTTGACTTCAGCTATTACTTCAAGTTTGGCATGAAATGAGAGTAATGTGTTTTTTTGGTAAAGAACTCTGCATTATCTTGGCTGTTTCAAAAACACAATATAGAAGTAAAAATAAGAATATCATCAAAAAATTCTCACCACAAGTGTATAATCTTGCAGTTCCCTTTACTCTCAAGAAGCAGGATAATGGAAAGGCTGATTGCAGAAGCATCACAAGAAGGCGATGAAAAATGTGTCATAAGTATGCTCGACATTCCTGGTGGAGCTAAAACATTTGAACTTGTGGCCAAGTTTTGCTATGGTGTTAAACTAGAGCTCACTGCTGCAAATGCTGTGTATCTTCGTTGTGCTGCTGAGACTCTTGAAATGACTGAGGAATATGGAGAAGACAATCTAATTACACAGACAGAGAACTTTTTAAATCAAGTGGTCCTTCGTAATTGGAAAGATTCTTTGAAGGCACTGCAAACATGTGATGATATTCTTCAGTATGCCGAAGAACTTCATATTACAAAGAAGTGCATTGAATCTCTTGCAACAAAAGCATGTACTGATCCAAATCTATTTGGATGGCCTATAATGGAGCATGGTCCAATGCAGAGCCCAGGTGGTAGTGTCTTGTGGAATGGGATAAGCACAGGGGCTAGACCAAAAGCTTCAAGCTCAGATTGGTGGTATGAAGATGTAACAACTTTGAGCTTACCTCTCTATAAGAGATTGATTTCTGTCATGGAATCGCGTGGCATCAGACAAGAGATTATTGCTGGATCCCTATCCTTCTATGCTAAAAGGTACCTGCCAGGGCTGAATCGGCGTCAAGCAGTGAATGAGTCTAGCTCCCGTTTGATGCCAGTGGCTTTGGTGGCACCTCCCTCGGAAGAAGACCAGAAAGTTTTACTGGAGGAGGTTGATCGGCTACTTCCAATGCAGAAGGGTCTAGTCTCTACAAAATTCCTGTTTGGTTTACTTAGGACAGCCATGATCTTAAAAGCCAACCCCTCCTGTATATACAACCTAGAGAAAAGAATTGGGATGCAGCTTGATCAAGCAACATTAGAAGATCTTTTGATGCCCAGTTTCTCTTATTCTATGGAAACACTATATAATGTTGATTGTGTGCAGCGGATTCTTGAACATTTCCTTGCCATGGATCAGGTTACTGGTGGGGCGTCTCCATGCTCAGCTGATGATGGCCAGTTGATTGGATCACCTTCACTGACACCCATCACTGTAGTTGCCAAGCTGATTGATGGCTACCTGGCAGAGGTTGCCCCTGATGTCAATTTGAAGCTCCCTAAATTCCAGGATCTTGCTGCTGCTGTTCCTGAATATGCTAGGCCCTTGGATGATGGTCTTTACCGTGCAATAGACATTTATTTGAAGGTATCAACAGTCTCTCTCTCTCTCTCTTTTTAGATATCTAACAACAGGTAAGTCATGCCTGTTGCAACTTTGGAATTGGTTAATTTTTTCATTTAAGTTGGGAACTAATAAGTCCTAGACAATATCTATATATGAATAATATTATCTAATCATAGGACAAACACCTAGAAGAATGAAACAAGAGGGAGACAAGAAATGAGGTCGTATTCATCACCAATTCAAGCATTGATTGTAAAATGTCTCTTTTAATGCAGTCACACCCATGGCTGGCAGAGTCCGACAGAGAACAGCTATGCAGGTTGATGGACTGCCAGAAGCTCTCCTTAGAAGCCTGCACCCATGCGGCACAAAATGAGAGGCTGCCCCTAAGAATAATAGTCCAGGTTCTCTTCTTTGAGCAGCTTCAGCTTCGGACTTCCATTGCAGGTTGCTTTCTGGTTTCTGACAATCTCGACGGGTCAAGACAATTGAGAAGTGGCTTTGCTGGGTCTACAGAAGGAGGATGGACGACAGCGGTTAGAGAGAATCAGGTTCTGAAGGTGGGAATGGATAACATGAGGATGCGGGTGTCTGAGCTTGAGAAGGAGTGCTCCAGCATGAGGCAGGAGATTGAAAAGTTGGGCGGCCGAACCAAAAGTTATAGCACTTGGGGAAATGTTTCAAAGAAGTTGGGATTTAAAATGAAGTCCCAGATGTGTAGTGCTCAAGAGGGATCTGTTAGCAATCAGAATAACAGCAGTGGCAAGCTTGAGAAAGTAAAGGACAAGCAAAAGCATGGAAAGCACAAGAAAATCTTATCTTCTGATGGTTAAGACTTAAGAGCCCTTTTTAGTTAAATTGTTCATTGTCTTTGTTTTTCAATCATCTTATGTTCCAGTTTTTACTGGTTGTAATTTGTAGTTCAGAAACTAGAACTTCCATGTCCTTGCTACCTGTACCCTTGTTCTTTATTGGTCTTTAAGCCTTTGTAATTGAGAGAAGGAACAATGTAATCTTATAGTTCTTGCAACATTACAAAAACTCTCTCTTTCATAATGTAATCTTTGGTTAATTACATTACAAGGATTTCTCTACAACTATTTTAGCAGTTCCAATATGGGAATTCCAGCTCAATCATTGTATTATCATCATGTCGTTGTGGCTCCACCTTATAATCATGACAGGTGCGCCCTTTCTTCAACTTTTCTGACCTTTTCGACCACGTCTCTTCTGCATTCCTTGTCTTCATCAGCTCACTAAGCGATGTCATTTCTCAGCTCTAATTTACACATTGTCTCCCCATCTTTCTTTCGTAATAGTACTACCTCCCTCTTTGATAACCTTGTCCGCGAGATATTTGATAAGCTTCTAGTTAAATATGTTTATAGGAGGAGGAAGAAGAGCATCTCTAGGAGATTCAATCAGGATGAAGAAGTGGACTTCGACTGATTTTAACAATTACTTCTATTTTGTGTGGTCTTGTTTAAAGTGTGTTGTGGTTTGTACTAGGAATATATTGTTTGATTCTATAAAGTTGACATGCCAAGGTAATTACAGAGGATGGAAGAAAGCTTTCGCATGCTCATGAAGAGTTACTCTTTGGGAGCCAATCAAGTATAATCCAATTGTGCCAGATCCAAAGTGACCCCAACGACGAATACAATCGCTGAAATCCTCTAGTTTTAGAAAAGGTGATGAACCGAGTTAAGCATCCTCAGAAGTTGCAGTTGCCCTTTTTGATGGGGAAGGCACTGACGCGTGGATCTTCAGGGCGAAGTAGTATTTTGCCATTAATCGGTTGACGAAGGAGGAGTATTAGTAGATTGCGGGCATTTGTTGAGGGAGAAGCCCAAGCATGGTTAAGGATTGAAAAAAGCGAGAAACCATTTTCTTTTTGGCAGGCGTTAAACCTATCTGCTCTATCAATTTGTTGGGATACAAGAGGGAACATTACTTCACTGATTTTTTTGCCGTCCATTAAGAAGGGATAGTCGCAGAATACCGAGCTCGGTTTGAGTTTTTAGCAATGACAGTTGAAAAGATCAGAGGAAGAGATCTTGACATGTGTCTTTGTTAATGGGCTGAATGAAAGGATAAGGGCCGAACTATTTGTGCTAAACCAACCCAATAACCCAAAATACTCAAAAAGAACCCCCTTCAATAAACCAAAGTTGACAATGACAACAGGACTTCCTATAAAACCCTTAATCAACTTACACCCATTAACACCCCTCCAAGCCAAAATTATCCAAATCCAAGGTTCACTCTCAAAACTCAAAGCCCATCTACCAACTAGCTTACAAACCCCATATCCAACCCAAGTCTCAACCCTAATGTTGTTGCTATTACATAATTCAAATGCCTCAAAGCTCAACCTAGATGAGAAAAAGAATTGAGCTACTGTTGTGATGAGAAATGACATTTCAGTTATTACTATTAAAAAAAAGAACTCTATGTGTTATTGGTCAGTGAAAGAGAAGAAATGAAATTGGAGAGTGAGATCTTCGAAGAGATGTCAGAGAGTGAAGTAGGGATTGAGGGAGTGGATTTATTACGTAATATAGTGATGGGTTTGACGGAACCCCGAACCATGAAACTTCGAGGCAAAGTGGAAGGCATATAGAGGTAATGGTGCTAATTGATTGTGGAGCCAACCACAACTTCATCTTTTTAGAATTGATTAATAAGTTGTCGATTCTGGTATTTAAAATACCCAACTATGAGATGGTTGTGGGTTTAGGAAAATGTTCAAAAGGGAAAGGGGTTTGTAAAGGGCTGGTACTTAAGATGCAAAGGCTCATGTTCATTAAAGAATTCCTCCCCTTGCAATTAAGCAGCTATGATTTGATTCTCGGACTTAAATGGCTATCCACTTTGGGATTCATACAAAATGATTGGAAAAGGTTAACTACAACATTTGATATTAGGGGGAAATAAATGGTCTTGCAAGGGGATCCAAGTTTGAGAAAGACTATGGTTTCGATGAAAATTATGGTAAAAAAAATCCAATAGGAGAAGGAGGGAATATTGGTGGAGTTGTGTCATATTGTAACAACTAAATTGGTGGAGAGACAAGTTGAGATAATTGAGTTATGGAAATTGATATCAAAATTCAAAGATGTGTTTAGGAGCCCTACTAAGTTGCCACCAAGTTGTGGCTATGATTATACAATAGTGCTAAAGAAAGGACAGAACTAGTCAATATGAGGCCTTATAAGTACCCTCATATTTAAAAAAAGCGAGATTGAAAAGTTGGTGGTAGAGATGCTCTTAATTGGGATTATTAGACCCAACAATAGTCTCTTCCCCAGCCCATTGTTGCTCGTGAGAGAAAAGACAGGAATTGGCAGTTTGTGTGGATTATGGAACACTCAACAAAGCCATAGTGCATGTTCAGTTTCTCATTCTAAATGTCGATAATCTCTTAAATGAACTATATGGAGCTAGAATTTTCACCAAGGCTAATATTAACTCAGACAACCATCAAATAACAATTTAGCCACTAGATGTGCATAAGAAATCATTCAGTACTTATAAGGGTCATTATGAGTTCCTCATCATCCCATTCATGCTCACTAATGCCCCAACAACCTTTCAAGAACTTATGAATTCCATTTTTAAAGGGTTGTTAAGAAGGTATGTGTTGGTATTCTTTAATGATATTTTCATTTATAATTATGCTCTTAAGGAACACTTGTTGCTTTCTCGTGAGGTATTAATGATTCTTTGAGATTATAAGTTATTAGCAAATATTAAGATGTGTTGGTTGTGTGAGAATGAGTTGGAGTACTTAGGGCATGTTATATTTGAGAAGGGAGAGAAGGGGGTTGCTGCTAATCATGAGAAAGTTAAGGCAATGGATGAGTGGACAACACCACAATTCAAAAGGATTTAAGGGACTTTTTTGGGATTGATAGGATATGACCATAAGTTTGTTCGTGATTATAAGAAAATAGCTACGCCTTTAAATTAGTTGTTGGAAAAAGATCGGTTCATTTAGAGTGAAGAGGTTAACAAAGTAGTTCTACAACTTAAAGAGGCCATGAAAGCAATGCCTATTTTAGCCTTACCCAATTTTAAGGAGACATTCATAGTGGAAATTGATTCTTTTGGAGTAGGATTAAGAGTTGTTTTATCTCAAAAAAGGTGACCTATTGCATTTTCTAACCAATAACTTACTAAGCGAGGGTGGTTTAAGTTGGTTTATGAGAGCGAGCTAATGACTATAGTAATGACTATCCAAAAATGGAGATACTATCTATTAGGGAGGCACTTTATGGTGAAGACAAATCAAAAGAGCTTACTCTACTTACTAGAACAATGAATGATTACACTAGGATATCAAAGATGGCTGACTAAACTGATGGAATTTGATTTTGAGATTTACTATCAACCAGGGCAAGGTAATAAGGCTACTGTGCAAGTTGGGGCAGCATTACATGTTATCTCAGGTCCTTTTATTATTGGTTGGGACCAAATCAAAGAAGAGGTAAGGCAAGACCTTTAGTTGAAACAAATCCTATAACATTGAGGGAAAAGACTACAACCAAAACCGGTTGGTCTTTCGACTATGGGCAAGTTTATTATAAAGGAAGGATAGTCCTCCCTAAAACTTCTTCCTTCATTTGCGAGCTAATAGAAGAGTTTAATTGTATGCCAATGGGGGGACGTGGTGGGTTTCTTAATATCTACAATAGGATATCCAATGAATTGTTTTGGGAGGGGATAAAGAATGATATCATCCTATTTGTTCGAGAATGCCATGTGTGCCAGTAGAACAAGTGTGAATGTATGATACATTGACTCTATTAAGATTATTACAGCCTACTCTGGTGCCGAAAGTAGTTTTAGAGGATCTTATTATAACTTATGGAGGGGTTAATCAAATCCTATGGTTACAATTCAATTTTTATATTAGTGGATAAGCTAAGTAAATATTGCCACTTTATCCCCCCTCAAGCACCCTTATACTACAAAGAAAGTGATTAAGGAATCTCTGTTTCATGTGGTGAAGCTCCATGGTTCCCTTGCTCCATCATCTCGGATTGTGATAAGGTGTTTATGAGCAATTTCAAATCAGAACTCTTTAGCTTACAATAGAAATTTAAGAATAGAAATATTGCCTATCACCCTCAAACCGATGGCAAAGTGAGGTTACGAATAAATACTTAGAGCAACAAACCAAGGGAGTGGTATGCTTAACTTCCTTAGATAGAATATTAGTTTAATGCTTCGTATCACACAACCACGAAGTGCACCCTATTTAAGATTGTATATAGGAGGGATCCTCCTCCTTTGATCAAATATGGATATAGTGACATAACTATCTCTACTTTAGAGAAAATGCTTCAAAAAAAGAGATATTGTTTTTACAAAAATTAAAGAGCAACTCATATTGAGTTAAAATAACATAAAGTTGACTAACCAACATATGAGGGAGGTTAATTTTGAAGTAAAGGAATATGTGTATCTTAAAATTTGACCATATCGACATAAAACTTGGGCTAAAAAGGTGAATAAGAAATTGGCTTCAAGATGCTTCGACCCCTACCCAATTTTTCAGAAAATTGGCCAGGTGACTTACAATTAAAACTTCTAGATTTTACCTTTACTCATCTAGTTTTTCATTTTTCCTAATTCCTACCTTAAAAAACCAATTGTGGATTCTATCCTTATAAAACCTCTTTTAACAGCCATAATGTTGATATAGAGTGGGATATCGAAGCACAATACGTTCTTAAAAATCAGAACTGTAATGAAGAAACATAATTGCTCGTTAAATGGAAGTGTCTGCCAAAATTTGAAGCTAGTTAGGAACCAATGGAGTTAATTAATGAACAATTCCCTGAGTTCCATCTTAAAGACAAGGTGAAATTTAAAGTAGGTGGTAGTGATAAGCCTCCAGTTAAATATGTTTATAGAAGGAGGAAGAAAAACAACTCAAGAAGGCTTAATCAAGATAAAGAATTAGGCCTAGACTAATTTTAACAATTGCTTCTATTTTGTGTGGTTTTGTTTAGAGTGTGTTATGGTTTATAGTAAGAATATGTTGTTTGATTATAGAAAGATGACATGATATGGTAATTACATGGGAGGTACAAGTTATAATTGTCTATAGAATTTTACCTTTAGGTGAAGCTAGGTGAGAGATATCCTCTCAAATGCTGCCATTGGTACTATAACACCTTTAATTCTGCTATCAATAACATTCATTTTCTTTTGTTTCATTATCCATTGAGTATCTTAACAATATTCCTAGGAGATATCATGCCCATCATCATTAAACCACCTAACTAAGATTTGAATAGCTATTTAATTGCAATGATTCACCAATCAGTGTAGTGATCTCAATGGTAACTGCAATATAAAGAGCTAAAGGAACATAAAGCTTGAATTCTCAAACTCACACCAAAATTGTTAGCCACATACTTCTTCAATTGTGATTTATGAAATGATGGATAAATGTGGGCATCCTCTGTTAATGTCAATCAATATGTGACCTTGCCCACCTTTGTCAAAACCTAGAAAAGACCAGAAAATAAAGTTAAGAGATTATGAAAAGTTTAACATAAATATAATCCCTAGCTTTAAAAACATGCTTTGTTCGATGTTGATTTGCCACCTTCTTTATTCTATGTTTGGCACGTTCTATGTGAAATTTCAATAAACGAACAATAACCTTATGATCTTTCATCACTTTATAAACTAATATAACTTTACAATCATTAGCCAATTATGGAACATATAAATGGAGGTGTATATATACACCTCCATATACAGCTTTGAACAGAGAGTTGAATTTTGATAAATGAAAAAGTAGTATTACACCACCATTCAGCTAAGGACACCACCCATTAATGATTAAAAAATAATCCGATTCGATCAATTCAATCGTGAAAAATCCTTGAAGCGATCAACTTTCCAGTTGAGTTTTCAACTTTTTGGTTCGACTTACTTTAATAATCCTTAATGATACAATCAATTATTTTACTAATTAATCGATTAGTTTTCATAAACCAAAATAAATTAATTAATTTTCATTTAATAATCTCCTTTGTCAATTAAACTTCAATTTCTTGGATGGGTGAGGAAGATCTCCTACAATCATATTTCAAAATTTTCAATTGTATTCAATTTTTAACTAGTTTTATGATAGTTTAATACCGGTTGAGCCTTTTAAACGTTAAATATCTTTTCATACTAGTTTAACTTTCAATTCAGTTTTTAAAACGGTGCTAACCAAACAGACACCATAAGTTGTAGCGCCCCAAATTAGGGGTTAGAATGTTGATTTGCCCCGTGTAGGTTCAGAGCGAAGAGTTTAAAGACTGGGACAAGTCTACTGCACTGGCCAAAGGCGTCTGGTTATGTATTGATGAACATGTGTTTAGTTAACACTTTTGGGCCTGTAATATTCTTTGAATTTGTTTCTGGAATTATGAGATGTATATTATGCGTGTTAAGTTTAAATTCTAAAAAAAATGCATGTGTGAAATGTTTCGGTTTGTTTGTTCTATCTTGGGTGGCATCCATGTATCCTCCCATGGGATATTTGGGTGTTACAATAAGTATGTTTCACCATGTTATTTAAAACCTCCATATAATAATGGTAAGTGATCTATGCTATATTCATAAGTACTTCACACCAGTACTTATGAATAAAACGTCTCTGCCATTGTAATTATTTTTGCATGCCATGTAGTTTAGACACATTATGGATAAAAATGTGAGCAACCTTAGAGGCGAAGTAAGAATGACTCAATAATGTGAAGTAAGCTTATTTGCTCAGATGATCAATCATTAACAAAATGACCAAATAACTATCAAATTTTGGTAAACCGTTGATAAAATTCAAGCTAATTTTGAATTGCAATTTATCTAAAATTGATAATGGTTGAAATAATCTAGGTGAAGTGATAGTCTCATGTTTAATACATTGACAGTTTTCATAACTCCAGAAAAAAAAAGAAAGAAATTCCACGATTGAACTACCAAAATAGAATGAAAATGGGATAAAAAAATTGGACTTTGCATTCAAAAGCTAGGAATGAGCAGTTCACAAACACCTCTCTGCATCTTTCACTGGAAAAATTCATTTAGAGTTTCTTGTGTGTACCAATAAACTTTTAGTGTCCACTTATTGCTATATTATTGAATAATGATATGATTTGCATGTTTAAGGTTATTAGATTGCCAACTATGAGAAGTTCCTTCTAATATAACACCATATTCAACCAATTATAAGTTGAATTCTTTTTATCCCCTAATTACAATTACATTATAATTTCCTAAATAGCTCCATCATTTGTATAACTATCTTTACAATCTCTTAGATAAGTTTGTTTACACGTAATAGAGAGGATTAAACTAAATAGCTCCAAACTTGCCATCTTGATAAGGTATGTGCAGTTGAATATTGTATGCCCTTTTAATACTTGTTATCAGAATTAAAGCCTAATAACTTGTGTAACAAAGTTTGTTAGATTGAAGTTGTAATTTTTGATTTAACAAGTAGTGTAAACTTGAATGATCAGCCTAAACTCTAAACGAAGCCACATCAAATAGTGATACAAGTTTTGACAGTCATAGCCCACGAAAATCTTTCTTATAAACTAAGACATGCTTATACATGTTTGACAACACATTACTCTCACTCTTTATGGAATGTTCTTCTTACATCAACACCACACTTATACCTTCCCCACTAACGTCAACTTCAACCATCAAAATTTTCAAGTCTAGCAAGGTTAATATTGACACATACAATAAAATAGCTTTCAACATATGAAATGTTGTTATCGCTTTAGCATTTAAACTAATTGGTTTTGTTGAAGTGCTACCCCAGCCTGTTTGACTAAATCTTTAGCTACTTGTTAGGATGTTACAATGTCTAGGTTTAAGTTGATTCTCACAAATTTTGTTGATATTTTTCAACTTTAAATTGTTCAGTACAAGATTATTTTGTTTATTCTATTTTTTAGTATTTAGTTGAGTCATGTGTTTATGGGAGAAAGTTAGCGATATGTCTTTTCCTCTCAACTTATAAAAAGGCATTTGCATTCTACGGTTTAGGATATTTTTCATTTCAAAACATATTTGTTTCGGTTGTGTCAATATACTTCCATCAGTTGTCTTTTTTTTTCCATATTCCACGTGGACAATTTTTGCAAGCATTTAGTGTTCATTTTTGCCTTTTAAAAGTTCATAAAGAATGTGTCTACTGTTGTGTTCAACAATATGGAATCAAAGCAAGTTAATCATGGTAGTCCTATACCAATGTCGTGAGAACTCTCTTTTGGCAAGATGGGTAATTTTCAAGTCCTAAGAGAAATCAAAAAGCTTAACAATCAAAACTATAATTCTTAGTCTACATGTGTGATGTCATACATGCAAGGTCAAGACTTGTGGTAGGATATTAACATAACTAAAGTTACCCAGCTAGATGCGAAAGATGCAATTGGTGCATTATGGAAATAGAAGATTAACGTAGGCAAATCAATTTTTGTGTTGAAGAAAACTGTTGAAAAAGATGTGCTAGAACATATTAGAGATACCAAAGCCCCAAAAAAAGCTTGGGATACATTCACTAAGCTATTTTCAAAGAAGAACGATACGAGGCTCCATCTTGTGGAGAGTGAGTTATTGTCCGTATATGACAATCGTTTAATACTTCCACAAAGTGAAGTCCTTATGCTAGGAGATTTTTTAGTTTGATCCACAAGCTCCAATCAGTGAAACCACAATGAAGAGAATATTCATTCATAGTTTGAAACTCGAAATACAAAGGCTGAGTGTAGCACAGGATGGAAAATCATCCATCACTTGTTGAGTTTGAAAATTTGCTTATTGGTCAAGAAGTTTTAGCTAAGTAAATGTCAAGAATTTTAATAAAAAGTGAAGAGTCTGTCAACAAAAGTAGGAATTCCAATTAGCGCGCTATCGTTGGATCAAAGAAAAATGAAGATAAGTCAAAGAATCATCAAGATGAGGGGAGCACTAATGCAGGGGGAGCATGAAAGCATTATAGCAATAAGAAGAAGTTTGAAGGGAAGTGTTATAACTGTAGAAAGAAAGGTCACGTGGAAAAAGTTTGTTAGATGAAGAAAAGATTTGTTAAAAGTGATGTTGTTACTTCTAAAAGTGAAGAAGAATGGGATGTAAAGGCACTTATGGCTACATAAGAAGAAGAGTTAGCTCTCACAACAACAACAACGCAAGTTAATTATAAGAAAGACTAGATTGTTGACTCTAACTACCCAAACCATATGATAAGTGACAAAGAAAAGTTGTACAATTTATCAAAGTATAAGGAAATCGTGTGGTGGTACCAGTAAACATCATAAAGATACCAATTGATCACTTTGGTAACAAAATAATTTCTTTTTATTTTAATACTAATGATGTGATGCTTCAAAATGTCTACCATGTCTCAGTTATGAAGAAAAGCCTACTCTCAATATCGCAACTAACATCTTTGGGTCAACTCATTTTGTTTGGCATGTAGGATGTGAAGATGTATTACATCTCAAGATTATAAAAGAGTAGATAATGGAAGGACAAAGGATAGCGTCAATCTATATGTTGATAGTAGAGACAAAATATGTAGACAAGACCTTAAAAAATGAGAAAGTTGATTTATGGCATATGCGACTGGGTCATGTCAGTTACTCCAAACAAGACGTAATGATGAAAAAGTCAATGTTAAAGAGTCTTCCCCAACTTGAAGTGAGAAATGACATAATTTGTAGAGGCTATTAGTATGGAAAAGCACATTAATTACCATTTGAAGAGTCTAAGGTTCAACTTTCAAGCAAAGGAACCATTAGAGTTGGTATATTTTGATGTGTTTGAACATATCAAGTAATCATCAGTTTGTGGCAAGAAGTATATGGTGGTCGTTATTCGTGATTTTTTGAGGTATGTGTGGGCTTATAGAAAAATCCAACATCTTATCAAAGTTTATACTTAGCATGAATCGATACAACAAACACTTGTGAAGCCAACTGATCAGACTTTCGGTACCACTGCCTTCCTTTTCTGGTCTCCATTACCTTTCCAATCTAGCTCCGACGTTCCACGACCACCACACCATTCCAACGCATACTAGGTCAAGCTCATTCTAGTGTTCACTTGCCAGTGTTGAACAACGACTTCCAACCAACCGTTGAAAGAGGGTAGTTGTACACGATGGGGTTGTGTTTTTTTTATAATTTGTGTAGGATCACTTGAGATACAATATCGCCTTTCATGCAACAATATCGCCTTTCACGTAGTAGTAGTAGTAGCAGCAGCAGCAATAGTAGTAGTAGTAGGAGGAGGAGGAGGAGGAGAAGGAGGAGGAGTAACAGGAGTGGAAAGAGTTGCAACTCTTTTAAGGAACACAATTTTAGAGACCTTGGGTGTTTCTAAAGGGCCAGGGGCTAGTCAAAAGGAGCCTTGGTGGTGGAATGAAGATGTTTAAGAAAAAGTTAAGCTCAAAAAGACCGCTTACAAAGATCTTGTGGATGGCACTACAGAGGCAGAGACATTTAATAATAGAGAAAGGTATCGACTGGTAAAGAAAGAGGCTAAGATGGTGGCCTTAGAACCTAAAAGTAGAGCTTACGAGACTCTATGTTGACACTTGGATGCTAAAGATGGAGAGCAAGATATTTTTAAGTTGGCAAAAGCTAGGGCACGAAAAACAAGGGATTTTGATCAAGTGCGTTGTATAAAAGATGAAGTAGGGCGAGTGCTTATAGTTGTTAATGACATCAAGAGAAGATGATAGAGATACTTCTATAGCCTTTTTAATGAAGGTATAGAGGAAAACATCTCCTTAAGTGACCTTAGCTCATCTACGAGGTTTTGTAATTTTATTTGCTACCAACATATTACAAAGGATGAAATTAAGAAAACATTGAGGGAGATGAAGAGCGGTAAGGCAGTAGGACCTGATGAGATACCCATAGAGGTATGGAAGAGCCTAGGTGAAGAGGGTATCATTTGGCTAGCTAAGCTTTTTAATGTGATCTTTAAGTTTGAAAAATGCTAGACGAGTGGAGATTTAGTCTAGTAATTACTTTATACAAAAACAAAGGGGACGTCCAAAGCTATAACAACTATAGAGGCATCAAATTACTTAGTCACACCATGAAGTTATGAAAGAAGATGATTGAGAAAAGAATGAGGAAGGATGCCTTTATCTTGGAAAAAGAATTTGGCTTCATGCCAGGAAGGTCTATGACAGAAGCCTTGCAATTCCTTAGGAGGTTAATGGAGTATTACAGGGAAATACTGTTAGAGTAGTGCCTTAAAGGCAATCCCCTTTAGCGCATTTTGTTCATAAGTACAAACTTTACGAATAAATAAAGAAAGGTATTTTCATTAATTCGGTGTGCATTTTATGAATTGATATTAATCAATGAGCCAATTGATGAAGTCCATGATATATGACATAGCATGAAGGAA